>CM048752.1:77343270-77873270 GCA_026315105.1 Locusta migratoria | reverse complement strand
AATGCACATACACCCACACATTTACACAGACACAAGTACACTTAGGCAGACATACTGTAGAACTGTAGAAAGCAAAGAAGTTAGAAGTCAGACAGAGATGCCACTTGAGGCAGAGGCTCTGTCCAGAGAACCAAGGCAAAGATGTTAAGATGGTGGGTGGGAATTCGAATTTAGCGGAGGTTAAGACCAGTTGGGCAACAGGAAGAGAGAATATGCTGAAGGGCTAGTTCCCATCTCCGGAGTTCTGAAGGATTGGTGTCAGTGGGAAGTATCCAGATAACCCGGACGGTGTAGCACTGTGCCAAGATGTGCTGGCCATGCACCAAGGCATGTTTAGCCACAGGGTGATCCTCGTTACCAACAAACACTGTCTGCCTGTGTCCATTCATGCGAATGGACAGTTTGTTGCTGGTCATTCCCACATAGAACGCTTCACAGTGCAGGCATGTCAGTTGGTAGATCACGTGGGTACTATCGCAAGTGGCTCTGCCTTTGATCGTGTACACCTTCCGGGTTACGGGACTGGAGTAAGTGGTGGTGGAAGGGTGCATAGGGCAGGTTTTACAACGGGCGCGGTTACAAGGGTAGGAGCCAGAAGGTAGGGAAGGTGGTTTGGGGATTTCATAGGGGTGGACTAGGAGGTTACGAAGGTTAGGTGGGCGGCGGAAAGACACTCTCGGTGGAGTAGGAAGGATGTCATGAAGGATGGATCTCATTTCGGGGCAGGATTTTAGGAAGTCGTATCCTTGCTGGAGAGCCACATTCAGAGTCCGCTCCAGTCCCGGAAAGTATCCGGTGACAAGAGGGGCACTTCTGGGGTTTTGTGGAGGGTTCTTAAATTGGGGAGATGAGGAAGTGGCTCTGGCAATTTGCTTCTGTACCAGACCAGGAGGATAGCTGCGGGATGTGAAGGCTGTTATCAGGTTATTGGTGTATTGGTTCAGGGATTCAGGACTGGAGCAGACTCGTTTGCCACGAAGACCTAAGCTGTAGGGAAGGGAACGTTTGATGTGGAAAGGATGGCAGCTGTCATAATGCAGGTACTGTTGTTTATTGGTAGGTTTGATGTGGACGGATGTGTGTACTTGGCCGTTGGATAGATGGAGGTCGACATCGAGGAAAGTGGCATGGGATTTGGAATAGGACCAGCCCCCCAGGGGGCCCACAGTTCTTTTGTGGGTACGTGTGTGGCGCGCACGGGGCCCCGAGCCGGAGCAGCCTTTCTTCTGCCCCAGGCTGCTTCACTTTCCCTCCCGGTTTATGCCTTCGCCCGGAGACGGGCGTATTTCACGAGTTCAGGTGTTTTCTTGTTGTCGTTTCTCTTATTCCTTGGTTCCTTCCTTTCTTACCCTTTGTTTCTGTCTCTCTCTCCTTGTCCTCTCCTCGCCTTCTTCTCCTCATTAGTCTCCGCCTCGGCGTTTGAGACACCTTTCCTTCTTTCTCTTCACTTCCTCTATTCTTCTTTCCTCCCTGTGCGTGTCTGAAGGCCGACCCACGCATTATCATGCGTAGCAGGTGACGGGGTAACGCGTAATTCCCCGCCCCGGGTAGACAAGTAGGGCACGAACGTACCCCCTGGTAAAGGCCAGGCCCAGGGAGGGGTGATTACCCGAGCTGGTACCTTCCGAACATGCCAATTGGTCCCTCCGTCAGTTCTCGGGAGGTGTGACCTGAGGTGTGAACAATCACCTAAGGCGGGTAAGCCCTCGAAGAGGGCCCCCACTAGGAAGGAGCGCGCCATCGGAGACGCCGGTAATCACGGGGGACACTTCCGCAATGACTTCCTTCTCTTCTTCACTGACGTTGACCCAGAAACGTAAGATAGACTCGCCTCAGCAAAAGAAGACTCTGCCTAATTTGCCGAAATTTCTTGTTGTGTCGCGCACCGACGGAAAAGACTTCAATTCTGTCAATCCTTTCGTTATACAGAAAGGTGTTGATGCAATTGCTGGCCCTGTTAAAACCTGTTCGCGTCAGCGCAATGGCTCATTGTTGCTGGAAGTGGACAGTGCTTTCCAAGCCCAGAAACTTATCCGGACTACGTTATTGCACACGTTTCCAGTCAAAGTAGAAGCGCACCGCACACTCAACTCGTCACGTGGGGTAGTTTTTACGAGATCCCTTGACGGGTTGTCTGATGACGACATCCGGTCCTATATGTCCGATCAGGGTGTGACAGCCGTCCACAGGGTGATGAAAAAGGTAGATAACCAGCTGACACCGACTCGTACTGTGTTTTTAACATTCGACAGAGTTGACCTCCCATCGAAGGTCAAAGCAGGGTACGAAGTTATCTCAGTCCGCCCTTATATTCCAAACCCAACGCGCTGCTACCAATGCCACAGGTACAACCATACCCGTGAACATTGCCCACATGCAGCAAAATGTGTCACTTGTGGTAGGGACGCCCATGAGGGGGATTGCCCACCTCCGTCCCCTCACTGCCTTAACTGCAACGGCGACCATGCGGCTTCCTCTCGCGACTGCCCTGTATATAAGGATGAAAAAATCATTCAGCAAATTCGGGTTACGGAGAAGGTATCGACATCTGCCGCTCGTAAGTTGTTGGCGAGTCGAAAGCCCACTGTCCTCCCAGCGGGTACATACAGTAAGGTACTTACCTCACCTCGACCTACCAAAGATTCCAGTACCCAGACATGTGATTTCACTTTCGCTGACACAGTTGTGCGATCCGCCAGCCCGAAGATTGCCCGTTCCACGTCCCCGCTTCCTCCTGCTGCTTCTAAGGTACAGTCTTCGTCAAAATCTAGTAAACCGCGGGCACCTAAACAAGATGCCCGGACCTTGAAAAAGGAACCCGTCCGTGAGGATTTTCTGCGTTCTCAGGCTTCCCAACCGTCAACTGCCTCTTCCCGCCGTCACTCTTCCAGAAGAGCTGACAAGAAAAAGAGTTCCTCTCCTTCCCCGCCGAGGCGTGACCCATCTGTCGCGCCGTCCAACAGTTGCCGGCCTCGGCCGTCTTCTGTTTCACCGGGACGCTCCGTTTGCCGGGCGCCCGGCCCTTTACCGGCGGTGGAAACTGCCCCTCCTGATCAGCTCAGGGAGGTGGCAGGCGCGTCGGTCGAACCTATGGACCACGACCCTTTGCCCCTGGACAGCGATAGCAGTGCTCCCTCGAAATCCGGTCCTCAGCGGCCGTCGAGGTGACCCCTCTCGCTACTTGGTTTTTATCCTTATTTCTTCTCTCATTTTTATCATGGCGCTCCTTCAATGGAACATTCGCGGCATTCGTTCTAATCGGGAGGAGTTAAAATTACTCCTTCGATTGCACTACCCGCTTCTAGTCTGTCTCCAGGAAACTAAGTTGCGTCCACGTGATCGTGCAGTCTTTCCACACTACACCTCTGTGCGGTTCGACCTGCCACCCGTGGAAGGTGTCCCAGCCCATGGAGGGGTTCTGATGCTCCTTCGAGACGACGTCTATTTCCATCCCATTTCCTTGCACACTCACCTACAGGCAGTTGCCGTCCGTATCACCTTATCCACATTTACCTTCTCCCTCTGTAACATATATTCGCCATCGTCATCTGCCCTTACTAGGGCAGATGTGCTAAACCTTGTTGACCAGCTCCCTTCACCTTTCGTGTTGGTAGGCGACTTTAATGCCCACCACCCCCTATGGGGCTCTCCGGCTCCTTGTCCGAGAGGCTCCCTTTTGGTGGACCTTCTCCAACACCTCGATCTTGTCTGCCTCAACACCGGTGCACCGACCTTCCTTTCTGACACAACACACACTTATTCCCATATAGACCTCGCAATATGCACTCCTCAGCTTGCCGGTCGGTTTGAGTGGTATGCACTTTCTGACACGTACTCGAGTGACCATTTCCCTTGTATCATCCACTTCCTACATCACTCCCCATCTCCACGTCCCACCAGTTGGAACATTTCTAAAGCCGACTGGGGGCTTTATTCTTCCATGGCTGTTTTTCACAATCAGCATTTTCCCAACTGTGACAGTCAGGTCGAATACCTCACAGAGGTTATTCTCACTGCTGCTGAACGTTCCATACCTCGTACATCCTCTTCTCCACGTCGTGTGCAGGTCCCTTGGTGGACTGCAGCCTGCCGCGACGCGCTTCGAGCCCGACGCCGTGCCTTACGCACCTTCCGCCGCCACCCAACTTTGGAGAATTGCATCAATTACAAACGTATGAGAGCACAGTGCCGTCGTATCATAAACGACAGCAAGAAAGCTTGCTGGACAGCTTTTACTAGTTCTTTTAACCGTTTTACTCCCTCCACGGTTGCCTGGGGTGGCCTACGCCGTTTGTCCGGCATCAAGGTCCACTCCCCGATTCCTGGCCTGACCGTGGAGAACGCGGTCCTCGTGGACCCAGCTGATGTTTCAAACGCATTGGGTCGTTTCTTTGCGGAGGTTTCGAGCTCTGCCCATTACCACCCTGCCTTTCTCCCTCGCAAACAGGTAGAGGAGGCACGGCCGCCTTCTTTCCGCTCTTTTAATCGTGAAAACTATAACGTCGCCTTCACCATGCAGGAGCTAGACCGTGCTGTCGCCCTGTCCCGGTCCTCTGCTCCCGGGCCCGATTCCATTCATATTGAGATGCTGAAGAACCTCTCTCCTGCGGGCAAGTGCTTTCTTCTTAGTACCTACAATCGCATATGGACTGAAGGTCATGTTCCCACAAGTTGGCGTGAAGCCATTGTTGTCCCCATCCCCAAACCAGGGAAGGACAAACACCTTCCTTCCAGTTATCGTCCCATTTCTCTGACGAGCTGCGTCTGTAAGGTGATGGAACGCATGGTTAACGCTCGGTTGGTCTGGCTCCTCGAATCTCGCCGCCTCCTGACTAATATACAATGCGGTTTTCGTCGACACCGCTCTGCTGCTGACCACCTCGTTACGTTGTCGACCTTCATTATGAATAACTTTCTAAAGAAGCGTCAAACAGTAGCCGTGTTCTTCGACTTGGAGAAGGCATACGATACCTGTTGGAGAGCGGGTATTCTCCGCACATTACACACATGGGGCCTTCGGGGCCGCCTTCCTCTTTTCATTCAAGCGTTTTTGGCGGATCGCAAGTTCCGGGTACGGGTGGGCTCTGTTTTGTCAGATACCTTTTGCCAGGAGAATGGGGTACCACAGGGCTCCGTCTTGAGTGTGGCGCTCTTTGCCATTGCAATCAATCCGATCGTGGACTGCCTTTCAGCCGACGTCTCCGGATCTCTTTTTGTTGACGATTTCGCAATTTATTGTAGCGCCCAGCGGACGTGTCTCTTGGAGCGTTCTCTCCAACGCTGTCTTGACCGTCTATATTCCTGGAGCATCGCAAACGGCTTCCGATTCTCCACTGAGAAAACTGTGTGTATCAATTTTTGGAGATACAAGGAATTTCTTCCACCTTCTCTACGTCTCGGCCCTGTTGCTCTCCCTTTCGTGGAGACTACGAAATTCTTGGGACTCATGTTGGATCGGAAACTTTGCTGGTCCACACACGTGTCCTACCTGGCTGCCCGTTGTGCCCGATCCCTTAACGTTCTTCGTGTCCTCAGTGGCACGTCATGGGGAGCGGATCGTACCGTCCTGCTTCACCTTTACCAGGCCATTGTTCAGTCGAAGCTCGACTATGGAAGCCTTGTGTACTCTTCAGCACGGCCGTCGATTCTCCGCCGTCTCAACTCTATCCACCATCGTGGATTACGTTTGGCGACCGGTGCATTTTATACCAGCCCTGTTGAAAGTCTGTATGCCGAGGCTGCTGTATTACCCTTGACCACTCGACGTGACATACTCTTGTGTCGGTATGCATGCCGCCTACGGTCGATGCCCAACCATCCCTCTTACAGATTATTTTTTGACGACTCACTCGATCGCCAATATCAGTTGTCTGCGATTGCCTTGCTTCCACCGGGAGTTCGGTTTCGCTGCCTGCTACAGCGGCTCGATTTTACCCTTCCTTCCACCCTTCGGTTGAGCGAAAGCCCATTGCCATCGTGGCATCAGGCCCAGGTTCACACACACCTCGAACTTAGTTCGCTCCCCAAGGAGAGCACTCCGGATTTGGTATACCGCTCGAGGCTTGTCGAACTCCGTTCGCGGTTCGATAATGCCGTATTTATTTACACTGATGGTTCCAAGAGCACTGCCGGTGTCGGATCTGCCTTCGTCGTCGGGGACAACCGGTTCCAATACAAGCTCCCTGACCGGTGCTCGACCTTCACGGCTGAGCTTTTCGCCCTCCACCAGGCCGTTTTGTATACCTGCCGCCACCGCCAACCTTTCTATGCCATATGTTCTGCCTCCCTTAGTGCCCTGCAGAGTCTTAAGGACCCTTTCTCGAACCATCCTCTCGTGTATCGGATCCAACACTCCCTCCAGTTGCTGGCGGATGACAGCTGTCACGTTTCTTTCCTGTGGGTCCCTGGCCATGTGGGTGTGCCCGGGAATGAGGCCGCCGACACAGCAGCCAAGGCAGCAGCTCTTTTACCTCGCATGGCTACCTTTTGCGTCCCATCGGACGATGTTCAACGGGCTCTTCGCCGGAGTATCGTGTCGCAATGGCACAGTGTGTGGCTTTCACTGTACAACAATAAATTGCGAACTGTCAAACCGATCCCGACCGCTTGGAGGACATCCTCACGCCCCTCTCGGCGGGAGGAGGTCATCCTGGCTCGGTTGCGGATCGGTCATTGCCGTTTCAGCCACCGTCACTTGCTATCCGCCGAACCTGCACCGCTATGCTCCTGCGGTGAACTGTTGACAGTGCGACATGTTTTACTGACTTGTGTTAATTTTAATCATCTCCGTGTAGCCCTTCACTTTCCGTCTACTCTGGAGGAAATTTTAACTGATGACACACGAGCAGCTGCTCGGGTTTTGCGTTTTATGAACTTGGCCAACCTATCCAAGGATATTTAACCCTTTTAATTGTCTTTTATCTTTCGTTTTTAGCCTCTTGCTGATGTTCTGACAGTCACCATTTTTTTGAGATCATAGCGAATCAATGTTCTTAGCTGGGCGCTAATGACCATAGAAGTTGTGCGCCCTAAAACCACAAAAAAAAAAAAAAAAAAAAAAAAAAAAAAAAAAAGGAATAGGACCAGGTGAATTTGATGGGACCAAAGGAGTTGAGGTTGGAGAGGAAATTCTGGAGTTCTTCTTCACTGTGAGTCCAGATCATGAAGATGTCGTCAATGAATCTATACCAAACTTTGGGTTGACAGGGTTGGGTGTCCAGGAAGGCTTCCTCTAAGCGTCCCATAAATAAGTTCGCGTACGAGGGGGCCATCCTGGTCCCCATGGCTGTTCCCTTTAGTTGTTGGTATGTCCGGCCCTCAAAAGTGAAGAAGTTGTGGGTTAGGATGAAGCTGGCTAGGGTATTAAGGAAAGAGGTTTTAGGTAAGGAAGTGGGTGGTCGGCGTGAAAGGAAATATTCCATCGCAGCGAGGCCCTGGGCATGTGGGATATTAGTGTATAAGGAAGTGGCATCGATGGTTACAAGGATGGTTTCAGGAGGTAACAGGGTGGGTAAGGATTTCAGGCGATCAAGGAAGTGGTTGGTGTCTTTGATGAAGGATGGGAGACTGCACATGATGGGTTGAAGGTGTTGGTCTATGTAGGCAGAGATTCGTTCTGTTGGGGCTTGGTAACCGGCCACAATGGGGCGGCCGGGATGATTGGGTTTGTGAATCTTGGGAAGTAGGTAGAAGGTGGGGGTGCGGGGTGTCGGTGGAGTCATGAGGTTAATGGAGTCAGGTGAAAGGTTTTGTAGGGGGCCTAAGGTTTTGAGGATTCCTTGAAGCTCTGCCTGGACATCAGGAATGGGATCGCCTTGAAAAACTTTATATGTGGTATTATCTGAAAGCTGACGCACTCCCTCTGCCACATACTCCCGCCGATCAAGTACCACTGTCGTGGAGCCCTTGTCGGCAGGGAGAATGACGATGGAATGGTCAGCCTTCAGATCACGGATAGCTCGGGATTCAGCTGCGGTAATGTTGGGAGTAGGATTAAGGTTTCTCAGGAAGGACTGGGAGGCAAGGTTGGAAGTAAGGAATTCCTGGAAGGTTTGAAGAGGGTGATTTTGAGGAAGAGCAGGTGGGTCTCGCTGTGACGGAGGACGGAACTGTTCTAGGCAGGGTTCGATTTGAATGATGTCTTGGGGAGCTGGATCATTAGGAAGAGGATTATTTTTCTTCGTGGCAAAGTGATATCTCCAGCAAAGACTGCGAGTATAGGATAGTAAATCTTTCACAAGGGCTGTTTGGTTGAATTTGGGAGTAGGGCTAAAGGTCAGCCCTTTGGATAGGACAGAGGTTTCAGATTGGGAGAGAGGTTTAGAGGAGAGGTTGACCACTGAATTGGGATGTTGTGGTTCCGGATTGTGTGGATTGGAATTTTGAGGTTTGGGAGGGAGAGGAGTTGGGAGTGGGAGATTGAGTAGATGGGAGAGACTGGGTTTGTGTGCAATCAGAGGAGGTTGAGGTTTACTGGAGAGGTTGTTGAGGGAGAGAGTATTGCCTTTCCGGAGGTGGGTGACCAGGAGATTGGATAGTTTTTTGAGGTGCTGGGTGGCATGCTGTTCTAATTTGTGGTTGGCCTGAAGGAGGATATTCTGAACTGCAGGTGTAGATGTAGGAGAGGAAAGGTTGAGGATTTTGATTAGGGATAGGAGTTGACAGGTGTGTTCATTGGCGGAGTTGATGTGTAGGTTAAGGATTAGGCGGGTGAGGGATATGGATTGTTCAGTTTGGAATTGGTATAGGGCGGGATGAAAGGATGGATTACAGCCAGAGATGGGAACTTTCAGTGTGAGGCCCTTGGGAGTGATTCCAAATGTCAGACAAGCCTGCATAAAAAGAATGTGGGAGCGTAATCTGACTAGGGAAAAAGCATGTTTACGGAGGGAATGTAAATAAAACTGGATGGGGTTGTTGTAGGGATGTTGTAAGGAAGGCATAATATATGGATGAAGGAAAAGTGAGAAATATGGGCTATGTAACAGGTTGCAATGAACGAATAAAATAATATAATAAAAAAAAAAGTGTGTGTATATATATATATATATATATATATATATATATATATATATTATACCTTCCATTTTTTCCCCCAAGGTAAGTCTTTCCTGTCCCGGGATTGGAATGGCTCCTTACCCCCTTCCTTAAAGCCCTCATCATTTCCTTTTCCCTCTCCTTCCCTTCTGCCTGATGAAGCAGCTAGGCTGCGAAAGCTAGCATTTTTGTGTGTGTGTGTGTGTGTGTGTGTCTGTGTGTTTATTTGTTGCTATTACTGCCTGTGCCCTTTCGCCTGGTAAGTGTACTAGATCTATTTTTTACGTATATTTTTCCTTTTAGGAATTTTTCCTCTATAATATTCGTATCATAAATTTGAATTCAACAATTACTTCCGTCATTGTTCTGTTATCTTTCGAAATCTTTTCTGTCTTCTAACTTTCCCTTGTTTTTGCGTTTTTGTTTTTGTTTTTATTTTTATTTATATATTTTATATAGCAGTTCCATTCTACATTCCCTTCTTATCTTACTGTTCACTTTCCGCCAATACTTACAACAATACGTCCACTTCCTAACCTAACCTTTGAGTACTTTTATATTATTTTTACCACTTCCATTACTCCTTCTTCAGACTGAAATACGCCGCTCATTAAATTTTCTCGCTATTTAACGTAAACATTTGGGGAAACCTCCGTAACATCCTAGTCCACCCCTATGAAATCCCCAAACCACCTTCCCTACCTTCTGGCTCCTACCCTTGTAACCGCGTCCGTTGTAAAACCTGCCCTATGCACCCTTCCACCACCACTTACTCCAGTCCCGTAACCCGGAAGGTGTACACGATCAAAGGCAGAGCCACTTGCGATAGTACCCACGTGATCTACCAACTGACATGCCTGCACTGTGAAGCGTTCTATGTGGGAATGACCAGCAACAAACTGTCCATTCGCATGAATGGACACAGGCAGACAGTGTTTGTTGGTAATGAGGATCACCCTGTGGCTAAACACGCATTGGTGCACGGCCAGCACATCTTGGCACAGTGCTACACCGTCCGGGTTATCTGGATACTTCCCACTGACACCAACCTTTCAGAACTCCGGAGATGGGAACTAGCCCTTCAGCATATTCTCTCTTCCCGTTGCCCACCTGGTCTCAACCTCCGCTAAATTTGAATTCCCACCCACCTTCTTAACATCTTTGCATCAGTTCTCTGGACAGAGCCTCTGCCTCAAGTGGTATCTCTGTCTAACTTCTTAACTTCTATAACTTAACTTCTTTGCTTTCTACAGTATGTCTGCCTAGGTGTACTTGTGTCTGTGTGAATGTGTGGGCATGTGTGCATTTGTTTACCCTCCTTTTTTTCCCCCAAGGTAAGTCTTTCCTCTCCCGGGATTGGAATGGCTCCTTACCCCCTTCCTTAAAACCCTCATCATTTCCTTTTCCCTCTCCTTCCCTACTGCCTGAAGACGCAACTGGGTTGCGAAAGCTTGCGATTGTGTGTGTGTGTGTGTGTGTGTGTGTGTGTGTGTGTGTGTGTGTGTGTGTGTGTGTGTATTCATTTATTTATTTGTGATGCTGTCACACCTGTGCTCCTTCGCCTGGTGAGTAATCTTCGTCTATTTTTTATATTTTATTTTTCCTGCTAGGAATTTTTCGTCTTAATAATCGTTATATATATATATATATATATATATATATATATATATGAGATAGAGAGACAGAGAGAGGAAAAAATTCCTAGCTGGAAAAATGCATATACATAATAAAGCAGATGTGTTTACTTACCAGGCGAAGTAGCACAGGTACATGACAGTAACATAAAACACACACAAATGCAAGCTTTCACAACCAGTTGTTGCTTCTTCAGGCAAAGAGCAGGGAGGGAGAGGGAAAAGGAAAGGATGTGGGTTTAAAGGTGGTGGTGAGGAGTCATTCCAATCCCGGGAGAGGAAATAGAGAATATGTTGAAGGGCAAGTTCCCATCTCCGGAGTTCTGAAAGGATGGTGTCAGTGGGAAGTATCCACATAACCCAGACGGTGGAACACTGTGCCAAGATGTGCTGGCCGTGCACCGAGGCGTGTTTAGCCACAGGGTGATCCTCATTACCAACAAACACTGTCTGCCTGTGACCATTCATGCGAATGGACAGTTTGTTGCTGGTCATTCCCACATAGAAGGCACCACTTATTCCAGTCCTGTAACCTGGAAGGTGTACACGATTAAGGGCAGAGCCACTTGTGACAGCATCCATGTGATTTACCAGCTGACATGCCTGCACTGTGAAGTGATGTGCTTTCATATATGTGGCAATTCATTTTTATTAATATAGATAGGTCAGTAATTATCAGCCTGTATGTGTCAGGCAGCACAAATGGTTACAGGTTTTCTTGACTTTGGGGAGAACCACTAAAATGTTCAAAAAATTTAAATAACCAATATTTGAAATCTCGGATTGCAATGTCAACAGGGTCTAGAATCTAACTTTTCTTCGTTCCTTCCTTCCTTATTGGAGCAGTGATACTCTGCAATATCAAGATAATACAGAATGTGCTGGCCTTCTTTCAACTTTTATCAAGTCCTCTGTCAATTATTTTCTGCCTGAATAAAAAGACAGCTATATTCAAAGTGTTTCAATGACATTAATATAGACAGCTATATTCAAAATGTTTCAACAACATTAATATAGCTGTCTTTTTATTCAGGCAGAAAATAAAGTCTGTTACAGTCATATAAGCCACTCATAATTAAATAAAATCATTATCATCTTAAACAGAAAGGCCAGCAATAAGGACAACCTGATGATGGTGTAGATGTTACCACACACTTTACAGTACAAATGCTTTATCCAATGTTTTCAATACAGTGAACAAGCACAGACTAACTTAAACATGGCAGATGATACAAGAAGAGCAAAACCCAAAGATAGTGCGAAAAGTATGACACTTGGTTCGTGACCATGATCAACGACCACACACACGTAAACACTCGCATCGGTGGCTAGCACTGCCACAATGCCAATAAAAAGCCGAAATGAGCTCACAGTAAATAAATAAAGCATATTAATAGCAGTGTGAAAGGTATAAACATCATTTATAAGTAAATAAAAAAGAACAATAATTTAAAACTGTGAATACTCTAGTGTTCTTGTGCCTCCACGTTGCATGCAATACTCATCCAGAAATTGCAATCTCCCCCCCCCCCCCCTACGATCCCTCCCCCCCCCCTCACTCCACCCAAGAAACTCAAAGATGGTACTTTTATCTGAAAGCAATTGATAGTAACAAAATGTACGACCCAATCACTTTTGGCAAAAAAAAAAAATAAATAAATAAATAAATAAATAAATAATTGTCAACAGTGAAATTCATCATCTGACCAGCTCCACTGGTCTTGCTCTCTTATATTCCTATTTTCCACATTGTACATGTTTTGCATATTCAGAAGTTTACTTTGGCATTCCTTCGGAGTGAATAGGTTCTGTGCGATACATTTTACTTGGTCATACCCGTGGGACAACACCTCAGCTCGATAATGTTCGTTGTGATAATTATTGCTTTTAGTATCGTACATAAAACACTGTTCATCCTTTACTGCCTCTGCTTCCGTAACCACATGCTAGCCAAGTTCTCTTTACACTGTGAAACTGAACTATTCCAACACTGTACTAAACTGCAACAGAATTAAAACAACGCGGGGTACTCACTTGAAATTTATTGGTTCCTGTGCCCTACAACAAAAAACTTGATAAATTCTCTCGTGGACAGAGTTAATTCTTGTTTGTAATAACTAACCATGAATACTGGAATTATAATTGTATTAAACTAACCCAAAAAGATTACATAAATCATAATTAAACCAAATCGCTGAAACAATAACTGCGAGAGTGTAGATCCAAAGCTGTTATTTTCTTTTCCTCCAATGTTAACCACCATGCTAATCCGCCGCCTTAAAAAGAAAGCAATAAATATCGGATATAACACTTAAATTAACAAGAAAGAAAAAGAAACGTTAAGGAACGAAAAAGGGAATAACTAAAAGCTTCTTGGAAGCTTGCAGATGTGAACCCGGATCATTTATAATTCCTGTTTTGCACGTAGCAACACCACTAGCTATGCTATTTCTGCTCCATTTTCGATACCCGAGATTTGTAGTACACTATTCGCGTAAAACAGGTCTTCATGGCAAACGAGTCTGCTCAAGTCCTGAATCCCTGAACCAATACACCAATAACGTAATAACAGCTTTCACATCCCGCGGATATCCTCCTGATCTGGTACAGAAGCGAATTGCCAGAGCCACTTCCTCATCCCCCCAAATTCAGAACCTTCTACAGAAGAACCCCAGAAGTGCCCCTCTTGTCACCGGATACTTTCCGGGACTGGAGCGGACTCTGAATGTGGCTCTCCAGCAGGGACACAACTTCCTTAAATCCTGCCCCAAAATGAGATCCATCCTTCATGACATCCTACCCATTCCACCGAGAGGGTCTTTCCGCCGCTCACCTAACCTCCATAACCTCCTAGTCCATCCCTATGAAATCCCCAAACCACCTTCCCTACCTTCTGGCTCCTACCCTTGTAACCGCCCCCATTGTAAAACCTGCCCTGTGCACCCTTCCACCACCACTTACTCCAGTCCCCTAAACCGGAGGGTGTACACAATCGAGGGCAGAGCCACTTGCGACAGCACCTATGTGATTTACCAACTGACATGCCTGCACTGAGAAGCGTTCTATGTGGGAATGACCAGCAACAAACTGTCCATTCGCATGAATGGTCACAGGCAGACAGTGTTTGTTGGTAATGAGGATCACCCTGTGGCTAAACACTCCTCGGGGCACGACCAGCACATCTTGGCACAGTGTTACACCGTCCGGGTTATCTGGATACTTCCCACCGACACCAATCCTTCAGGACTCCGGAGATGGGAACTAGCCCTTCAGCATATTCTCTCTTCCCGTTGCCCACCTGGTCTCAACCTCCGCTAAATTTGAATTCCCACCCACCTTCTTAACATCTTTGCATCAGTTCTCTGGACAGAGCCTCTGCCTCAAGTGGTATCTCTGTTAAACTTCTTAACTTCTTTGCTTTCGACAGTCTGTCTGCCTAGGTGTACTTGTCTGTGTAAATGTGTGGGTGTGTGTGTATTTGTTTACCCTCCATTTTTTCCTCCAAGGTAAGTCTTTCCTGTCCCGGGATTGGAATGACTCCTTACCCACTCTCTTAAAACCCTCATCATTTCCTTTTCCCTCTCCTTCTCTTCTGCCTGACGAAGCAGCTAGGCTGCGAAAGCTAGCGTTTGTGTGTGTGTGTGTGTGTGTGTGTGTGTGTGTGTGTGTGTGTGTGTGTGTGTGTGTGTGTATTCATTCCTTTACACATATTGTTGTACTCATTAGTTGGTTCCTTTTGTGAGAGGTCCTTCAGTTCAAAACTGAGCAGATCAATTTAATCAGTAAGTATCATTGTCATCTCAACCTGAATTTTAACCTAACTTCTGAATTTTTATTTCCGTCATACCCTTGCTATACATATTGAATGGCTCTTAGAGAGGATGCATTCTTCTTTTTTGTACTTTGTAGTTTGTCATTATCACACTTTAAATAATTGTATAAATTGTTGCAGGATCCAGGTCCAGCACTCAGACGATCGGCGAGGAAGAGGTAAGTTCTGTGACTGAGCTGTGTTTATATCAGGGCTGGTGTAGCTCCCATCAAAAACATAAAATGTACAAAAAAGCAAGTCTCGCGACCAAATCCTTCCATCATAGAAAGTCGTGAGATCTCGTGGGAAACCAAGTCAGTTATTTTAGTGTTCATGGAACCAACTATTCAACACCTTGTCATAATTTTTTTATATAATTAGTTATCTACCAACATATTTAGTGACTATATAAAAATTATACATCTTTAGTTCAAATGTTTGTATAGCTTATGGGACTTAACTACGGGATCATTAATCCCTAAACTTGCAAACAACTTACGAACTAGCTATTACTAAGTATGGCACAAATATCCATGCCCAAGGGGGATTCGCACCCCCGACCGTAGTGGCCGTGCAGACCGTGACAGGAGCGCCTCAGTCCCTTCGGCCACCGCGGCCGGCCATCTTTATTTCTATAATAAATATAATGACTTTGCAATCGCACCATAATATCATTACATAAGAGTAAATATGATGAACTGGCAATTGCACATCGTCATAATGACATTACAATAACACATATTCCACACATATCACGTAATAATAAAGCACACTCATGTACCTAAGGTCTTTTAAATATTAGTTTGTTGCTATGGGAAACAAAGTTGATCTTTTAGTGTTCATAGACCCACATATTAGTTATCTAATAAGGAATCTACCAACATTTATAGCAACTATATTAGTATTATATATCATTACTTCTATAATACATTTTAATGAGTTCGCAGTTGTACCATAATATGATATCAGAATACATATAATGAGTGGGAAATTACAAATCGACATATAAAAATAATTTGTTCCATTATGTAACCAAACATAATCATGTAGGAATGAAATTCGTTGTATTTGCAGAAAGTATTTTAAATGTTAGTTTATGTTGCCAGGCAAATTGCAAGGTAATTATATTTATTATATAAATAAAGATGTAAAATTTTGATATAGTCACTACAGATGTTGGTAGATAACTAATTGGATAGAAAAAATTATGACAAGGTGTTGATTAGTTGGTTCCATGAACACTAACTAAAATAACCGACTTGGTTTCCCACGAGATCTCATGACTTTTATGGTGGAAGGATTTGTACATTTTATGTTTTTGATGGGATATTGTTTCTTTTTGTAGGTAGTCCTTTTCTGTAAAATGTTTTGTACATCAGCCCACAGATTTTCTTAAATCCCATTCCCTGTCTCTTCGGTTTGGTGTGGTTTCGTTTGGTTTAATGTAACATATTTAGAAGTCTGGAAAGTCGATTATATTGTTATTGTTCAATTCTTTCATCATGTACTGCAACATGTGGCAGATGTGTATAGAAATATCAACAAGTTAGTGTTGTATTTCGCATCAGTTTGTGAACTTCATAATACAGAGAAGTTGCGGATAAGTTATATTTTCATGTATAAATGAAAGTAGTAGTTATTTTTTGCCTTGTAATTATTGAATGATCACTTTTTCATAGTAGTAATTCAAAATTAATTTTTTAGTGCATTTTAGTGCACACAATTGTATGGTAGGAAAATGGTTAAATATAATTGCATAACTTTCTCCTAGAATCAGTGGCTACAATTTTAACTTATGAGAGTTACAGAATAAAAGTAATTTCTTTCTTAAGAAAAAATCAAGCCTCAGAGCTTTAATAACAACTACTGTATTAAATAAAAGAAGAATTTGTTTAATTTTTATCATTCTGGGCTCCACCTGGAAGTGCTTTTAGACATGATGATGATGATGATTTCGTGGGGCATTTTTTGCTGTTAGACCCCGTCTGAGATTGTGTTCGACCTGCCTGGTGCAAGTCTTTTGGTGATGCCATTTAGGCGACTTGCGCTTCTGTGATGATGATATGATGATGAGGATGACTGGAGAAAATCAGTGACCGGACTGGGAATTGAACCCGGACCCCCTGCGTGAGAAACTACCATGCTTGGCATAATTATTTAGTGAAGTTGAAGTATAATGCATGCTGCATTAGTTCCGTATTTCATTCCCCACATTTTTCTGTGGTACGTAATAACTTCTATTTCACGAAGGTCTAGTTCTTCTTGTAGATAATCTTTGTCCTTTTCCTCTCTGGTATCATTTGTTGTACATCTGCAACAGGTTTTCTTAAAGCCCACCCCCTATCCCTTTTTTTATTTTTCTCAGAGGCTTTGATGCAACAATTTTTGTCATTCATATTGACAGCACGTTGGCGTTCGCACTAACACTGACATTGCACAATTTCTTCTTTGATAATGACTCTTCCGCACGCTGGCACTCTCACTAACACTAATATTGCACTAATCTCCTCGACACATTCGTCCACTATTCTTTGATAGAGATTCTTTAACAAGACACCGAGGCAGATCCACATACTAACAACTGTTAGACCATCATAGACTTAGTTAATATATGTCTGTGACACATCAATGGTATGAAAACATTGGGCTATCGGTATTTTCCTACTGAAGATTCAACTCGATGATCTAAAAAATAGCCTAAGATGCCAAGCCACAAACGAGATAGGTGAGTATGAAAGTATGTTCTGTTTTGTACACTACATCTTTGACTAGTACCCGATAGAATTTTACTTTCAGCAGTGGCGGCGTAGTGTGCTAAAGCTGACAGTGACAAACAGTGAGATACTGCGGAAAACAAGTCACGTAGAATGAGAGGCATAGTCTTTTGTGTTGACCGTGAAGTAAATACTTAATTCTGTTTCTGCTCTGTAGTTTCCAGGTTCTTGTATGTACCTCTCATAAATCGAACATTTCATTGCGAATATTTGCACACTACGCCAACGCCGTAAGTAAAATTTAACCTTTACGTCAAAACTCTGTAATGTCCCAAGCTAGTTCCTTAGCGAGTAGAAAGTGTACACTGAGGATGTGAACTTAACTCGCCGTTCTGACGGGACATTACCTTAACTCGAGTCATAAATAATTTCCTTTCGAGCATTTACCTTCTTTCTTCCGTAAACTTTCGGTCGCCTTTGTTTTTTCTTGATGAGCAGTCCCGCAAAGCGGTGCTGCCAATCCGTGCAAAATTGGTCTTCTTCACCTGATTGCTTCTGGGAAAACACTATAAGAAACTTTTATCTTGACAACTATTGTAAGAAAAAAGTTAAATGTTCCCTTTAAATCAATAGGTGTATTTTTAATATACGTTACACGAGAACTAAACAATACCATTTCTCATAAGCATTCTATAATACGTCTCGTAATTACATAATTAATTTGTTTCTGCTTCTGCCTTCTCGCTGTTGCGGGCCGTCTTCTCCATGACCAAGAAAGGCACTCCTTGATCTCTGCCGTCACTGTGCGCGCCCATGAATAGCGTCTACACGCAGCCCCTCTTGTTTCACAGTTTGGGCGCGCCATCTGTAAATGGGACTCCAATGACCTGCCTGTTTTACGGCCCATTAAAACTTTAACCTACCCCTTAATAAAATTTGTTGTTGCGCGCGTCTTCCGTTTGTTGGAAGACCCGAAATGTAGCATTATTTTAGATGAAAATATCATGTTAAATTTCAACTCTAAAGCACAATTATATTCCTGTTTCTTAGGACTGCTTTTTCTGTAAACAAATAATTGTTGGTACATTGTTTAAAGTGACAGGGAGACCAATAATACTATATTCGGTACTGCCAGTCTAGTGTTGTGTGTCATTGGTTCTGTCAATGTGTTTTGTTTTTTTTTTCCCCACCAAAAACATTAATATTCTTGGATGTTGATGTCTTCCTTTCAATGTTCATTGTGCATTGATTTCTTTGAACTGATGTCACCATCGCTGTTTTTCTAATGTCGATCATCCCTAGGGCAGTAGTGGGTAGCACTTCAGTTTTTGCTGTTTACTTTTTATTAGAGATGGAGAATTTAAATAGTCAAAACATCTATTTAGTTTACCACTCTTCATGACTATATATGCTCATGATTATTGTATTGTGCACATCTACAGCAAACGATATTTCGAATGATATGCTTCATTGGTTGGCTTCAGTTTTAAAGTTCGCATAAATGGTGTCTTCCTATCTCTGCCATTTGTGCTTTGAAACCACCATCTAACATTTTTGCTCCCTGTCTGACGTTATAGCCCCAGTCTTGTAATCGAATTTTAGACATTACGAGCTACAGTTTTCTCATCTATAACTGAAATCAAGCTATAATGTAGGTGTCATGGCTTAGCCACAGGCTGTGGAAGTAAAGTTGTGACGCGGCATCGTGAGTCGTGTCGGGATAGCACAGTCGGTAGTGTGCTTGCCCGCGAAAGGCAAAGGTCCCAGGTTTGAGTCCCAGTTCCGGCACACAATTTTAATCTGCCAGGAAGTTTCATCACTTACCTTGATGGTGTTGACAAAAATATTACATGGGTGTTGTTACAGCGCGGATTTTCAAAGGGTTGATGTACAGTCAAATATGTTTTACATGAAGTTGTCAGTTACAAATGAGAAAGTATATCGAATAAATTTGAAAGATAAGAGAAAATTTTGAAGAAATTGGTTCATTATCTAGTTTGTTATCAAGGAGCCCCCCAAACTGCTTCCCCCCCCCCCCCCCCACACCGCTCCTCATGCTTTTAGTGGTGTAAAAAAAGTTGAGTTTCTTTATTAAATCCATATCATGTGACTTTGGAAGTGCTGGTGTATCTTAATCTAAGTTTTTAAATGAATTTCCAGTGTCGTTGTTTGTCTGTTTGTTTTCGTTTGTGTGTGTGTGTGTGTGTGTGTGTGTGTGTGTGTGTGTGTGTGTGTGTGTGTGTAGGTTTTTTTTTTAACTTTGTATATTCCTGAGTCTGAGAATTTCTCTCTTTAATTGTTTAAGTTGTATACAAATTTCTGTTTTATGTAACACCTCCGATTATTTTCTCAGGACTGGCTACTGATAGAAACATATGGTGTCTTATAAAATACCTACAGGTGCACTCATTGTAAATGCGTGACAAATAATAGCAATGTACGTCACATAGAACTCTGCAGTGGAGAGTTAGGAATTATATTGAATACTTAAAATATTGACATTCTCAGTAAACGAACGGTGTATAATCATTTATTTTCTGTTATTTGCTGTACCACTGATTGAAATTCAATGTCAGTCGAGTGACAAATGTTGCGATAGTGTGTGTTTTTTAGACAGTTCGGAGAATGGAACATAGTTTGACAACATGCCGAGACTTTCTGAGCCTTACACGAGCTGGTCGGACTACTTGATTGAGTGGGGGAAATTGTTTTTCAGCTCTACCAAAGAACTGTCAAACAAATGCCTCAAAAGTTGGCATTTCCATGGGATCTGGGCGCACAATCCTGTGCGACAACCTGGAAATGTGAAAAGGGTCTTCCAGGTCGGTGCCGTAAATACTAAAGGATGACCAAAAGACTGCCTGTGTTGCATGTCGACAGAATGAGTGGAGTTTCTTTCATTGAATGTGTCAGTCCTGAAATGAAGCACAAGTCAGCTCAATGTAACTAATTTTCCACTGGTCAAAGGAGGCTCCTAAAGAAGCATTAACAGTGGCCACAGGATCATGCATTGTTGTGAAAAATGTTTACAGTTGGAGGAGATAATGTGGAAAAGGGACAACTTTCAGAGTTTAAATTATTTTTCAAAACAGATAGATTGGCTGGCCAGTACTTACCTTTGTGCTGTACTGCTGATAGTGACACAAATGAAGAAAAAAGCTTCCGGAACACAGTTCCTTCTTCAGGTGTTCTGAAAGCTAGTCCTTTTCTGTCACTTTTCTTTGTTTTTCTTCATCTGTGTCACTATCGGCGGTACAGCAAAAAGGTAAGTACTGGCCAGCCAATCTCTCTTTTCAAAAAATAATTTATCATCTCCATCATTGATCGAAAGTTTGAGTTTTTATGATTAGTTTGTGAGAAAGAAAATTGGAAGTGTTGTAACTTGAACACAGTTCTTAGTTGAAGAGGCGCATAGCAAGTTTTAGCACATTTTAATAGATTTACTGTTTGCTTTTACTTCACAGGTGTCCGCGGTTTACCGTAGTCGACCTGTTCGAAAGTTCCAGTGACGAAACTGCAGTGTCCGGAAAAGGTAACGAGGTGCGGATACGGAGTTCCCGCCGTACCTACGGCGAGAATCCTCGACTTTCGGCGGGACGCGGCCGTCGGGTACCGGGAGGTAGAAGTAAAACTTCGGACCGGCGCACGGTCTGCGGCGAATCGCCCGAGCAGTTCTGCGGTATATGTGGCAAGCGGTTCAGCCGGATTGGATACCTGAGGCGGCACGCCGCTACTCACCACAGAACGAAGGCGTACAGCTGCGACCTGTGCGGGAAGTCGTTCGCGCGCTCGGACAACTGGAAGGACCACGAGCGGCTGCACCGGGGCGAGCTGTTCGGCTGCTCGGTGTGCGGGCAGGAGTTCTCGCAGGCCGGCCACCTGGCGCAGCACACCCGCACCCACACGGGCGAGCGGCCCTTTCGCTGCGCCGACTGCGGCAAGGTGTTCCGCGTGCGCGGGTACCTGCGTGACCACGTCCGCATCCACACCGGGGAGCGGCCGTTCGCGTGCCGAGTCTGCGGTAAGTCGTTCCGGCAGGCGGCGCACCTGCGCGGGCACGTGCGCCTCCACACGGGCGAGCGCCGCCACGCGTGCGACGTCTGCGGTCGGCGGTTCTTCCGCCGCGCGCACCTCAAAGCTCACGTCTGCATGCGCTCGGCGCGCCACCGAAGGCGCCGGAAGGTGTAGTGTTACATGTGTCTTGTTACGTTTATTGCTGTTTGTATATGGTCCCGGAAAACTCTCGGCTGCTTGTTTAGAAAGCTGCAACTTCCACTACTTTGCCTCGGGAAGTTTGTGACTGGCTGGCTGATGCTCAGTGCTTTTTATTGTTTTATTTTAACAAATACAGCAACAGCACCTTCTTTTAATTTATCTTCTTGCCAAAACGTGTTTCAGGTTTTCACCCATTGTCGGCAGATGTAATTACAATTTGTCTTCACTCAGTAATGTCGACAGCTCTTTGATAGCTGCAGATGGTCCTAGCAAAATATCAATTTTCTTTACTTTATATGTAACTTAATTCATTTTTTGCACAAAATCCTCTGCAGCTGTTAAACTGCTGTCTGTTACATTTCATCTCCAGTAATTTAATTATGCCCAAGGAAGATGGGTGCAAACTTGAAATGCTTTTTGGTGTAAACACTCGCATTTAAAATGTGCCCGATCTGTTTAATTTCAAACTGCTAGCAATTATGAACGTTCTCAACAGTAGCTGATTGTGGTATAGTATGCTTTTCATTTGTCGTTAAATATCTTATATTTTGTTTTAACCTATATTAGATGTTATTTGTTACTGATTGGGACTTGCTGCAGAACTCTAGTTTTATAATGAAGAGACCATAAGCTGGTCGAAGGTTGCTGTTCTGCAGCATTCAATTGCCTGTCTCTCGAAATAAAACTTAAAAAGTCACTAATTTGTTGTTTTACTCAAATGACTGGTTTAGATATGTTAATGTGTCATTCTCGTGGTTGTAGAATAATGATGCGGTTGATATTGTGGTAACAGAACAAATTTTTAAATTTTACATGTATTAATGGTGAATTGGAGGGTTTTATTTCTAGAAACTTGCATTTTTCTATTTTGAAAATGTTGGCTTAGTTCATTGAGGAATGCATGTGATGTGGTGGTTGTACAGACATGGCAAGTATTAAGATTTGTCTGTGCTAAAATTACGGAATTGGGTATTTGGTTTATTTAGTAGTTTGGCTAGTATTTTTGGTTGGGTTGTTTTATGAGCCACTATAGTTTCAGAAGTAATGCAGTACCGTACCATTTTGATTAGTTTGGTACAAACAGTGTAGTTTACACTGAAGTGAAGTCTCAATAACTTCAATACTGTGGAAGCATAAACTTGTAGTTAGGTTGTGATTTGGCGTACTAATGTTAATGCCGTTATTTCGTTAGTGAGTGTAGATCACTTATTGAGTTGAACTGAAATTAACTATCCCCGTTTTTTAGTCTGAGTGTGCCAAAGTACATAACACAATTGTGTTGCAAACATACAGCATTCGTGCCACTCTAGATACATGCAAGAAAGGAGATACCTCTTATTGCTATATCTAGTTTTCATCACCCATTACACATATATGGATGCCATCATAGTGTTGATCATTTAATGGTCAGTTACCCTCAAATGATTGCTCAGTTTCAAAGTATGTGGAACTGGCTGCATGTGGTGTCCGGTTTGTCATCTAGTGGGGCGTGCATGATGGGTGCGAGGAGGAAGAAGCTACACTCTACTGCCCCTGTGCTCAAAACACCTCGTTTACTGGGGGCCCGGTTGCATAAATATCGTAGTTCAGTTCTGATTGAAGATCAAAAATGAACTCATTTTTTTTCTTCTCTGTGCGAGTTGTATAACACTACTCTCAGATCACTGAACTTGGTTCAGTTTTGAACTGAGTTCAGCGAAACATACTTGATAACGTTGCTAAATATCAGAGATAATTGTGATTGTATCGAATAGAGTTGTATTGAACTTGCAATTTATATAGAAATGACTGACAATTCTCAACGTCATTAGTTTTGTCGGCATACGTAGACAAAAATGGGAAATGGAGAAGATAACTCGTACAGAAAATTTCAAGAAAGAGGAAGATATTTTAATTGATATCATTTTACTAGTCACCAATTACAATCTGGATGTTGCCGTTTGCCTAAAATTGCCATGTCAGTAAGATCGTGAACATTGTATTCAGTGCATGATTTTGTTTAGTTTGTTTTTGTAACTGTGCAGAAACATCTCCAGCTTTTCAACTATTTGTTTTCCTAATCAAAACCATAATTTAAATTGGCGGCAAGTTGTGTGAATGTGATTATCTATTTTCGTGTCTGTCAGCAGCTCAATGAGCTTTACGGAGAGTTGTGGCCTAGCCTACGTTATTGATATTCCTATAGACATGAAGTAAATTTTTGAAGGGGGGGGGGAGGGGGAAAGCTACACGAAATACCATTTTCAATATTAACTGAAACGGTGCCATCCATTGTTGCAGTGACGCAAAGCTGGGATATATATATATATATATATATATATATATATATATATATATATATATATATATATATATATAGTGGACGGTGTGAGGAAAAGGCAAAATTATTAATAAAAATTCATAATGCAAATTTAAGCAAGATGCGGGGGTTTATTGGTAGTAGAAAGATCTGCGCACATCGCATATATTTACCTTATATGACAAAATATACGTAATAGCGGCCACTGTGGTGACCAACTTTCGTAAGCGAAAATAAGGGTGATACTTATATCTTTGACAAAAAAATAAGGAAGATAAAGGGCACGGCAAAATTTCACCAAATTGTACATACTGTAAAAATTGCATGCACTTTTCATGTTGTTATAATACAGATGGATAGGACAACCTGCTTTAATAATTTTTTTTTTTTTTTTTTTTTTTTTATTCTCATTACTTAATAGTTTTATAACTGAATGGTGCTTGCTACAACTTATGGCCATCAATTACACTTTAATCTGCATATTCTACAAAATCAACAATTTGTTTTGAATCCCACAAAAGGGGTCAAATTATAATACTGCAACTGGAAACATTTTCCTGTTTAGGAGATTGGAGGCATCTGTTGCTGGGCCAGTATGTTCATTATGATCATTTCAGCATTAGTTCATTTGCAAGATATTTTGTTTGAGACACTAGATTCACTGAACACTTTTTTGGGAGTTTGATCGCGGAGTCCGAGCTTCTATAGTTAAGATTGTGTTGTACTTATGTTTACCAGCAGTGGTATCCACGTTTTCATTTGTTAAGCTTTTACTCAGGTGAGGAGGTGTGGAGAACGTAGTTATCGTGTATGAGGTTGTGACATCATTTGCTTTGTTTTTTGTGACCTACACGAAGTTAACTCAGAAAATTGTGTATTACTAATTATTACACATTGAACAGCAAGTTATTAAGAGTGTATCATAGGATAAATATACCGTAATTTACTACCTGAAGTATTCATATGTTGTACATAATTGTTCTTATGTGCAATGCTAAACTCCAGTTTTCAGATTGAGCAGTTTGTTTTATAGTTATTTGATAGTGCTTGTTTAATTCAGGAATATAAAGCTTTCCACTTCGTAAAATATGTACATATATACTTTGTTTTCTGTTTTGGTGGACGATTCACAGTAAGCACCTGTGCAGAAAGTCTCACAGTAAGCACCTGTGCAGAAAGTCACATCTAACCGCCAAGCGTCGGTAGACCATTTCTAAGACAATCGATAGACATAATATCTATCTACAGTTAGTTGTCTCTGCTGTCTCAACCTTTCAACAAATCTTGACAGTGCGTGCAAAATTTAAATTCTTGAATAATATTTGCACACATGGGGAGAGAGAGAGAGAGAGAGAGAGAGAGAGAGAGAGAGAGAGAGAGAGAGAGAGAGAGAAAGTTAAAGATAAGAGAAAAGGGCCCCTGAGCCTGAAAATAAGTTCAGGTATGGGAGATCCCATGAAATATGGTAAGAGTTGGTCACCCTAGTGGCCCCGTAAAATAATAAGGAACAGCTCTCGTCTGAAAGATGCTATCTCTGTAGAGTACAAGCCAAGAGAAGTTACTATCTTCTGTTTTCTCATTTGAGATTAAAAAAAAAAAAAAAAATGGAAGGTGGAGCTCTTAAGCTGTTCTGACATTCATAGGTAAACATTTTGTGTACAGAAATTACAAAAATAACTATTGTTTTTGATAATAGTGGGGAAGGGGAACCGTAGCATTATAACCGTCTCGTGACTGCTGTGACGTGTGAACTGTGATCTCCCTGAGTGGGTGGTGTGCCGCGCTCTATATACCCTCGTGGGCCCTCGCATTGGTGCTGCGCTTTCGGCCGGTTGTTATAAGGTAAGGTATGCACACGTACAAAGCCCCCACTGCTTCTAGAAGCTTGTCTCGACCGTAAAGTTTGCTTAGACACCACACTTGATATTTATTATGAAGAGATTGCTTGTTCAAAGTTAGCAGCCCAAATGTTTCTATTTATGATGGAACCAGCTAGTCTGTTCCCATAACGATATTTCTGCAACACCTAAAATCAGACTTCACTCTTCTGAAGATTCAGTTATTTTATCATCTTATAGTATTAACTCCACCTTACATTATAAACAACTTCTTTGTACTCTTGACTTAATTTTATTCCTTCTTATTACGATGCTAAGTATGGAATATTAGCTGACTTTCCACTATGAAGACAAATGTAAAATAATAATACAGAATACTCTTACAGAACACATAGCTTAAACAATAGATCTTTTGCTTTTGCTGTCATGGACTTCTAGGTAGAAGTTCTTGTGTGTGTCCTAGAGCTTCTTAGATATAGCAGCTCAAACACTTTGAATTTGCCCGGTAGCTGCAAGGACAGAGTTCCCTGGGAAGTTTCTAGCATTAAATAACTTAATACGCCATAAATAAATGATTTGATTATCTTCATTAGATCTTTAGACATGTCTTGAACCTTGTTACATTACAAGTTTCTAATTCGAGGCCATGTGTTGCCTTGTTCTTGTTCTTTGTGTTGGCTTTCTGTCACTCCTAAACCAATGTCCTTCTTTGTGCTAGGTGTACTTTCAGTAAACTTACTCATTCTGGCTTCTGTCAATAACATTTTGACATTGCAAATTCTAAATATATGACAATGCCTTAGACCGTGAAATGCCAAATGGTTGAGAGACACATTGTGTACTGGTACCTGGGCTTGGTTGAACAGCATCCATATTTTCATCATCGTCATCTTCATGTATTGGGTGCTCATACTAGGTAGAGAATTTGTTTCCCGTAACATGGGAAAAACTCTGCTAATAGTTAGTGCATTCGGAATCCTCAAAGTTGTATAACCTACAAAATATTCATAACTGCAGCCACAGACTTACTTTCACATTTGCCATAAATAAACACCACATTGACGTAGGGGAGACCAGTGTACCTAGGGCCACTTTTTTTATATCGTGTAAAAAAAAAAAAAAAAATCGCTTGGCATTTTGGAAAGTTAAAAATATCACTGAATGTGACATTTCATAGAGACGCTCTAGTGTTAATTTCAGAATTTTAACAAAACTGCAAATGCACTATTAAAAAAAAGTTTTCTTTTTGCATGCATTTGGCCCTAGGTACAGTCTTAGACCAAAAAAAATTGATCGTCGGCCGGCTGACGCAGAGGCTAAGTCAGTATGCACAATAAATTCCATCGCCCCTCAGAATTCTAAGTCCGGCTATGTGCACAATCTGGCAACACTGTAGAATGCGGTACTACCGGGAGAAAGTGTTATTTCCTTCTCAAGGCAGTTCTGGACTGTATGAGCGCGTGGTCTCATGGTAAAGTCGTGTTTACAAGCGCATACGTAAGCAGTCGTGGGATCGAATCTAACAACCTTCAACTGTGGACTCGGTGACAGTGGCGCGCCGATGTGAGTCAATTTACCGCCTGATATATCCTTACTTAAAGTTCTAGTACTTATATTACAGTCACATACTGAATATTTAGTATAAGCCGTTTCCAATTATAAATTTTATGTAAATTCTTACGACGACGCATATTGAAAAATTTGATATGTGGAAACATGCATGTATTTTATTAGAACGTTGTGTCAACATTTCAAAGCTTTAGGTTAAGAACTTTCGGAAATATAAGATTTTGAACATAACACTAAACATGCAGGAAAGTTCATTTGTTTTCATGTGTGTTGCATGAATTTTGGTCTCACCTAAGTTGTCTTCCAGTGTGGGGGTAAGAAGAGTCATTGTAATAGTGCCTGATTTTAGTTACGAGAAACCTGTGCAGATAGTGTCGGCACATTGCGTTCAGAAGCAAGACGTCTTCCCGTTCGTGTCTTGGCGTGTACTGGAGTGGGGCGCTGTTTACAGATGCACTAGTTGCGAGTCTCTACACCCAGAACGCACTGCCTTTGCCAACTATTTTAAAAACATAATACATTCTCCATTATTAAATTTAAATAATTTACAGGAAATTGTTTGGGTAATCTTGAATTTAGTAGCTTTAGAAGTCATTAAAACATTCCACATTGATATTTTATGCATTTTTTAATGTTGCTTGTCTGTTACATAATTGTTTTGAGAAGGGACTATTCCTATAGCCTACCCATCCAGCACCATTTTGTAGTATTTTTCTAAGGCGTTTTGGAACTGACTACTAACTGCCTTGATAAAGTTTCATACTGGTTAATTTGCCACCATGTATGTTCTATATTTCCTCAACGGTCGCTTGTGTTTCTTGTTCCAAGAGGCGGTGACCGTGGAACGAACTCAATCGGCTTTATGCGATCTTGGCTGCGAAACCATTCTTGAATGGTGCAGCTTTCACGGATGGGGCTGTGGTCCTGTAAATAAATAGGTATCAAGTTATTTCATGTATTTATATTTGAAGAACGTATTTTTAATTTAAGCACAGTATTAATGTTTTGTATACGGTGTCTAACAAGTCGGGTTCAAATATCGCTAAGCAGCATGGAAATATACGTTTCGTGATTAAAATGTTGTTTATCTCAATTATTTGCAAATGACAGATAAAAAGCTGCTCATATATTTATGCAGATTCTGACCTGTACTGCCGGCATGATAACTTTGGAGTATAGCCACTGCACTACTGTTAGTTGCTTAATATAGGGATCATGTTAGTGGTGTAGATGGTACGCAACATACTTCTGTTAGAAGCCTGGTATTCAGTAGAGTTTCCTCCTGGTTGGGTAATTGGTCCGATGGTCTTATCAGCACTAAACTGCATTGTTTGGTATGATTCAGCCAGTCATGCTGAATCTGACATGATGGACACGGAAATGTTGCAAGTTATACATTTATGTTATTTTGTTGGACATATGTATTAAATGAATGATAAAAGGCTAAATAAAAAATTATTCGTATACTTCTGGAAGAATAAATGAACAATGGCATGAGCAAAGAAGAAAATAAATACTTAGAAAGAAACAACATCAAATAATCTGAACTAACCACAATAATGAATGTAATAAAGTTAGAAGCTATTGAAAGAAGATGAAATAAGAAATTGAAAACAACCTGAAAAGAAAGAAGTAAAACAAAACATGGGAGATTATGACAGATAAATTAATCTATACATTACTGTCCCTAATTCTATGTTTGGATAACAGAAGCTCTTCTTATTTTGAACTCCATGTTATGAAGCCTTCCCAGAAATGTTCACATCTTGAAAACAATGCTGCTTTGATTTCTCTTGGTATGTTTGTCCGTCAATGCCAATAATTTCCACACTTTCCAGACAGTTTGGTAATGCAAAAGTCCCCAGTTTTAATTTCTTCACCTTCTTTCCCAGTTAAGTAACAAGAACCAGGTCACTCATATGTTAAGTCAGTGTGTTAACAGCACCAATTACAGTAGTATTTAGCCCCCTCTCTCCTGAGGTCACGGACCCCGCTTGCTTAGTTCCATTTCCAGTAACCACTTTCACTGGAACACGAATGGTAGTTATCCTTGCCTCGTCAATATTATAAATGCGTTCTGAAGGGAATTTCTGTTTCTGCATCACTTCACAATATTTGAAGGCAGTTGCTCATACCAGGTTTGTTGCTTGTGGCTTTCTTAAACTAAGAACCGATTCATTCCGCTAAATGAACTCTGTATACCACTGCTCTTCTGCTTGGCCATTTGCTTCCCAGGAGGTAGGATAAGTTTTTCCATTTAATTTGGCAAACTCAAAAGCAAGTATCCTGACATCTTTCCACGAAAGACCGTAGTGCATTTTGCTGCACTGCCGAAGATACTGTTAAAGTTGAAGTTCCACATCTTCCAAAGTAACTCCTGGTTTCGTTCTTCCTTGTTACTCTTTGGTACTCCAAGAATCACTGAAGAGTAGTACTGGAAACTGAAGGGTAATTCAATTATTATCCGCAAAGTAGTTATAAAATTTTATTGTAATAAAATACGAAACTTACAAGAACATCATTTTTCGACATAGTCTCCTTGATTTTCAATGCACTTCATCCATCGCTCTACAAGCTTCCTTATTCCCTCATAAAAGAAGGTTTTCGGTTGAGCTGCAAGCCAGGAATGTACGTACCGCTTCCTTCACTGCTTCGTCAGTCAAATCGATGGCCCCTTAATGCCTTTTTGAGTGGACCAAACAAGTGATAGTCAGAAGGGGCAAGATCGGGACTATATGGAGAATGATCCAGTACTTCGAATTTGAGATTCTGGAGCGTTTCAGCAGTGTGGACAGCAGTATGCGGATGGGCATTGTCGTGCAACAACACAACACCTTCTGACAGCAATCCTCGGCGTTTGATTCGAATTGCAGGCTTTAGCCTGTCAGTAAGCATCTAACTGTAACGTACACTGTTTATTGTTGTGCCCCTTTCACCATAATGTTCCAGTACAGGACCTCGTGCATCCCAAAAAACTATTAAGCATCAATTTTCCTTCGGACAGTTGGGTCTTGAACTTGTTCTTGCATGGCGAATTGGATGTTTCCATTCCGTACTCTGCCATTTACTCTCCGGCTCGTAATGATGGATCCATGTTTCGTCACCAGTAATGATTCTGTCTAAAAAGTTGTCCCCTTCGTTACCATAGTGATATAAATGTTTTTTTGCAGATGTCAAGGCGCATTTGCTTATGCAACTGTGTGAGTTGTTTTGGGACCCATCTTGCACAAACTTTACGAAACCAAAGTCTGTTGTGTATAATTTCGTAGGCAGAACCGTGACTAATTTGAAGATGATGAGCCACTTCATCAATAGTTAATCGTCTGTCTAAGAGAATCATTTCACGTGATTGCTCAATGGTTTCTTCATTTGTGGTGGTAAATGGTCATCTGGCTCCTTCGTCGTGCTTAACACTCGTGCGACCATTTCGGAATTTTTCAATCCACTCCTTCACATTTTTTGTGGCAAAACATAGCTCCCGTACTGTACTGAAAGCCTTCTATGAATTTTGGCCCCTGATACACCTTCCGCCCACAAAAAACGTCTCACTGAACGTTGCTCTTATTTGATGCAAATAGACAGCAGAGCAGCCATGATTAACAGCACGGCAGCGACAACGAAACTAACGTAGCAGCTTGAAAATTGCAAAGATATAACAACAAATAAACAAAGCATGTCGCCAACGTTAAATGACAGTACTACCAACATAAACAGAAATATAACTAAATTGTGGATAATAATTGACCTACCATTTAGATACCATTAGGAAGCATCTCGGACAGATAATTAGTCAGTCTGCACTGCTTCTGCTGCTTCAGTGATTGCAGATGGGTCAGGTTTTGATCTCTAATTACTCTGTTTCGTGGCATCTGCATCAGTTTTTCAAGTCTAGCCTACTATATGTCTGTATTTGTACATGTGAGAATATCTTAATTTTAGTGATCTAATCTTGCTTACACCTATAAACACAGCAATGTCACCTATAAACCCAGCAACGCCATTTTAAAGAATAGTGGGAGCAGTGGAATGAATAATAAAAAACCACTTTTTTATTAATAATATCTTGTGAACTTAAAGCTCCTTATTGTTATGGATATTTACTGTAAAAAATCTGCCCTATCTCATAAGTCTCAGTAATTATATTTAATGTGACCAGGAACGCACATTCCACACGTCAATAATACGAGTTAACACTGCCCGTGTGTGGAATACAAAAGTATGAGGTGTACATCGTAATGTGGCACAAATATTAATTAATTTCTCTTGCAATGCAACAATTCGACATTGAAGTTAAAACTGGCATGGCTTGTGCTTCAGATTGCGACTGAAACAATAAACAATACTTTGAACTAGTGTGGATTGAGGCTCTGATAACTGAATAAACCATACTATGATACAGGCCGCAAGCACATCCTGTTTGTGTTTCAAACATGTCACTAAAAATTACATATTGTTAATTGAATTCATTACATTTATTATAATGGAAAAGTTAGCAGTCACTGGCTATAGTAAAAGTTAGCAGTCACTGGCTATAGTAAAAGTTAGCAGTCACTGGCTATAGTAAAAGTTAGCAGTCACTGGCTATAGTAAAAGTTAGCAGTCACTGGCTATAGTAAAAGTTAGCAGTCACTGGCTATAGTAAAAGTTAGCAGTCACTGGCTATAGTAAAAGTTAGCAGTCACTGGCTATAGTAAAAGTTAGCAGTCACTGGCTATAGTAAAAGTTAGCAGTCACTGGCTATAGTAAAAGTTAGCAGTCACTGGCTATAGTAAAAGTTAGCAGTCACTGGCTATAGTAAAAGTTAGCAGTCACTGGCTATAGTAAAAGTTAGCAGTCACTGGCTATAGTAAAAGTTAGCAGTCACTGGCTATAGTAAAAGTTAGCAGTCACTGGCTATAGTAAAAGTTAGCAGTCACTGGCTATAGTAAAAGTTAGCAGTCACTGGCTATAGTAAAAGTTAGCAGTCACTGGCTATAGTAAAAGTTAGCAGTCACTGGCTATAGTAAAAGTTAGCAGTCACTGGCTATAGTAAAAGTTAGCAGTCACTGGCTATAGTAAAAGTTAGCAGTCACTGGCTATAGTAAAAGTTAGCAGTCACTGGCTATAGTAAAAGTTAGCAGTCACTGGCTATAGTAAAAGTTAGCAGTCACTGGCTATAGTAAAAGTTAGCAGTCACTGGCTATAGTAAAAGTTAGCAGTCACTGGCTATAGTAAAAGTTAGCAGTCACTGGCTATAGTAAAAGTTAGCAGTCACTGGCTATAGTAAAAGTTAGCAGTCACTGGCTATAGTAAAAGTTAGCAGTCACTGGCTATAGTAAAAGTTAGCAGTCACTGGCTATAGTAAAAGTTAGCAGTCACTGGCTATAGTAAAAGTTAGCAGTCACTGGCTATAGTAAAAGTTAGCAGTCACTGGCTATAGTAAAAGTTAGCAGTCACTGGCTATAGTAAAAGTTAGCAGTCACTGGCTATAGTAAAAGTTAGCAGTCACTGGCTATAGTAAAAGTTAGCAGTCACTGGCTATAGTAAAAGTTAGCAGTCACTGGCTATAGTAAAAGTTAGCAGTCACTGGCTATAGTAAAAGTTAGCAGTCACTGGCTATAGTAAAAGTTAGCAGTCACTGGCTATAGTAAAAGTTAGCAGTCACTGGCTATAGTAAAAGTTAGCAGTCACTGGCTATAGTAAAAGTTAGCAGTCACTGGCTATAGTAAAAGTTAGCAGTCACTGGCTATAGTAAAAGTTAGCAGTCACTGGCTATAGTAAAAGTTAGCAGTCACTGGCTATAGTAAAAGTTAGCAGTCACTGGCTATAGTAAAAGTTAGCAGTCACTGGCTATAGTAAAAGTTAGCAGTCACTGGCTATAGTAAAAGTTAGCAGTCACTGGCTATAGTAAAAGTTAGCAGTCACTGGCTATAGTAAAAGTTAGCAGTCACTGGCTATAGTAAAAGTTAGCAGTCACTGGCTATAGTAAAAGTTAGCAGTCACTGGCTATAGTAAAAGTTAGCAGTCACTGGCTATAGTAAAAGTTAGCAGTCACTGGCTATAGTAAAAGTTAGCAGTCACTGGCTATAGTAAAAGTTAGCAGTCACTGGCTATAGTAAAAGTTAGCAGTCACTGGCTATAGTAAAAGTTAGCAGTCACTGGCTATAGTAAAAGTTAGCAGTCACTGGCTATAGTAAAAGTTAGCAGTCACTGGCTATAGTAAAAGTTAGCAGTCACTGGCTATAGTAAAAGTTAGCAGTCACTGGCTATAGTAAAAGTTAGCAGTCACTGGCTATAGTAAAAGTTAGCAGTCACTGGCTATAGTAAAAGTTAGCAGTCACTGGCTATAGTAAAAGTTAGCAGTCACTGGCTATAGTAAAAGTTAGCAGTCACTGGCTATAGTAAAAGTTAGCAGTCACTGGCTATAGTAAAAGTTAGCAGTCACTGGCTATAGTAAAAGTTAGCAGTCACTGGCTATAGTAAAAGTTAGCAGTCACTGGCTATAGTAAAAGTTAGCAGTCACTGGCTATAGTAAAAGTTAGCAGTCACTGGCTATAGTAAAAGTTAGCAGTCACTGGCTATAGTAAAAGTTAGCAGTCACTGGCTATAGTAAAAGTTAGCGTAAATAATACTGAGTAAATTGATATACAAATCTCGGTTAAATTAATAGTATTTCATTTACATATTCAACGAAATTGTCTTATCAATCTTACTTTTGTAATTAATGGTAATTGTACAGAAAACAATGAGGGCAACTTTCCTAACATTACTCATGAAACATAGTAATCCCTACTTTAATATTATGAGAAAAGAATTCACTTCATTTTAACAGAAATACTAATTAGCACACTATCTGAAATTTAACATTATACTTCTGGCAGGATTTAATTAATATTTGCTAATTAAACAGTCTCCAGTGTCAAATAATGGAAAAAGATTTCATCTAGTTACATTATAAAAAAGAAAAACAAAAATTTTGGAATAGAAAAGATAGACTTAATTACATTCATATCTGTTATTATGCAATAGTGGATGGTCCAGTAAGGAATGTTAATAATTATACGTAGATAGGAATCGACACACTGTAAAGACGAATGTTGAGCTGTCGACGGACACAAATAAGACACACAAATACACACGCAATTCTAAATTTTTTTCTCTCCTTTTCTCCTCTATTCTGCTCCTTCCGCCTCCCCACGCCCATGCCTTTCGCTTGCCATGAGTCAAACTGTGTTGGGCGGCCAGAGATGGCTGATGTGTGTGGATGAGTGTGCGTGAGTGATTGTGTGGGTGAAAATTTAGAATGTGTGTGTGTGTGTGTGTGTGTGTGTGTGTGTGTGTGTGTGTGTGTGTGTGTGTGTGTGTGTCTTTTATTTGTGTCTGTCAGCTGCTCAATATTTGTTTTTACGGTGAGTTGTTCCCTGTTGTTCTGGTTTTCAGTCCGGAGACTGGTTTGATGCAGCTCTCCACAATACCTTAACCTGAGCAAGCCTCTTCAACCCCACATAAGAACAGCAACCTACATCTGTCTGAATCTGCTTATTGTATCCATCTCTTGGTCTTCCTCTGCGGTTTTTACCCCAAACACTTCCCTCCAATGCTAAATTCACGATTCCTTTAAGTCTAAGAATGTGCCCTACCAATCTATCCCTTCTTTTAGTCAAGGTATGCCAGAAATTCCTTTTCTCCCCAATCCTATTCAGTACCACCTCATTAGTTATGCGATCCACCCACCTAATCTTCAGCATTCTTCTGTAGCACCAGATTTCAAAAGCCTCAATCCTCTTCCTGTCCGCACTGTTTATCATCCATGTTTCACTCCCATACAAGGCCACACTCCACACAAATGCTTTCAGAAAGGACATCCTTAGACTTAAATCAATATTTGATGTTAACAAATTTCTCTTTTTCAAGAACGCTCTTCTACCCATTGCCATTCTGCATTTTATATCCTCTGTACTGTGACCATCATTTGTTATTTTACTGCGCAAGTAACAAAACTCGTCTACCTCCTTTATTATTTCGTTACCTAATCTAATTCCTTCAGCATCACCTGACTGCACTCCATTGCCCTAGTTTTGCTCTTGTTAATGTTCATCTTATATGCTCCTTTCAGCACACTGTCCATTCCGTTCAGCTGCTCTTCCAGATCCTTTGCTGTATCTGACAGAATTACTATGTTGTCGGCAAAAGGCAATGTTTTTAATTCTTTACCCTGAACTTTAACGCCTCCAAATTTCTCCTTGCTTTTCTTTATAGCTTGCACCATGTACAAATTAAAAAAACCACTACATCCCTTTCATGCCCTTCAACACTGACAACAGCTGTCTGGTTTTTGTACAAGTTGTAAATAACCTTACACTCCCTATATTGTACTCCTGCTTGCTTCAGAACTTCAAAGAGTTTATTCCAATCAACTTGGTCAAAAGCCTTCTCCAAATTTACAAAAGCTAGAAATGTAGGATTGCCTTTACTTAATCTATCTTCTAGGATAAGCCATAAAGTAAGCATTGCCTCTGGTGTTCCTACATTTCTCCTGAACCCAAACTGATCTTCCCTGAGGTCGGTTTCTACCAGCTTTTCCATCATTCTGTAAATAATTTGTGTTAATATTTTGCAACCATGACTTACTAAACTGATGTTTCTGTAGTTGTTCCCTATCTACATATTATTATTATTATTATTATTATTATGCAACAGTGGTATTAGGATGTTCAGTAATGCAAGCAGATGAGAATAAATTCCATCATGCTTCGTTACGATACGAGTATTATGTGTTTTCCCTTTGACAAACTGTGTGTGTGATCTGGCATTATAAGGTTACTGATCTTTTAACATAGTACAGGCATAAAATACCATTTGCGGTGTCAGTTCACTATTTCTGTCTAATACTAAACACTCTGACGGTCCAGTGAGTGATAAGATTTTCTAGTTTTGGTGGTATTGGTAGGTCCAGATCTTGTGTGTTATGTGTCAGTGAACACATCTTGTCAGAAACCACAGCAGTTGACTTTTTCAATAATTCTGCAGTGTTGTCATATACAGACAATGGTTGTATTTTGCCGTCTTTAGGTTTCTACCTAATTAGTACTTGTCAGAGTCTGATGCTTGTTGACGAGCTTTGTGTTCATGATGTGAGCAACTATGTCTTTGACCACCTCAATGTCCGGCACAACGACCCGTTTGACTTTGGCTGAATTAACCATCCTGGCGAACACTAATTGTCACAAATTTCTGAATATTCTTTCAGTTACTAGAAACTGGGGAAAAAGATGTAATTTAAACTATATCAGTATAGGTGAAATTGATTTCACTCTATGTGACTGCTGCAAAGCAAACAATCCTCTTACTCATTTTTACTACATGAAGTATAGGCCCTGCTGTCACCACCCCAGCAACTTAACGAAAAGGAAACTCAGAATTAATGGTAACAGCACTGATGAATATTTGTGCATCTGACAGCCTAATAAATGCTAGAGTTTTTCACTCTGTCACCTACCAGGAATATTCATACAGTTTTGATAACCACCCATAAAATCAATAACACCTGTATATTAATCTTGATATGTAAAGGTAATATATTTTCATCTTTATTTAACAGTATTATCACTTAAGCTGGATTCCTTTTAGCAAATAATGAACAGTTTAATGTAATTTTTAGTTTGTAGTAAATTCTCATGGGGAAAATGATCAAAATGAGTGTCTGATCCAATATAAAATAATAATAATAATTTCTGTACCTTCCTACTTACATAAAACAAAGTCACAACTTGTCCCGTTACACCGGCTTGCGGGTCCCACTGGGTGTTCGAAAGCGGGGCTCAACGGTGACATCGAACTCCCACTGAGTGAGTCCTCGAGCAAAGTGTCTGACAACTGTGTCACACCTGTGTGTCCCTACGCAAATCTATGTGACACAGTCGACGATCCTGACGGCGTCGCAGCCGGCACGTCACGTCTATTATTGTGCCCGGCCACGTGCTCTCCTCGTCTCGGAGGGGAGCGCATTGACCCGGTGGTGTTCCGGGCTAACCGGTGTCTCGGAGGACGTTGCGAGGGTGGCTCTATCGGTGGAGGTGTGCTGTACGCATCTCGCCTATTCGGGAGAGGAAAGGAGTCGAACATTCTACAAATAGACGTCTCTCGAGTGCGGCCACTTTGCGACAGATATCCCCCCGGCCCGCGTAGTCGCCAGTTTGTCGTCCACGCTGCCGAATGGCGAGAAGTCTGCCCCGCCTGAGAGACGGTCTGACCCGGCGAGCAGAAGGGATGCAGAGTCCCACTGCAGCTACCGGAGTGTGGAAGTAGGCCACGGGAGAGAAACTGCCCTCTCACTGCAGATCGAACGCAGATGGTGCCGATGCTGGAACGGTTTTAGGCGAAGCTGTGATAGAGGCCAGGGTGAGGCACGTCACGAAGAACTGCGGTTTCAGTGGCGCGTGTGATGATTGCCAGTCGGTCTTTGACGTGGCGCCTCGGATAGAAGACGTACCGTCCTGAGGAAGAGATCTGCAGCCCCGGGTACCGGAAGGTCTCTCCCGAGCACAGTGGCGGCGTGACAGTGTTGCTGGCTTTTAAGGTGATGGCACCTTATAAGTATACCTTCTTCTCACGCCCGTACACCACCTGTGATAGGGAGAAAGACTTCTGCACTTTCACTTTTTAAGTAATGTTATTGTTCCGTGAAGACACCATTACAGTGTGGCCAATGGATACAAAGTAAGTATCAGTGATAGATGCCTCTGGTCATTACTTGTGCTTTCTTTGCTCCTGCTCGCTCCTCGTCATAACTGTGGTTTTGTCGTCCAACCCTGAAACCGTTGCTGCTGAGGCAACACTGTGTGTTATTGTTGGTAATTCTGTAGTAAATAAACAAGATTTTTAGAAATCAATGTATTTCATCGTTACTAGATTCAGGCCGGAGCCCACCATCAAACGATAGTACTGATTTCGGGTTTACATTAGTGTCTTCACAGAAAGGTCTTTATACCGTATTATATGAGAGGGATGTGTGTATTTGTTTCGCTCCGTGTTGATCTCTGAGGTAACCAAAAATAATGGTGGTTCTTATTTATTCATCTTTGAACATTCTTCATGTTGTTGGTGTAACAAATTACTTACACATCTAGTAACACATACAGTTTTATGATGTGACATCAGTAATACAGTTTTGTCATCTTATGAGTATATATGTAAGCACCTGTGAGAACACCATTTGTTATAGTGTCAGAGACACAGTTGTTGCAGTGAGCAAAAGGTGTTCAGATATAACATTACTGCCGGCCGCGGTGGCCGACAAGACTGAGGCGGTCCAGTCATGGTCTGCACGGCCACTACGGTCGGGGGTTCAAATCCCCCCTCGGGCATGGATATTTGTGCCGTCATAGTTCATAAGTAGTTCATAAGTAGTTTGTAAGTTTAGGGACTGATGACCCCGTAGTTAAGTCCCATAAACTATACAAACATTTTTATAACATTACCCTTGCTTTCGTATGATGCCATAAGTTGTTAAAATTGATTCCGCGATAGTACTTGGACAGTTCTCTTCGCTTTTCATTGTTGTATGAGCGTGGATGAAGCATGAAGTTAATGGTAATGATAGAAAGAGGAAAAAATGATCGGGCTTCGTAAAATACAAAAGAAATGATTGCAGGATCAACCAAGGTATTGTATAAGTATGACTAATAGGGAGTGAAATTTTCAAGAGATGTGAAGCGATCGTAATGGCATCCGAACATTAAACTATTATGGACGTCGAGGAGCTGAAAACGTTAGAAAATAAATATTCGATGTGGAGGGATTCATTTAAATAAAAGCCAAAGATCAGGGATGATTTTAAATTTAAGTAATATATTTTAACAACAACTTGCATCACAATTACGTAAATTGAAGGGATACATGAATGGAAGGTGTCCGTACAGAACGAAAACAGACAAGAGTGATAAAAACTATGATCGCGGTTCTGTCTTCTTGCTTGTACGGAAGTAGAAAAAGACAAACAAAATTGTCAGTTATATTGCGAGCTAGAGGGAACGGAGGAGATAAGCATCGCTGATAAAAAAAAAAAAATCTAGTTTATTGTTAAACTTTGTAAGATGTATCATAGACCCAACGTGACTTGTCATTTGTAGCATTCAGAGATATGGCCAAGTACGCTTGATCACGATATATCTACTTAATTAAATGTACTTACCGAGCTGTGGTGAATCTTGTAGAGGTCTATAATCCAGTGTATAGTGCACAAGCAGAAAAACAGAAAGAAATCACAAGTTACGATCCACGAAAGTCAGAAGGTGGAGTGCAACCGCACTGTAGTAATGTTTGAATACAGGCTGACACCGACCGTTGAAGCCAATTGCTGCTGCAGCACTATGCATTGTCAACTTGCGCATCTAAAAAGTGAAACACGGTGAATATATAAAAACTATTCAAAATAAAAATAAAAAGACAAAAGAGTAATGATGATGTTCAAACTGTCTGCATTCGCAGATCAATTATATGTGTGCTGTGATCAACAGACTGTGCTACTGCACTTTACGAACATTCTGAAATTCAAAGGCTGTGCTACGGTACTTGAGAAATTATCATTATAACAAAAATATTTTTTTTTCAACATGTAAATATTTAAAGTAACTACTTTACATGTAAATAGTGAATGAATAAATGAACACAAGCCTTTAACCAAATAGTAGGTAAAAGATTTTTAATGACAAATTATGTAACGGCATGAGTTCCTGTCAGAAAGTTGGCCATACTGATTGCATCACTCTTACCTCAAGCACATGGAAATATAAACCCAAATGACTGCTCACACACACTGCCATGTGACACAATGTGCTAATGTGTCCACCTCTTTCAGAAGAAAGACTAAAGTCTATGCAAGAAACAGAGTGTAATTTTGTGTATACGATTGTGCTTCCACATTAACTACAATGGGAGGCGCGATGCCGCGTAGTACTGAGGGCCAAACGGAGACACAGGGGCGCCCTGTTCGGACACTCGTTGGCTGTGACGTCACGCTTCTGCCTACCACCTGGTGTCTCGCTCCACCCAGCCCTGCGTTGTCTGCCCTATGGTAAATCAATTGATTGTCCAGTTCTTGTGTTTGGTGCATTGACTTCCTAAGGTCTAAAATATTTAAAGTTCTCTTTGACTCTGAGTATGCAGCTATAACTATAGAGGCTAGGAAATATCATTAAACTAACCTCCTCTTAATGAGATTTACACTATTCCCTTGGAGTAAGAGGTGCTATACACCTGATGGTCTTTTTTTGCTATTTGAAAACAGTTTTGCGTCAGAGGTGTTTGTAACGTACCTGCTACTAACTGATAACTTCCATAAGCTGAAGATAGATAAATATCACTACCACAACTTTCACGTAGCAAGGTTACAATTACAAAAGTATTATGTTCAGCACATTACCAGAGTGTTGTAGGTTGGGTGTATCTTGTAGAATCTGCTTCGCTTGTAAAGTTCTTCAAATGCCTGAAATTCTGGTAAAGGTTGCATGCCGGGTGATATCTTACAGACCTACACCCCTTGATGTGAACTCAAAACACAAGTTGCACTTTTCATAAAACCATATTCAACAAAACATTACATTGTGGGTATTAAACCACATACTGACATAGTGACTGCCCAAAGTCAGCCTTAATAATGACGCCCCAAAGTCTCTCTCCTCGGGTCCTTATATAGTATTTTGATATGTAGACAACAATACAAACTATTGTTAGAAACAGGATGTTGTAAATTTATCATGAATGATGGATTTGTTACAAGATATACTTCGTATTGTAGAGCATAATATAATAATGGAAAGTCCAGGTTGGAATTAATAATATAGTGAGGACAGTTTTTACAACTGTGTGTGTGTGTGTGTGTGTGTGTGTGTGTGTGTGTGTGGTCTTGTGTACTTGCAGTGTGCATGCATTCTCTTTATATATTTATTTGATTTTATTTTACTTTATTTTATTTTATTTTCTCTCCTCGCCCGCCTCTCCACTCCATTCCTAAGCTGCATCTCGTTATTCCCATCTAACCCATCCCCACCACCGTGACGTAACCTTTCTATCCCCTCTCCCCTCCCCACCCCTCCTGTCCCCGATTCGCTGCAGAGCGTGATTCGAAGTGCGGCAGTCGGAGGTGATGGTTGTATGACTGTGTTGTGTGCCTGTGTGATTGCGTGAGTATTCTATTTTCTGAAGAAGTCCATGGCCGATAGCTGAAAGTGTTGTATGTGAGTCTCTTTTGTATGTGCCTGTCGCAGCTCTTCGCCACGTCTTTGCGGTGAGTTGTAAACTGTCCTCGCTATATTATTAAGTAGAGCATAAAATGTTTGTGCTTTTAAATACAATCATTTTGGGAATAATTGCTACAATTAAGCAATATATGATGATATATGTATACGAACAATGAAATTCATGAGAATTATATTATGAATAAAATTCCTAACATGTACGGAGCTATGTTTTAGCAAGCATTAACTGTTGACAGTCTTTTCAGTTCTTTAGATATTATAGTTTTCAAGGAATGCTTAAATGGTGACCATGTGGTCATGTCAGTTTCAGATTAAGTCTTCTGAATTCGTATAATAAATTATTGCCAGTATTACGTTTTATTATGTCTAATAAATGTTCGTTAATGCCTGAGATAAGTGAAATAAGCTACGTCCTATTTATCAGGACTTCTTAAGTCTGAATAGAAAAAAAATAAAAATAAAAACAATGTTATTTCTTAATTGTCACTCCCCCCTCCAATTTTCTCTCTCTCTCTCTCTCTCTCTCTCTCTCTCTCTCTCTCTCTCTCTCTCTCTCTCTCTCTCTCTCTCTCTCTCTCACACACACACACACACACACACACACACACACACACACACAAAATTGTAATTTAGAATGAATGTAAGTTGTTAAATTTATTTGCACAATCATTATCTAATTATTAGTAGCATTATTAATGAACACCACCAGCTTACTGAAGGAAAATAAGTATGTAAATGAGTTGTTGTGGTTTAACCACTGCTAGTTTCATTTCACCTGAGAAAACCAGCATCTCCATCACCGCAGGGGCCACACTCTAGCATCAACAGCTATGGGGGAGTTTGTTTTCACAGGTTTCCAAGCCTGATAGCAAAATTATTTAAGTGCCGCTCTTCATAGGTTCCTTAGATTTTTTAAGTGTGGCAGTCGGAGGTGATGGTTGTATGACTGTGTTGTGTGCCTGTGTGATTGCGTGAGTGCTCTATTTCTGAAGAAGGCCATGGCCGATAGCTGAATGTGTTGTATGTGTGTGTCTTTTGTATGTGCCTGTCGCAGCTCGTCGCCACGTCTTTGCGGTGAGTAGTAAACTGTCCTCACTATATTATTTATTCCAACCTGGACTTTCCATTATTCTATTTCAATTTTTGATACGCTACATTAATTTTCTGATGAATATCAACAGGAATGGTGTATTGCCGGCCAGACGAATTTACTGATGGAGCTGGAATAACTGCAATGTGGTGTTATGGAACCCAGCACTTGTCACTTATTGGTGGTCAATAAAATGAATCTGCTGGACTGTGAGGGTGCATAAAGTTTATTAATGCATCCCTTTGCTCCGTGGAAGTCTCAGATATTCCCAATCCACCAAAAATTTTCTTAGATGCATGCAACATATTGTCCTGGTTGGAGAGCAGTCATTAATATGCCTTCTTCAGTTCTCTGACCCGTTGTAGCTAGAAAAGATGATTAATCATTTGAAACTCTGCTGACCTGAATTGTTGTTTCATCAATAGGTAAAAAGCGATGATTTTCTCTAGTGACTGCTACAGTTTGTCCAAGTTTAAAGCTCTCTTCTCATGACCTTTTTTTTTTTTTTTTTTTTTTTTTTTTTTTTTTTTTTTTTTTTTTTTTTTTTTTTTTTTTTTTTCCAAATTTCATCTTCAGTGACGAAAACAAATTTAATTCCATTAATGTTTTCAGAGCAGAAATGAAACAGATCTAAGGGAGTAAGATTGAGCACTGGAGCCATCACTGAAATTATGAATGTGAGATATCTGTGCAAACTGTGCTTTTCTATATTTGATGAGCTCCTTGATAAAAACGTACCAGTGTCATGCGGCAAACAAGAACTGATAATGCAGAAACTTAAAGATTCCACTTTCTCATTTTGATGAAAGTAGATAACAAATGGATGAATTGTTGCTTTCCAGTGGAAGCCTTGCACAGCATCCTGAATAATAAAAGAATAATTTTTCAAAAAATCTGTTACACAACAAGCTCTTTGTTTTTCAGATGACATTTAAGGCCTTTAAGATGCAGTTATTCCAGCTCCATCAGTAAATTTGTCTGTCTGACAATGCACTATTCCTCTTGATATTCACCAGAAAATTAATGTAGCATATCAAAAATTGAAATAGGTTAGAGGAAACTAAGCAACCTATGAGTGTTTTCTAATTTTACCCAGGGCACTTCAATAATCTCATTATCAGGCTTGGGAACCTGTGTAAAGAAATGCATATCACTCTTCGGATATCCTGTGGTAAAGGAACCCACCCGTGGCTGTTGTTGCCCCTATGGCGATGGGGATGCTGATTTTCTCAGGTGAAATGAAACTAGCAGTGGTTAAACAATAGCAACTCATTTATACACTTCTTTTCCATCAGTAAGCTAGTGTTGTTCATTAAACAGGCTACTAATAATTAGATAATAATTATGGAAATAAATTTTATGAATTAAATTCAGTTTGTTTGTGTGTGTGTGTGTGTGTGTGTGTGTGTGTGTGTGTGTGTGTGTGTGTGTGTGTGTGAAAGAGAGAGAGAGAGAGAGAGAGAGAGAGAGAGAGAGAGAGAGTTGGGGGAAGGGGCAACAATTAAGAAATAACATTGTTTCTATTTTTATTCTTTTTCTATTTGGACTTAAGCTATGTCATATTGATCAGGACTTCTTATTTCACTTATCCCATGCATTAACAAACATTTATTAGACATAATAAGATTTCAGGTATAATTTAAGTGCCAGAAAAATGGGTTCAAACTTCCAGTGCGCCTCTATGATGATGCTACTTTTTAGGGCCTTATATCCTTGCATTGCAAAACCAAATCCACTTTTCTAGGTAGTTTAAAATACTCTCTTTCTAATGAGCATAGTTTAAAGGAGTTAGGAGAAAACAATTTTTTGAAAAATTTGACTAAAAATACCCATTTTTAGCACTTTTTGAAAAATCTTCAACTTTACCCTAGATTTGTGGAATAGTGGGAAGCAATAGGAGAATGAAACTTAATATTCCAGGACCTTGTGTTGGTGAGTTATGGTGTGCAAAGTTTCATGTACATCCCACAATTACTTCCAGAGATATAAAAAACTAAAGTTTGCACTTTTTTTAACCAGCCATTTTTTCGCCCGACTTTGCCCCAAATTACCTATATGAAAGTTGCTCAGAAATCCTGTTCTTAATATTTTACTTTAAAGAGCTCTAAAATTTGTATAAGATGGCCAAGTTTTGTTTCTTTCATGCAAACATTCCCAGAGATATATTATCTCAAAACTGCTTAAAATTCAAGGACGCACTATTGGAAGCTGTGCTATGGTGTTAAACAAGTGACTGTATCTCCGGAAGTATTGAATTTCTGAAACTGAAACTTTACCAGTGTTCATTGAGAACATGTGTGATTGTTCATACAAAATTTCATCAAAATCCATGAGGGTCATGTGGGAACTTTTCTCAATATTAGACCACTTGGCACGGAATGGCCCATTAATTCATCAGATGGCATTTTAATTCCATGTACTGAGTTTGATGTGAATCTAATATCATGTAATACATTTTCTATTACAACCTATTATTGCTGTGTGTGCTCACTTTATATTCCGAATACAGCTTTAATATGCAATAACTTTGCTTCCTACCAATGGCTGAACATTAACCGAGTAGCTATCAGTTTTTGTGGTGGGTCTACAGTCTGGTAATATTCTTAAACCAAAGTTATCTGATATCTGTAGATCAGCATAGGGCTAATACACAGGGATTTTCATACAAGAGTTACATACCATATTAATGTTGCCTATATCCAAATGTACAGTCTTTAGGTCTTTCCCTAAGTGGTCTCTTACGTCTCATGTTTCTTTATAGAATAATTCCGTAAGTCAGATGGGAGTGGAAATATGCATAACCGAGAGGGTTAAGCTAACACAATTTCTCAATTTATACATTAGGTAAATCACTTGAGATAGTTTTGAGCACAGTTTTTGTGTGTGGCCCACCCAGCTGAGTCTCTGATCTAGGTGAAAATCTAGAAACTTAATTACTTTAGTACCTTCAGTGCAGGTACTTATATTGAAAACTCTCTCTTCTGATTTACTGTTATATATTTGTAAACAGTTTGCTTGGAACCAACTAGTACATCTGTCAATTGCAGTGTTTATGTAGTCCCACAATGCCTCTAGATTATCAACTTGTATTATAAGAGTTGTGTCATCTACATACAGAATTTCTTCACATGTTATGGTTGAGGATAAATCATTTATATATACTATAAGCAGGGGAAAAATTGTGGTTGCAGAAACTTGATTTTTAGATAAATCACTAGCATTTATCAAAACTTCAACCATCCAACCCTTTACACACTGGTTTTATGTTCACATTAAACAGTATCAACATGCCACATGTGTTGTGTGCACAATGTAAACAAATCAAATGCACTGGCACAAAAGTTCAGTTTCTTTTTAACACACCTCATATTTCGGACCTTTCGTATACTCGACGAGACGTAGGAAGAGGTGGGAGCTGCGCATAAGGGGAAGGCGACGGCAGCAAGTGGGGCGGTGCTCGCAGGAGGGAGGCTGCAGCTGGTGCTGTCCGTCCTAAAGATACCATTTATATATTTTTGACGACTTACAGCATTCAATGAATGAAATAAATCGCAATTTGCGATTAGTTATGGCTTCACTGTACTATGTGAGGGGCAACTTTTCAAAATGCATTATGTCCACTGGTGGACAAAATTGAGTTTGATATTGAATCTGGTATTTTATTACCCGCTCCACACACTCCTGCAATCAGATTGTTTCAAAACGCATTTTAACACCACTGAAAAGTAGCAGATGCAACAAATAGCATTTCGTCCTCTAGTATGATTGAATCAAACTGCATTAAGTCCAACAGTTGCCTTTATTTTGTTTTATTAAGCTATGTTGGCTGCAATGTAAGACTAGTGGATTAAAGCAAAACCATTTAACTGACCAACAATGATCACTTAATATTAGTTTACAGTATTATGGAATTATTGTGTATAAATGTTTATCATTCTGTCTGTTAGGAAGTCAGGCGTAAAATCGTTGTTATGCTAAGATGGAGAGTATTATAGCGAGTGAATGTGTGACTGTTGGCGAGGAAATGAATCGTGGAACGAGAAAACGAATGAAGAGAAAAATCAAAATGGGCAGATTGTGCAACAGAACCCAACAAAACACACTTTGTCCATCACTAAAGTGCTCGTAGCTTCAAAGTATAAAAAGCAATTTCCTTGTATTAAACACATTTGGATCAAAAGCCCTACCTGAGTATGTGGTGTAAAATTCGGAAAAATTAATCGAATATTTTTTGCGATATACGTTTTTCGCTTCTCCTGAAAAATTTACTTTTTGGGACATAATGCGTTTTGAAAAGTAACCCCTCATCTTTGGATGGAATACCAAAGTGTGGCGAATGAAAATTTGTACCCGGCTGGGATTCGAACCCGAGATCTCCTGCTTACTAGGCAGACGCGTTGACCACTCCGCCACCGAGGACACACTGATCGGCCCGACTGCAGAGGACTCTTCCCTGCATGTCTCCCGCCAAACCCAAATCTCCATTCACCGCGTGCCTCTTTCCTATACAATAGCCTATTTGTTCTGTAATGCTCGCAGCCACAATACGGTATTCCCGCATCAGGGAGAACAGACCATGAGGATCGAGATACAATTAATTGTCGTTAAGAGCCCAGCCTCAGCTTGTATACAATTGTATATTTTTGAAGACTTACAGTGTTCAATGAATGAAATGAGTCCTTTGAAGTTGGGCTTGTCACTGTGTCCTCAATGGCGGAGGGGTCAATGCGTCTGCCTAGTAAGCGGGCACAAATTTTCATTTGCCGCACTTTGGTATTCCATCCAAACCTAGTACAGGGAATCCATAACTGATCGCAAATTGTGATTTATTTCATTCTAAAGATATGAGCCCAGGGGCGGTGCAAGGCACGTGCCAAAAGTGCGGCAGATCGGGCAGTCCCTGTCGAGGGAGGGAAGCGGTCAGCAATTCCGGCACAAGTTGTTTCTTTGTTTTGAGAGTATCCGTTGAGGGTGTTGACTGACTATGAAAGCTTCCTTTTCAATTCTTGCCTTTATTTTTAGAAGAACCATTCTGGCCATTGTTATGCTCTTTAGAATGGAAAAAATACACAATTCGTATCGGCAGTCGGCTAATAGACTCGATACTGATCGAACGCAGTTTAGTTGCTTATCCTAAACTTGGAAAAAGAGGAACATTACAATTTGTTCCAACTCACTATTATAGGCTATAATTTACATTGATGAAATATGCAAAAGTTTGTGTCTACTGTACAATCAGGCTTGTCAGATTCAAGGAGTGAAATATCTGGACAATATTGTACATTGTTGACAGCGAGAAATTTTGCGAATAAAAATTTTACTTTTCTTAATTTTCAGATCAGCTTCCCAGTGTCAGGTTTAATTTCTACTTTCCCACTCTTGTTTGGAATTGGATTTTAAGAGCCATCCTATTCAGATCCTAAAATAGTATTAAGAAAAGATTTATAATTCAAACGGTTAGCATCAAATTCCAAAGTAATTATAATTCGGCCTTTATTAAAGCAACACACTGTGGAATTTCTGACTTTATTTGCCACTGGGCTTTGAATGAAATAAATTCGGAAACATGAAAATTTGAGCTATACCGCGTTTTGAACTCAAGTTTTAAGCTAACTAGACAACTACGCCATCTGCACACAGTGGTCACAACTGCATAGCTGCTCTAGCATATCTCCTGCCAGGCCCAAAGTTTCGTTTTATCAACACACTGGTGACGTCATGCTCCTGGCCATTATTAGTTGGTACTCGAGGCATTTCACGTTGATGCTTATTGATGGCGTAGCAGTGAAAACTACAGTAATTTGTGGATGGGTTGCATTTCTGTGACGTTAAACAACTCTTCAGTCATTGTTGTTCCCCTTCTTGCAGGATCCTTTTCCATTCTCAGCGATGTTGGAGATTCGTTACTTTACTGGATTTCTGACAAGTGTATTGAGAATATCATCTTAAGACCATATGGTAAAAATTTTGACATTTTTCAATGAATAGAAAGTATCGTAGTGACCATCCCCACACAATTCGTGCTTTGGTGCCCAAAAATGGAAGATTTTAGCGATTTTTCTCAGGAACCACCAACGAATAAATGTTTTTGTAATCCATATAAAGCCCACCAAAGACCACACGTAAACACCAATTTGAATGGGCTCCAGGAAGAGTGTATTATTTAAAATTTTGACACTGCACTGTAGGATAGCTGCACTATTGCCATCCTTGTAATACATGTACAAATGGTCGCTAGGCCAAGGGCGATCCAGAGCACTTTTACCCTTTGACTCTGCGATCAACACAACCCGAGATATGTGCCCAGATGTATCGCGAATTTCCACACAGCAATTACGAACATGTTAATATCATGTACGGTATAAGGGTTCTACTGCCCTTATACCCGAATTAATTAGATTGCCCTTTAAATTATATTCAACTAAAAATGAATTTTGGAGGTGTGAAAATAAAAATAAATTGATATAATATCACCGTGATGTTTATTTTAGGCTGTATAACTTCAACAGAACTCATTTACAACAGTACTTAAACTGAACATAACTCAGACTAGCATAAATCCAAACAGACAAAACTTGGCTTGGCACGAAATGGCATCCTTGTGTGTATTTGTAATAATTACATTAATTGTTAGGTTTAATTAAACAATTCAATTAGTATTATCTCAAACGTTTTCGATCAGATTTCGATATGCAGTAATAATACAGTTTGATAGAATTCATATCAGTATATTAGCTCTTAATATCACAAATATCATTTAAATAGGAAGTACAAATCAATTCGTCTAATTAACCTCAAAATTACATTCTTAATACATAATAGGTAATTTAGTGAATTCACAAAGTAGGTTTGCAAATGTTATATAATCTTTAATTTACAGTTACTTAATATTCATGGTTGTTACTTGGTAATTCATTCATTTGTACTAATGTTGACAATGAGAAACAATATAGACTTCTAGAAAGTTCAACATTGTATAATTAGTCCATTATTCAAGATTTATGATTCTACTTGTTGATAATTGTTTTGTTTAGCGTAATATGAGTTCTTGAGGTTAATTAATTACATATAAATTAGTGTCATGCCACAAATACCATGTAATAGCGGAAATGGAGTAGTTGGAACTAAAGGAACAGTAGTAGTATTGGTCTGTAAGGTAGGAATATTGTATCTTGGTTGTCAGTAAGGAATGGTATCCTGTACTTCACATATGCACTGCTCATGATGTTACATCACAACAGTAAGACAGTGGTCGACCACAAATGACAAATGAATCATACAATACTTAAGGTATAAGTTAGATGTTAAACAAACTGTACTAAACAGTGTGCATGGGTGTACAGGTGTGATAATGTTAGTTACGGAAGCCCACCCACCATGGCAAGGTCACATTGGATCGGATGGGGGAAAAAAATTGGTTTTTAATTATCCTGAGGCCAAAAAGCACATAAAAACCAAAAGTCAAAATGAAATTGGATTTTTAATTTCTGCGTAGCTGTCGCAAAACATGTTTAATATGCTGTCTACCTGTATAATACCATCAAATGACACTTTGCTGTAATGTAGGACTGGAGGGGCTGGATTCCCCTCGTGTCGTCGTCACTGCCACTGCTGATCTCCGTGTCGGTGCCTTCTGTGCCACTCCCTTCATCACTGTCGCTACTGTTGTCACTGTCGTTGCTAATGTGTTCTGCATTAGTGACCAATTGTTCTGTCATCGTGACAAGACTTTGTTCAATTCTGAGATACTCCTCTTCGCATTTACGCACATGACTGCAACGTGAAGCCCACTTGTGTTTACCTATTTGTCTGAAACTTTTCTTCCACAATTTTAATTGCATCGTCTAGAGAGAATGTAACTTTCTTCTTTCGTAAATGTTATTTTACTGTAGCCCATACGAGTTCTATTGCATTTAAGTCTGGGCGGTAAGGTGGTAGTCTATGCATTGGATGACTGTGATCGGCGAGTAGCCCATCAATTTTCAACATTTGAAACATTTCTTTATTGCATTTAATAAGATGGTATCATTCCGCTTTGTACATTCCTTCATGAAATGGAATACTTCTTTGACAGTTAATCATTTCCTTTTTCAGAGGAGGAGTTGGAGGGGGATTAACTTTAATATTATGATAAGAAGCATTATCAATCACTAACATTGAATTCAGTGGGACGTTAGGGATTAATTTGTTTTCAGCCATTTTTCGCAATTTTCAAAGTTCATATCACTGTGATAATAGGATGATTTTGTTCCTAACTTAAAAATTAATAATTCATTTGGTATGAATCCATCATTGCCTCCAGCATGCACAATGATAGCTTGCTTTCCTTTAGAAACTGGTGCAAGTAAACCTTTGTTTCTATCATCTCTCCAAGAATTGACTAGTGGTATGTAACGAATGCTCGTAAGTCTCATCAACATGTATAATATGTCTCCCACTATTTCTGTAATTCTGTATAGCCCGTAAAAACTGTAATTGTTTTTTGCGAATGTCTTCCTTTTCAGTTAATAACATCAGCTTATCTGCTGTTTCCCTCCATCTAAATCCCAAATCGGTAATTATTTTACTGCCTGATAAATTTACCTTTTCCCTTAAGACTGGAAGAAAAGTTCTCACTGTCGGTTGTACTCCGTTCGTTCCACGATAACTGTAAATCGTTAATCAAACTATGCATTTGTTGAAATCATCCATTTCAGTTTCCACATTTTTGCCTAGAAGGTTTCTTATTCCGCGTTGTAAATGTCCTCGCTCTCTGGACAACCAGAATACCTTCACTCACAATGTGTTTGGAACTACTTACTGAGACACCTGTAGCTGCAGAATGCGCGACTGAAAACTTTTTTGATTGGATGGTTCAAATCAGCTTCATTCTTTATGAATTTATATATGCTGTACACAATTCCACGGCGCTGACTACGGAGGATTTTTCTGCTGCTGTTATTTATCATCACCAACAAAGCACAGACGACTCGATGTTTTCAGACTGTAGTGAAACGTGCAAAGCGAACTGTGCGGCTGTCACCACAGGTACTTGCCCGCGCCTACCCCCACTACACAAAACCGGCGCAGGGCAACTGCACCGCGGCCAACGAGAAAGACGGGCCCCAGTGCAGACGTCGTGCCACGTAAGCGAGGTAGTTCCGAGGCGGCGCAATCGCTAGCTCGATGGCTACCCGCTGTGAGGCAGTGGGGTGTGTCCCAGCGGCCGGTCAATTGGCTAGCTATCACACCGGCTCCGAACTGCCTCGCTTACGTCACACGACGTCCGCCCCGCGCTCTGTCTTTCTCGTTGACCTCGTCACGCTATATCTCGTCAACTTTACCTGAAATTTCTGCGGGTTGGACATTTGTATGCCTCTGCCGTCAAACCGTACCCTTTCAGGAAGTTAAACGTCTCAAACGTGTCATCCAGTATAGTTTCCGTAACTTTGATTCCATTCTCCAACAGCATCTGATGCTGCTCCCATCTGTCTTTCCTGTAATTTCCCATATAACTAACGTGGTATTCCTGCCATAAAAGTTCAAGCTATTCTGCGGTTTCCTTACTGGCAAAGTCCATAATAAGCATATTGTCCTCAATAATTTATGACAGAATTGATGTGTAGAGCCGTTTTTGCTGGCGTATGAGACAAAAATTGATCCAAAAAAACGGGCTGCATCTTATACACCAGGGGTGGGCAGGAGAGCTGCTCGTGCGGCTGTCTGCAAACGGCGAGAGGGCAGCGCTGAGCGGCCTCGAGAGCGAGCAGTGCGGGATGCAGAGCCGTGCGGTGTGGCTGGCTGCTGATGCACAGTGGACGGGTAGGGGGCGACTGTGCAGCTGATTGAGGACAAGCTGAAATACTTACTGCACGTAGAAAACACATGAGGTCGTTTCAAGCTGATGCGGCTTCCGTGAAAAGGGCACCGGTACAATCGTATCTGCCACAGCATGTTTGAATGGGAAGTAAGTGTTAATAGTGCTTACCCGAAAATTGTGTATCCTGTACCGTGCAACGGTTGCTCGTGTAAGGATGAAACACGGTTTCGAACCACTGTAAAATCTACTTTCGTGGCCACAAATAGGACGTAGACATAAAGAATTAAGAAAAGACTCTTTCATTCTAAATTTTACGTTATATTTTCACAGAATTGAGTAATTTTTTTTAACAAAATGTAACAAAACTGAACTTTCTGCAACTAAAAACTTGCTTCATTACAATGACGAGAAACTGGGTTGTCGGTCAGAAGGTAACAATTATTAAGGTTCATTACATCCTTAGGAAAGGATGAAAACTGACACCATTATGAAGGGGAAAAATTCCAGAACTCAAGACCTGAGAGCAATGGAAAAAGTTTCCTGCTTATGTCAGTAGTACCACAACGAAGTTGTCATGGTACGATAAAGAACTTCTAAAAAATAACCAAATAAGTACATGGGAAAATTTGTAAGCTAATGGAAAATAAAATATCCCTGCTGCGACAAGCAGAAACCTAGGAACTATTAAGATAAGTATAATTTATCAAGTGTAAAACAGAAAACTTCTCCCCGAAGGAAGTAAAAGGGATAACTAAACTTAACTCCTATGATATATAAAAAACATGAAGGGGAAGAAACTTTATGATCGCAAAGCCTATCAGTTTCCTGTCAAGATAACTAACAGGGTGACATACACATAAAAGAATTGTCATTTCAGAGGAGAGGTACTACGAACAAAAAAGAAATAAGCATTAATTTACATCATTCTGGATTTATTTAAAATGATTGTGAACCAACATCTCGATATTTGGTGTGAAATTGCTGGTCATTAGGCCCTCTGCTCCAGTCAGATGGACGTCAGTCAGACGACTTCTAAGTTCGATTTTTGTCAGTTTCATTATGGAGAAAACGCTTTCGCACAAGTATGTTGTCAAAAAAAAAATCTATACATACGAGCAGCTGTTTTGAATAACAATGGAAACTGTTCTCGTGGAAAATATTTATAGAAGCTTTCCAAGTTTTCTGCAGTGTGAAACTCCTCCTTCAGCAAACGATTGCATTGAAAGTCAATGAGCTCTAACTGTATTTCAGAAGAAACATTTTCCTCGTTAATTTCAAAAGGAGTTTCAAAAAGGTTGAAATCACTTTCAAGTCGATTTAAGTCTTCAAATCTACTGTCGAAATTTTCTTAGAGAGACTGTAGCACCATTAGAAACTCATCAAAATGTTCTTTGAGCCTCTCTTTCTCCAAATTGTTTTCACTGAGAATTAGTGCAACGCTCGGGAAGTGTACACTTGACATTTCTGACAGTTGCTTTTCCCATAAAAGCAATTTTCTCTTGAAAGCCAAAATAGTGTCAAAAACTTCACTGATTACCTTATTTTTACCTTACAAAGCTACATTCAAGCTATTAAGATGCTTCGTTTAGGCAGTTAAATACGCGAGGTCTAAAATCCACTGAGAGTCGTCCAGTTCTTTCACTGGTTTTCCTTTCGCATCCATAAATAATGCTATCTCTTTACGTAAATTAAAAAATCTTTCTAAAACAACACCTCGACTCAACCAGCGTACATCATAAAAATATGGAACATCACCGTATTCTTCTGCCAGGAACAATTGGAATTGTCTATGTCCCAAACCGTGCGATCTGAGAATTTTAATTGTCTTTATAACCACATCCGTGATGCCAACTAGTTTGGCACATTTGGCTAGCAAATTAACATGGCGAAGAACGCAATGTATTGCTGGTATTTCCTGCTGGACACCAACTGCTTTCAACTTTTTTCTTATCAAAGCAACCACTCCAGACTTGTGACCATCGCAGGAGCCCCATCTGTTGCAATCGATGGACGTTTTTCCCAACAAAGCTCATATTGCTCTATTATATTTTCTAATCAAGAAAATATATCGTCGGCCGTTGTTGTGTAATGCATAGGCACTAAATCTAAGAGTTCCTCAACCACATTAAACTGACCATCAGCGCCTCACAAAAAGACTGCAAGTTGAGCAACATCACATACATCAGTGCTTTCATCCAATGCTAAAGAAAAGAAAGTGTGTGTGTGTGTGTGTGTGTGTGTGTGTGTGTGTGTGTGTGTGTTTATTTTTTTTTTTTTTTTTTTTTTTTCCTTTCTTTGGCTCTATATATATACACACAGGGTGGTCCAAAAGTCCGGAAACACCCTCATAAAATTGAAATGGAGTAGCAAACAGGGAAACAAATCCTGCACACGAGGAACAGGAAGAGGGAAACTTTACAGGCTATGCCACCAACATAGCGGCCATCTTGGATTCGACTCCAAAATTTCAAATGGGAATTTGGTCCCAAGAGATATCAGTCAGAGAATTTCACCAGAAAAAAACAATGCCGTTGTTATTTTAAACATAGCTTTATTAATTCTCGAGCTATAGCCAGTTACATGTGACAGCAGTGGGGCGCTCGGCAGCATGTGAGTTATGTGCCGAAGAGACATTACGCCGATGTTGCACACTCCCTAGAGACCACCGACAGTCGTAGGAATGGATCTATATGTTGTCCATTATTTTGGATTGTTAATGCTATCTTCCAAACCCAGTCCTGATGCACATTGACCAACACATCTGCCTAAATTTAATCCCACACATCAACAATATGCTACATTAGATGATGCAAATCCCATATTGTCACAGAATAAGCCAGTACTCTGACATGACCCCAAAGATAAAAATCCAAAGGAGTCAAATCTGGTGAACGTGGTGGCCACTCCACTGCACCCTGTGATAACCGCCTCTTGTTGTTTTCTTCTAGTACAGACAAAATTCACAATGCCGTTCGCACCAAGTTGTTCATTGCTCAATCTGCAATAGCGACTGACGGTTGAGCTAAACAAAATTACAACAGGTGGGCAGTCATCACCATAAATTTGTTAAATGAAGTATTTGGCCTCGTTAATTCGTAGGGGTTGAACTCCACTTGGTTTTTCCCGGTTTTGTAATCACACGTGGTAAAGTTATTCATAACAACTCAGATTTTCTTGAGATATACAGTACTTTTACTTCCGATAAGTCACACAAACCAAAATTAAACTTTTTATATAAAAATACTTATTTATCAACGCGTGGAAATATTATTACAGTCCTATGCTACGGCAATGTCATGCTGTTCTCTCCACAGCTCAATTCAAAGAGGGTCCTTGCAACATCTTTTCAAAGCAGTTCGGGCACAGATATCGCACTACGACTCTTGCAAAGAAGACAATAATATCGATATTGAAATGAAGCATTTAAATACTACAAAGTTACATCTAGTAAAGCATTAATCAAAATTTATATGCACTTTTGTATCTGCAACACTTATGATACTTTCAAGATCAGTGGTGAACTTTGTTGAGAGATGTTCTCCTTTTTGATTGACTACGTCAAGTTTTTCAGTTGCGTCGGAAATTTCTTTTTTAAGCTTAATGTTTGTTACAGAGACTTGAATCAAGATTTTTTGAAAGTTCATCACTGATCTTATGGCAGTATTCTTTAATATTATCAGATAATTCAGTTTTTAAAAGTACAACTTTTGCATTAACGCTGTTGCACGTGTTAACTATCTTTGATTTTAAATCTTTTTTCTATGTTTCTAAATCGTCCTGTGACGCTAATTTGTTCTCTAATGACTGAAATTTGTTGTTCAAAAATTCTAACAAAGTTAATGTTTCACATGGTTGACCTTCTACAGTATCGTCATTGATGCTAGAATTCTGTTAAGCTACTTCATATTTATCACACGTTTCCTCGTTTTTTACGACCACATTGTCTGAATTGAATGTACAGACAAAGCTGGAATCACGACTACAATTAACACTGTTGCTCGAATTTAAATCTGGAGATTTCATTTTGAAGGGTAAATCACACGAAAAAGTAATTAAAACAGTACCTCTTTCCCGATGTCTTCTCCGTCGAAAGTCGAGTAAAAGTATTCTCGTACCAGTACCACTTCCTCGCTCCTCATTACGATGTCGGTTTTGTGGATTTTCTGCAGGAATGCCAGAGTATCCTGGCGACTAGACTCCAGATGTGATGAACGCCTCTTGTCGTTTTCTTCTAGTATAGACAAAATTCACAGTACCGATCGCACCGAGTTGTTCATTGCTCAATCTGCAATAATGTCCGATGGTTGAGCTAAACAAAATTATAACAGATGGATGGTCGTCACCATAAATATACCTGAAAAAGGGCAGGAATAAATAAATAAATACCCAGGCAATGCTGGATTTTCAACTAGTATTATATAAATACTAGTACTTTCTGCATCACAGTGTGGCGCATTAGTTTTTTACTGGACATTCATTAGCGCCACATTTTTATATACATCACCTGTTGTAGATGTTCAGTGGTCTCGCCTGCCGTTAACACATTACAAAATTATGTTATGACGTCGGGTTCTTGGGTTTTTAGGAAACTACATTTGTGACACTTTCATTTAATTTTTAAGTATGTTTATTCATCCATTTCTGATAAAGCTATTTCACAACACACTTCCATACTAAATAAAATGTTACTTCACTAAGATTGCCATAAGACTCCAGACTACTAGTACAGACTCACTACTGAAACTGACTGACCCCGTTCGCGCCAATTCGCGCGTATTAATATCTGATAATATTTCTAGAACCTTCTAGAACACGGAAGTACAACATTTAAATACTTAACAATTTTCTCAATAAACATTAATGACTCCTGCTTTACGCAAAGATAACATAAAAGTATGACAGATGTAATAAGTTTTTTTACATAAAAATAAACAGTAGAAAAGATTGTAAGTAAACAACAATTAGTGCAGTGTTAATATATGTTTACATTGTTAATACAACTTTCAATACTTAATTAATTTAGCTTGTTAGAAGACCCTGGTAATGCAAATTATAATGATTAAAATAACTTGACAGAAGCACTATAAAATGCTTATGTAATATAAACATAAAATGTTAGGTTACAATACTACGACCAATTATGGTATCGAATACTTCAGTTATTTAGACAAACGGAACCCTCCTGGCTAAATATATTACAACAGGTACTTGAAAAGGTAAACAAAGTAGTAAAATACAACCAAATTCTAAGAAATGTACATGTATTAAGTTTTTTCCAAATACAAAAATACTCATGCGCACACACAACATAAATGTACCGTATTGAAAAATTAAAACTTCCTGGAAAGCTGCCATCTTTGCTCTCCATGAGGTGTATCTCTCCAGGTGCAGTAGCAGAAGACTGGTGAGGAACCTTCATTGAAGCTGAGCCAGTTGAGGAGGGGGGGCAGGATGTGCCTAACAGGGGCTGAAGGGGAGACGGAGGAGAGCTCTGAGGGTATTGTGGCCGTGACAGCAGCCCCAACCTTCCCAAACACGACACCTCCGAAATTAGTTCTTGGGGAACTGCCTGCTGACCTGGTTGCAAGCCGCGCAGCTGTGCCACGGACGTACCGTATTTGACGGCGTATAAAGGTGCATTTACACTGAAGTTCACAACAAATTTTTGACCGCGGCATTGTTCGCGACACTTTCCCGGCCAATGTTGACAACATTGTTGGTTGTTCGTGACCGCGACTACAATGATGACAAACATTTGTATTCAAATCATCTGCTGCAGTGAGCTTCTGCGTGTATTTGCGTTAAGGAATTCTCAGAGCTAAGCTGTTTCAATTGAGGAGGAAGAGGAGGAGGAGGAAGCTGCGTTATTATTGATAGATCTGTAAAGGAGACAGAAAGAATGGCAGTCATAGGTGGTGGACTAAAACATGTTACATAAGTCGTGGTGGAAATGACACGCTTTTGTGAACTGAGTGGGGAAAACTGTTCCAGCTTTCGTAATTTCACAAAGGTGTCACCTTCATATTTTTAAATTTTTCTAAATATTAAAAGGCTCGTTTTCTTCAAAAACGATACAAATTTCAGGAAAGCAATTCCTGTGAAATAAAGACTTCCTGTAACCCTCCATTTTCACAATAGGAAGTTCGTACCAAAGTCTAGCATATTTATTTCATATTTCAAAGCCTGCTATACAATATCTAAAATAGTTCCTGTGCTTTGTCAAGGTTTGTTTTGAAGGATTTAAGGATTATGTAAAGGTAATTCATTTATTTGAATGCCACTGAAACATGGCACATTCACAACAATAAATTTGATCACAGCTGAATGACTGCAGTGTTATTTCCAGTTACTTTAAAATTTGGATTGTACATAGTCCCTCCTGCCACACTGCCTGTTTTCATTTTTTTGTACTCCCTTTATTTTCATTTTCTTCTTCCAGTATTGTGAGTCGACGGTTTTATTTTCTTATCAATGTCACTGCTGGTGGTAGCTCCACAGTATTTTTTTTATTATTTATTTTGAAATAATCATGTCTCTCATGTTCTTGTACCTTGTACAATGTATGTTCCACAAACCACTGCTCTTCCTCATATAATGGTATAAGATAGTAAATTTTTCCCTGCTACACTCCATCTGACAGAACAGCGAAAACCACGACAGATGACACAATACTGGGTTCAGCAGCAAAATAAAAATACACTAGCGCTGTGTACCAGCAGTTTGTAGTATCGGGCCACAGAACAAGTGTTTCTTTCATCTTTACCGACACAGGCCCGGAACACTGTTTCTGTGCAATGTTCGAACTCAGTGTAAACGGGTCGTAACACACACTTTTTTCCCTACAAGAATTGGTCCAAAGACTGGATGCGTCTTATGCACCAGTTGCCAGTTAAATTAGGTACCCACAAGTTCAAATTCTTTTCAAGCGATTTCAAAAAAATGCAGGAAATAATGTTTTAAGTGGGAAAATTTGCTTTAAGTTTTTTTCTTACATTTTCATAGCTTTTATTTGATATATGTACATAATACGTACCAAAATACCCGTCAGGGGTTTATTGTGTAGTGAAAGTTTTCTGAATTTTGTGCTATTTTTAGTACCAAGCGTAACAAACTGGTAACTTCGCAGGAAGTAGAAACTTTTGATGTAATTTCATTCATCATAACATATTTTTTTCGGCATTTTGTCATTCATTATTTGAATAATGAAACGCTGCTCACGTATTTAACCATGTCCCACCTGATGATACTTGTCAATTTATTCACATTCTCAAGTGTAAATATTTACACAAGAATTTGTTTTTTATCAAAGCAAGACTTATTAGTCTCCAGGGAGTTACTGCGATCGTTATATGAATAAAATTCTTGAATATCCGTCCCCAGATCGCTTATATTTTCTAAAACATGACTGGTTTCGGGACAGCTGCCCATCTTCAGATCAAATTTTGAAGTTACAGAGTAACCTGTCCTGTGATGAACGAATGTTCACAATCGTTACTCGACTGTGAACATTCGTTCATCACAGGACAGGTTACTCTGTAACTTCAAAATTTGATCTGAAGATGGGCAGCTGTCCCGAAACCGGTCATGTTTTAGAAAATATAAGCGATCTGGAGATGGATATTCAAGAATTTTAATTTGTTTTTTAATGTTGGCACAGCTTCTGCGTTTCACAGTTGTCATATTTTTGAGGTTGTAACATGTGTGCCCCATACAGTGCGCAGCCAATGCGCAGAAATATTTGCGCTTTACAATACATTCTGCAAAAGTGTCATTTTAAACATGAAAACTCCCTACTCTTGTGCAAATTTTGCAAACTGTTATTTGGCGCTATGTCTGATCAGAGCAATTGTAAGCAGACCCCTAGATGTCAATGTCATAAGCCTTTATGACGCTCTCGTCAACCATTGCGTCATAGTCGGCACACACTGTGAATGGCGATAGGCGAAATATCCATTTGAATAAGCGCAAACTTTAAAACTCGGCTGCGAAAAAGTTTATGAACACTACTTGAATGCACTTCTTTAGATATTTGATGTAAATGAGCAAATGTATTATAATTATGTTGCAATTGACATATTAGAATGATTTATTTTTTTCCTAAAAAAACCCTCTAAAAAGTAGGGTGCGTCATATACACCAGTGCGTCTTATAGCGGGCAAATACGTTTATCCTGCCTCTCTCTACTTTCCCCTCTTCTTCTCTTACATGGACGACTCACATTTTCAGTTTCCAGTGGCTGTTCCTAAAAACAATGGGAATATATAGTAACACACTATAAAAGAAAGAAATTAAATCAGGGAAGTATATAAAAATAACTTCAACATAGTATAAAATCTTAGGCCAACTGCAGTCAAAGCATAAAGGGGGGGGGGGGGGGTAATTAAGAGCTAGCAGAAGATGTCAATGTGTGATTTCAACAAAATCATGTTTTTTAATTCATAAATATGTCTCCTTCACATATCAATTACCCTTGAATTAATCAGGTAAAAAGACAAAAATTTCATTCCCAAACTTCTGCAGTTTTTGCTTTAAAATCTTTCTCTAAAATATTTCTGATGCTACTCCACATTTACACAGCTGAGAAACTTGCAATGCTATAATTTAAAACAAGGACACTCAGTGATTGAAATGATGTACTAAACACAACCTTGTGACATTAGAGATTAGTTTAACAAATGTTGAAATGTTTGGGGTAAATATGATACTGGATTTGTTTTTGTTTTGTTTGGTGATCTTAAAGATATGTTGGGAGGGGGGGGGGGGGGTAGGTTCGCTGCACTGCGGGTGGGTGACATTTGTTGTATGGACTTGCCATTCTGTATTAACAAAGGTGCAAAGCCGATTCTCCTTGCCGATGATACAAGTATAGTTATCACACCTGACCGACAAAAACTGATGAATTTGTAAATGTCTTTCAGAAAATCATTAAGTGGTTCTCTGCAAACGGACTAACATTAAATTTTCATAAATAACAGTATACACAGTTCCATACAGTAAATGGAGTCACACCCTTAATTAAATGTAGACTTTGTTTAGTAATCCATAGCTATGATAGAATATTCAAAATTTTTAGGTGTATTCATTGATGAGGTGACAGTAAATTAGCTTCCTGTGCCTATTTTCATTCTCTGCTATAGCAGAATGTCATTGTGCTAAATCTGTTGCTTCCACAATAAATACCTAAAAGAAATATATCCCCTTAATGAATACAAATTACTTTCCCCACGTTGAGTTCATAAACAAGTCACAAGGTTAGGAGCATGATTGGTCAACATAATTACCAATGACAAATATATTATTCACTGTGATTACATAAGGAATATGTGATGATGGCAGGCTAGGCACAAAGGTAAAGAGTAATAGTCTATAGTGTGTTGCACAAGTTCTTACTGTAGTAGTGTAAAGTGCAGCAATAAAAAAACTCTGTAAATATGATAATTTGACTCAAGCTTGTGGACTGGCCCGACACAGACATCTGAGAAACCTATTATATTGATTTATTTATTTGTGTATATAAACAAATAAAAGGTTTTTTTAATGATTCTAACATTGCTTAGAGATTGCTTGAATAATTAGATGTTGTTAGTAAATTATTTATCGTTTTGTTTATGTATTTAGTGTTTTGACAATAAATAATCTCTTAACAACATCTAAGTGATTATTAAAGCAATCTCTAAGCAATTTTAGAATCATTAAAAAAAATCATGAAAGATGTAGTGTTGCTGACTCGCAAGACAAGTCTATGTGTGCATGACCGTGCTTACTATATGGCTTATTTAACAATCACTACATGGTGCTCTTCATTAGTGTTGTTTGCAGTTGAATGTTCTATTTATATCATAATAATTCTTCCCTATTACATATTTTACTGCTGCACAAGGTCCAGCTAATCTGTACCTCTTGCAGTCAAACAATTTCTCACGCAATATTTCGGAATTCTTGAGTCTGAAGACTGTTTTCAGAATGAGAAGGAAAGAGAGAAAAATCAAGTATTTACTTCTAAATGTAATTTAACAGATGAAGATAGACTTTTAAACACATTAGCTGTTTATTGTTTCTTCCATTACAACAGCATACTTAAGACTAACTCTTCTTTCTTATTACAACAACAATGTCCAGTGAATCAAAAAAAAGCATAGTCTCTCTTAATCATAAGTGTTCTTAGCGACTGTGACACATCAAAGAACTCTGTATTATTTGAAGCACTGTCTTCCATGGTGGTAGCAGCAAGTGGATTTCCCAACAGAGTACCTGTAGGGTAAAGAAAAATCGAAAAAGAAACATCTTGCTACCAAAAGTCCCTAATAAAAATTTTTGGTGATCTTATGTCGGTTCATAGGGTGTAGTGAGACTCGTTACAATGAGGTTGCATGCCTCTATCAAGATTTTCTGTCTAAAATAAGAAAAAGTAAAGTTGCCATACATTGCACCAAGTATGCACAAGTTGTGCCGCTCTAGATTGATGTATTCAATATATTTCGTTCGGTAAACTGATGGTATTACACATACCACTTTGTAAATACCTATTCAACTACATTAAATGTAATTTTTTTCCCTTTGGTATACCAAGGGTATGGAATGTCTGTCAACACCACTCACGATACGTTGGTACGCTGCTACATTGCATTATACTTACAGAAATTTACTGATACTAATAATGCGGTACTATTATTTAAACTGCACATTTTGCCTATCTCAATGATACAAAATAAACTAATTGTGTGATATTAAACACTGAAGGCTTCCTAATATTTTAGCCTAAGCACCAACTTAAACAGTATACTAAAAACATGAAATATTGTCTTACCAGTACATTAGTGGTGACATCATCCTTGTCTTCATTGCCTCCTGTCTCCTTACCCACTCTGGTATGAATATTGTTCTCGTTGAGGAAGGACAGTAGGTCATAGTACCATATGCATGGATTATGAAGAGTATCACGCCTGCTCCTGACGACATGGTGTCTTACCTGAAATGTGTGCTGTACGGTAATTACACTAGTGTGCAATATCGACACAAATTCAAAAAACTTACTTGTTTAAAGCATTATGAAAACATCCTTCATATGTAAAGATTATGCTAACGCATTTCTGTTCCATATGCACGTCTTAACTTTTTTAATTTCCTTCTGTATGCTGTTGTCATGTTGTCAATTTTTTCCCTCATCAGAAGCGTTGCATTGGGATGTGCTACTTTAAACACTTGCAAGTGCTTCATTCCTTGCTTCTGTCACTGTACCCCTCAAATGAGGCGTCCCACAGACATCTAAATTCCCTATATCTTTGTAAAAATTCGGTCATTACAATACAATCTCCGTCAACATCTCCTCTGTTTGCCATCGTATTTGTCACCTGTGAGCAGACAGCAGATGATTGCCAGGTGGGAAGTTGGGCGAGAAGTGCTACACATGGTACAATTTGTAGGGTGGACTGGGGGTGGGGGGGGGGAGGATAGGATGTCGGACGGTCAAGTCAGACCAACCATCCGATAAGAAAAGTTGGCTGGGAAGTGCTTTCACATGTCCAATTTATCAGTCCGCTGATAAATTGGACCATGTGTAGGAGCCTTAAACCCTGGACAAAGAAGCATGATTTTTTATGTCCCATTGCAGATGTGTATATATAGCATGGTATACTGACTTTCTTTGTGTACTGCTATCTTTTAATTTTTCTTGACCTATTCACTTTGCTGTGGTACTTCATATGTGGAATACATACAAAAGTAGAGATGGGAGACAAGCGATGAGACCGTAAGAAGTTACCATTAAGGTAAGAAACATTTTCTTTCCATGTCCACGTATTTAACTTCTAGCAGATGTTCCTTATACTGCACTGTGATCGCCCTTCCTGTTTGTCCTATGTAATAACAAGGACAGTTGTTAATATTATCTTGTACATACCAAAATTGAAAAAAAAAGGGGTCTACAAAGGTCTTCAGTGTATGAACAAGGTTTTTATTTGCAATCATACTTGTTCATCAATAGACATTGTAATCTGTGTGATAAGTTGCGTCAAAATTGAATAGAAATGAGTCTTTCACTGTCAGTTTTATCAAGGTGCAATTTGCTACCGAGTAACATTGAAAACTGTTGGGAGGTCTTTTTATCAATGATGTGTTGCACTACATCTGTATTGTACACATTATTGATGGATATTGACTTAATTGTGTTAATTTCCTTTTGTAAGTTAGCAGGTGACAGGGGGAGTTGTGAAAGCACAATTAACAGCAGAATGAAAAAACGCTAATTCATGTGATTGTGGATGTGCAGAATGAGCTGTAATAATCATATCAGAGTATGTTGGCTTACGGTCAATATTGAAGGTTATACTGTCACTTATTATGGCCAATTTTAGATTGAGGAAGTTGAGCTTGGCATGTTCATTTTGAACTTCTTGGGGAAATTAATTGTTCCATGAAAGCTGTTCAGTACAGTAAATACCTGGTCTAACTCGCGGTCTTGCTGTTAAACGAGATAATTATGTCATCCACATACCAAGCATATAATCTTGTCTTGTTGTGTAAATTTGAGTTAGAACTGGAAAAGCATTTTTGAGTGAAATGACAAATATGTCTGCTATGATACCAGCAAGGGGACTACTCATTGCCAAACCAAACTTTCCCATTGAAGGTGAAGTAATTGCATTTAAGTGTCACTTATAATAATATCATTAGATACTCAATATCTGCATCAGTGAACTTTTTGTGTTGTAAAAGCTTTCATTCGATAATTTTCAGGTTCAAATCTGCAGGTACGGTAGTGTAAAGACTTACTATGTCAAAAGTGACCGACTTTGCATCAGGGGTGCATTTTACATTCTTTATTTTATCAGTCAGGTCTGTCCTATTCTTAACAGAAAAATAACATTCAAAAACACACACATCTTTAATTTTCTGGTGAAGACACCTAGCAAGCGTGTGGTGTGCACTTCCTATACTGTTGACCAGGGGCCGAATTGGATGATTTTCTTTGTGCAACTTAAACTGGCTTCTAAGAACACAAAGTTCTGGCTTCTAAGTGTTTTAGAAACGTTATTTATATTACTATTATCCATATGATTGGTCTGTTAATTTATATATATATATATATATATATATATATATATATATATATATATATATATATATATATATATTTATTTTAGAAAAATCTTCTGAAGAATGCAAAATTACGTTTGCCAAAACCCAGGTCAAGGCTTATGTATATAAACCACTTAAATGCAACTGGTTGACTGAAATTTTGTTCACTTTTTGATCATATTCTACTGTTGCTGAACCGCAGCCATGTTTAAGATGATGTCAGTTCTTGTTTCTTCACCTCATCTCCAGTTGCCTGGGTTAATTGCTTTCTTATATACTAGGGTATACAAGTGTATTCTAAGCCACAGTTGCTTGTTGAAAATTGAAAAAGGAAATTTTTTAATACTTCATATATAATGCACAACCAGTTTCGATGCACTGTGGCATCATTTCCAAGCACTCCGCAGTAAAGAAATGTTTCATAAAAGTACAAAGTAAAGACAAAAAGAAAGATATATTACAATTTTCAGATGGGGCAGATAGTATCTAATTGAACTATTTGCTTTTCCTGGAAATCTGCTGCTTCAGTCTGACACCAACTTGGAGATTCCACAGCTGCGTGTGTAATGATAAACTTGTCATATTTAATTTTGGCCATAAATTTCTCAAAGAACTCGTGTCATCTCGTTATATCCTGCATGTATACTCTTGAACATTAGTATATTGATGAAGCTGCATTCTTGCAATGGGGACGGACTGGAAACCCACTTGAGGAATATCTAGTAGAGCTCATGCAAAAAGTCGTGGCTCCTGCTTTTGTGATTCGGGCTCTGGACAAGTCCATTCCCTCATCTCAGGGGTGGTGGGGGGGGGGGTGGCCGCCTCAGTAGCGTGATGCCTACTGGTTGCGGGTTGCAATTGGCAGCTGACCGACAGACAGTGCTCACGGCCCAGCAGACATGTAACTCAGCTGAACGACCCTCCGAAACGAAGGAGTGGACTCGGGCTATGCACAAGTGGAGAATGTGTTTCTGTGTATGGGCCACGACTTCTTATGTGAGCTCTAAAGAATGGTATTCAGACATGCCCTTCTCCCCTATTCTTACCCCATTACGGATAGCATCTTTTCAAACTTGGCATCTCTGGGTATTAATAAGTTGATAGCTGGAATAAAGCACTAAGAAAATGATGTACTGTACTATGTTTTCTTAAACGAATAAAAGACGCTCTGTTCAAGGAAATCATTCCTGACTGCAGCCATACGAAATGAACGTACTGTAATTTATATTAACTCACCGCAAAGACGTAGGACGAGCCGAGACAGGCACATAAAAAAGACACACACACACACACACACACACACACACACACACACACACACACATACATCACACTTCAGCTATCGGCCGAGGCCGTCTTCAGAAAATAGAACATTCACACAGGCCCACAAGGCAGTCAAACAACTGTCATCCCCGACTGCCACATTTCTAATCATGCTCTGTGGTGTGGAAATAGGAGACGGAAGGGGGATAGGAAGGTTGCATCGTGGTGGTGCAGCACAGCTTTCCAGAGTACAGCGGAGCAGGTGTAGCACGGCCGGTGAAATGCGCGAGAGGGGCGGGTGAGGGAGTGCAGTGGGGAGCGAGGCCACATCGTGCGGGGCGCACCTCAGATGCCTTTACTTCAATAAATGCTTGCGCCAGGAAAAAATACCCAAGCTGCAGAAAACGCGCACTGCTTATGATTTTGTACAAATAAAATGGAGTAGTTAAAAGTATGTATTTCTAGGTGCATTCCGTTTTTAGTTTTGTTGATCGAAATGCCTAGTGTCTCTGCAACACAATACATAAAATATGAAGTAATTTATCCATTTCAGTAACTGTTCAGGTTATAAATTAATAAAATTCAGCAACTAGTTGCTTGTGATTATTTACTTTAGAAGACCGGTTTCGGTCATCTAAAGTAAAATGCAATGAATAGCATAATCTCTGCACTTAGTGTGATTCTCATAATAGCATGTACATTCATTAAGCAACAATACTAAAATAGACCAGAAGAAGGGCACTCAAGCGCCCGAAACTGGTCGTCTAAAGTAAATAATCAAAAGCAACTGGTTGCTGAATTTTATTAATTTATAACATAAAATATGATACATATTTTATAATTTACAAGTGTATTGTCATCTGACAAATAACTTTCTCTCTCCATTCTGAGCTTATTGTAATGCTAAATTTGCGGACTTGAGACTGCCAGTGGCTGCTTTCAAAGTTATTTACAAATTTATTTTTTTTATTTACAAATATTTACAACCGGATATTTATAGATTACAATTTATACAAAGGTTTAAGAGTTCAGTGGTTCTATTCCACTTAAGTCTGGTTCATCTCTTTCACATTCACTAGAGCTGTCCGTCTCTTCGCTGTCAGAGTCCTCGCCTAATCTGATAAATCATTCCGTGGCATCATCTATGTGAGGCTCCAAGTCCGTGGTTTTTTTTTTTTTTTCCTCTCTCTCTCTCTCTCTCTCTCTCTCTCTCTCTCTCTCTCTCTCTCTCTCTCTCTCTCTCTCTCTCTCTCCAATCATCCGCTGTAATAGAGTTGCATGTTTCCATTACTAATCTAGTGACATCATCAATGTTAAAACGAATATTTCTTTTGGACATGTTTCCTTTCACAGTGCTCCAGATTAGTTCAATTGGATTTAAGTCCAGGTGGTATGGTGGCAGCCTTAAAACAGTGTGTCCAGACTCAGAAAATAATACGTCAATTTTAAAAATTTTGAATGTTGGTTTGTGTAGTTGAATGATGCTGTACAGTTCTGGTCTTAACATTGAGCTGGAATGTGGGATGTTACATTCTTGAAGCCATTTAACCATGTCCGCTTTCCTAGAATTTGATGTTTGGGCCGGATTTTGATGAATATTATGATATGGGGCATTGTCTATAACAACCACTGACTTTGGTGGAAGGTTTGGAATTAATTTATTTTTTTACACATTTTTCAATGTTGTCATAGATCATATCATAGATTTGAATGTCAACAGCACGTCTTGTACAAACCCGTTTTCACTACCAGCACAAACAATGATGAGACGTTGTTGTTTGGCAATAGGAGTTTTCAACCCTGAACCACCCGCATCATTCCAAGCTTTCGTCTGTGTGTGGGTCGAATGAACATAAGTCTCGTCCATATAAATTATAGGTCTTTTCTAAAATGTAACAAACTTTTCAAATATTGCACTTTCATTTGTCGTACGTCTGACCTTTCAATGACAACTTTCGGTCGTTTATGGACTGTTTACACCTAAATCCCAGTTTCTTCATAATTCCCGTCAAAGGGTTTGACGGTTGGCCGTTCTCCTTCAGTACGATGAAATTCATTAATAGTTCTTCTTGTTGCACATAAATCAGAATCATCCACATCTGTTTTAGGTATTTTTCACACTATTCTTTTGTTAGGCATGCTAAAAGGGCCACGTGATTGGATACACTGTTTTTCTTCGGTGGCAGTTCTTCTGAGAGTACGAATAGACACCCGAGTAGCCACACACACACACACACACACACACACACACACACACACACACACACACACACGTTCCTGTATTTTACTAATTTTTATAGGTGTTTTCATTTCTGCTTCTCTCTTCATGAACATGTAAACATTTGCAACAATTTCACGAGCCTGTTTGTGGATCACTTTCCTACCGCCTAAATTGCTCTTAATACTGTCACATTCCATAATCGGTTATTGGTGGGACGGCCGGACTGGCGTGTGCTATGCGCTGCGGCTGTGCTGTCCCGTTACTCTATTCCCTCGACTACAACAGACTCGCAGGCAACTGTGCATTACTGACTCACTGGCCATGCTACACCTGCTCCACTGTATGTACGTATTAGATGGGAGGAACGAGATGCAGCTTAGCAATGGAGTGCGGAGGTGGGTGAGTGGAGGAAAATAAAATAATATGTGCATGCGCGCTACACACACACACACACCACTTGAGGTTTAGGATAGAGAAGTTGGAACTAATGGGTATGGAAAAAAGGGAAGTTAACATAGGTTGAAGCCTAGATAATTTCTGGATCAGCGAATGTACTGTAGGGGTAAGTCCCGTCTGTGCAGTTCAGAAAAGCTGGTGGTGGATGGAAGGATGGAAGGATCCAGATGGCCCGGGTTGTGAAGCAGCCTTTGAAATAAGCACGTGCTCCGCTGCATGCTGTGCCACAGGTTGGTCCACCTTGTTTTTGGCCACAGTTTGGTGGTGGCCATTCATCTTAATGGGCAGCTGGTTAGTGGTCACGCTAATATAGAAAGCTGCACAGTGATTGCACTACAGTTGACTAATTACATGGCTGCTTTCACAGTTGGCCCGGCCTCTGATAGGGTAGGATAAGCCTGTGACAGGACTGGAATAGGAAGTGCTGGGTGGGTGGATCGGACAGGTCTCGCAGTGGGGTCTCCGCAAGGGTATTCTCTCTGTGGCAGTGGGCTGGATTTCGGAGTGGCATAAGGATGGACTAGAATGTTGTGGAGTTTGGGAGGGAGGCGGAACACCACTTTGGAGGGGTGGGAAGGATCTTGGGCAGGATGTGTCTCATTTCTGGGCACGAGGATAGAAAATCAAAACCTTGGCGAAGGATGGAATTTAGTTGTTAAGAGTCCAGGTTAGTACTAGGTGACAAGGGGAACGCTCTTTTGTGGACAGTTACTGGTGTTAGGAGGCGGATGTGGAATGTGTGAGGATATGGCACAGGAGATCTGTTTGTGGACTAGGCCTATGGGGTAATTTCTGTCTGTGAATGCCTTTGTGAGACCCTCAGTATAATCAGAAAGGGAGTTCTCGTCACTGCAGATTTGCCGTCCACTGGTGGCCAGCCTGTAAGGGAGGGACTTTTTGATGTGGAAGGCCTGGCAACTGTCGAAGTGTAAGTACTGTTGTGGTTGGTAGGTGAAGCCATCAGTGAGGTGGAGGTTGTCATACTGTGATGTGGCATCGTGTGTTGGGGAAGACCAGGTGAAATGCATGGGGGAGAAGGAGTTCAGGTTTTGAAGGAAGGTGGATAGGACGTCCTGGCCCTGGATCCAGAACATGAAAATATCATCAATAATCCCGAACCAGGCAAGAGGTTTAGGGTTTTGAGATTGTAGGGAGGGTACCCATGTCCGTGCCATGGATGTTTATGGATCCTCAAGATAGTTCCATATGGTCATATTATCCTTTGTTTGACCCTCCCCACTTCTAACTGTGTGTGGGAGGGGGGGGGGCACTCCAAAGGTGGAGCCCATGACGCGATATCAACATTTCTGGCGGTCCACAGGTTCTATTGTGCCATTGATGGTGACGTACAGTAACTGCCTACTTTTCGCTGCTCGGTTTCGGTTTGCGCCGTTCGGTTCCGGTTTGCACCATTTAGATCAGTTTCTCATTTCTGTGTTCGTGGCAACTTCCTGTCTATTCCTGTCTGAGCTATTCCCCCCAGGTTGTAGTTTGTAAGTAGGCACCCCGTTGTTATTCTACAGGTCTTGTTCAGGGCAACGTCCACATGCCTGGAAGGAGCAGATGTGTGCCAAATGGGGCAGGCATATTAAGCAGCTGAATAGCATAATGTGATTGCCAGTGTTCTACAGAAGTGTTGCAATCCATGATAGTTGTGGTCATACATCTAGTACGTTAATTTTGTCATGTGCCTACTATCTTCAACAAACACTAATTTTACAATACAGTTTCTATTATACACACCTTTGTTAGTCTTGAAAGTTGAATATATTTCTCTGCAGATAGTTCCACAATGATTTTATTTTCGATATTATCAATAAAGTCTTAAAATATTTTTCACTCCTATTTTTATCAGATTTAAAATTTCAGTTTTTGTTGGTCAATAATGCAACCAGCCACATATGCTTTTAAAATATTTTATTTTAAAGCTGTCACTGGTTTCAGTCTACCTTGTCCATCTTCAGATGGCTACGTTTTCTTTATATATTTATTTTCTGTCAGTAGCATGTCATCTGCTTATTTACTGCATAAGAATATTCAGAAGTTTAGTGCAATATATAATCTGATTTGCAGACAGACATTTTTGAATGCTTGTATTTACTTAAGTACAAAATGAAACAGTTGTGTTGAGTAGGGTTGGGTTGTTTGGTTGGGTTACGGGGCTAAACTACTGAGGTTATCAGTCCCCCGGTGGGGAGGCGAAGAAATGAGGATAGGAAAGTATGGGAGGGGGAAAGGAAATACAGTCCAGGAAGTAAAGAAGGAAGGAAGACTGCATTAGCTCGGGGCCCCGTGCTCACCACGCACGTACTCACGAAAGAACCGTGAGCCCCCTGGGGACAGTTGTGTTGACTTACTTGCATTCTGCTAGATGGCTAACTTTTCTTTTGGTTTGGTGTTTATCTGGCATTTTTTCATGTTAGAAAGAATACAGAATATTTATTGGCCTTTCAATATTTTCCATACAATTGGCTTCGTCAGGGTACATAGTGTAATTTACATTTATAGCCTACATTACATTTATACATTAAGCATATATCATACATACAAAATCACATATTACAACGAAACAATAACATAATTCAGGAGAAACATATATTTTACTGTCAGTTTCTAGGAATTCTTCAATTGCGTAGAATTCACTGGATTTTAGCCAAATTTGTAGTGTGTTTTTATATTTGCTCAGTGGCATTGTACGAGCTGCTTGTGGTAGCTTATTGAAGAATTTTAAGCTTAAATACTTATAGTTATTTTGTACTATGGCTAGTCTCATGGAAGGCAAATCCAACACAGTTGTTTCGTGTATTGTGAGAATGAACATTTCTTCTCATGCTGAATTTATCTGTTTTCTTTAGCATATACTAAGCAGTTATATATATACAAACTAGGAGTCGTCATTATTCCAAGCGATTTAAAGCGACTTCTGCAGGACTCATTATGTGCTAGCCCTAATATACACCTTACTGCAATTTTTTTTTTTTTTTTTTTTTTTTTTTTTTTTTTTTTTTTTTTGCCATCTGAATACACATTTAGCTCCTGAGGAGTTTCCCCACAGCAATGTTCCATATTGCAGATGGGAGTGGAAGAAAGCACAGTACGATTGAAGCAATAATTGTTTGCTAATACTGCCCCTCAATTTGTACAATAGGAAAAGTACACGAGCTAGTTTGCTGCATAGGTAATTGGTGTGCCTTCCCAAGAGAGTTTTTGATCTATGACCAGTCCAAGCAATTTCACAGTTTTATTTTCATTTTCAGATACCTTCAAGTTAAAGATAATGTCCTCTGTTTTTTGTCTGATTTATGCAGAGTTGACTGGCCTGACACCATTGGCTAGTCATTTCTATCATCTCTTTATTTTTATCCAACACACTCTGTAGGTTGTCTCCAGTGGTTATTAATGTCGTGTCATCTGCATATAATACACTCTTACAGGATATATAAGTTGGAAATTCATCGACATAAACAATGAAAATGAAGGGTCCAAGAACCGAGCCTTGGGGTATTCCTCTTTTTATTGGGAGGATTGCTGATCTTTGATTGTTTGCATAAACAAGCTGTACCCTATTGCTTAGGTAGGATTTGAGTGGTGTATCTCCTATTCCATTGTATTCCAGCTTTTTGATTATCACATCATGAGACACAGAATCAAATGCTTTGCTTAAATCAATAAGGGTTCCACAAATGTATAGCTGTTTTTCATATCCCTCATAAACATTATTTACCAGTGATTCAACTGCTTTCACAGTTGATAAGTGTGGTCTAAATCCAAATTGTTGTTCATTTAATAATTTATTGCATTCAAAGTACTTGTATATCTGTTTATGCATACAGTTTTCAATTATTTTAGATATGATTGTTAGTATTGAGATGGGTCTGTAGTTACTTGGAAGATTTTTATCTCCTTTTTTTATACACAGGCAGTGTGTCTGTAACCTTAAGACGTTTAGGGAAGGTTCCTTCATCTAATACTCTGTTCGACAGTGAGAGAAGTGGCATTTGGACTTCCTTCACTATAGACTTTATGACGAAATTGCTGATACCATAATAGTCTTCTGTTTTTGAATAGTTGAGTTTGGTTATTTATTGTTGAATATCATTTAAGGTGATTGGGGCCCAAGTAAATTTCTCACTTCTTGTTTGTTTAGCATAAGTCAGAGAAGCTTCCATATTGAAATTAGAATCAATACGTGGAGTACTGTTGCCATTTACAAAATGTTCATTAAGAATATCACAGTCTAAGGGTATACTGTTTTCTTTGTTGTTGTTATTAATTTCTCTCTTAATGACATTCCACGCTGCTTTACATTTATTTTTTGAGTTCAAAATGTATTCATTATTCGCATCACATTTGGCGGTTTTTAGTTCAGACCTGTAAAGTTTTCTCATATATATGTAGTTTTCTTTGTCCCTATCACTATTATGAGACTTATCTTTCCGTATGAGTAATAATAGCCTGTGTCTGTTTAGCTGTGGTGTGTATCATTTATTAGTATGTTGGAGCTTACGTGGGGTATTAGTATATCTTCTAGTTACCATGGAGCTTTTTTTTTTTTTTTTTTTTTTTTTTGTACTATGTTCGTAATCTCTGTCAGGAAAATGGAAAAGCATTTATCAACGGTTTCATTGCTATTCATTATTTGGGACCAATCCCTTTCTTGTAACTTATTTTTCATATTGCTTACATTGGATTCACCTAGCAATCGATATGTCACTTGCCTTTCTTTGGTAACAAGGGTTGAATTATCTATTTGGAGCCATAAGACCTGCGTGATCTGATAAACCTAATTCTATGACATCACATTGCTCCAAGTCTCTATGTACATTACTTATTATGTTATCAAGACAGGCATTAAGTCTAGTTGGCTTTTCATTCAGACAGTAATAATTTAATGACTTCAGAGAGTTAATCATATCTACATTTTTTCTCGTAGCCCTTATATCAATATTAATATCACCTACAATTACAATTTTATGTTGTTTATATTTGGACAAGTGTAATATTAAAGCATTAATTTTTTCTATAAAAACTATTTCATCAGAGCCTGGAGTTCTATAAATTGAGACAATTACAATTTTTTGAGTGTGCAATACTATACCAGCTACTTCTAATGTACCTTCAATGCAAACCATGTTAATATCTTGTTATGACTACTAACACAATTATACACAATATCCCGGCTAACACTGTTCCTAGGGCCTTGAGCCGTCCCATCAAAGTCACAATAGATATGTCCGTGAGCACCCACTCTTATCCTGGTCAGTATAGGAATGTCCGGAGACACGTTCGTCAGCACACACAGTACGTAACTGAGGCGAGGTTCTCGGCTGTCCCCGTGCCTCTCTCAAATGCCGCGCGGCCGGTAGGGTGCAGCGCGGTAGTGCCGCCAACGCCGCACAGTGGCCAGTTCTAGTAACGGGTGGCACGCCGTCTAAACACCCGCGCCGCGCGTTACCACATTCCTCCCCCTTTACGGTGTAATGTCCAGGGGTGCCAACCGCACACAGGCTACGTCCACGGGTGAGGCCTCGTCCATCTCCGGCTGTCAGTGTCGGGCTGGTACTACCCCATAGGGCCGATAATGTCCTGTCGTCTGTGCCAGGAGTGGCTGGTACCTCTGTGTATGTTGCTCGCAATGACCGGGGATGAGGGCGCACCGTCTGATCCCAGAATTGCAGATAAAAAAGGAGCAGTTTCATTACTCACAGGTTGAGTCACGGTCCTTTCCGGTGTCTGGATGTCCGTAGCCTCAGAAGCGGTGGCTCCCTCCCCCCTGTCCAGTGCCGGATGCTCAGTGAGGGGAGCCGAAGGAGGAGGCGACCCGTCGCTCAGGAATGTGGCTGCCGGGACTGGTGCCAGTGCCGGGAAAGGCGGCCTTACCGCCGCCGGAACTCGGGCGGACACAGCACGCAGCGCAGAAGTCGGCCCCCCCGAAGACGTCGGCACGGAGCGTGCCGGCGAAACGGGCCCCGGAGGAGGCGGGGCTGGAGGAGGTGCCTGTGAATCTGCCGGGAGTCGCGGGTGCAACTGATCCCAGTGTCGACGAAGAGTGCCCACGGCAGTGTCCACAGTGCAAAGGCGATGCCCGAGACACGACTTCACCTTACCCGGCAGCCGACGAGGATTCCGGCCGAACCCGCGCGCCCACACTAGCGACCCCGGAATATACCGACCCGATGGCCATGGGGCACACTCGGTGGCTGTGGCGACAACAAATGAAAGAGAGTGCGAGGTTGCCGGCCATGAAGCAGTCCCGCCGGGCTGCGTTCCCCCGCCGGAGTGAACCGATAAGACTTCAAGAAACGGATAATGGCATCCTCCACAGAGCAAGAGGCCACATATTTGTGCATTTGAGCTTTAAACGTACGCACAAACCTTTCCACTTCGCCATTAGACTGAGGATGAAACGGAGGGGCCGTAATATGACGAATACCCAGACGAGTACAAAAATCTCGAAAAACAGAAGAAGTGAAAGGGGTGCCATTATCTGAAACGAGTGTGTGTGGAAACCCCTCCAAAGGAAAAACCTTAGACAGTGACTGAATAGTTACTGCAGTGGACATGGCATGGCAACGAAAAATGTATGGAAAGTTTGAGTACGCATCTACGAGAAAAAACCAATAAGAGTTCAGGAAGGGGCCCGCGTAATCTATGTGCACCCACTCCCATGGCTGTCGCGGCTGCGGCCGAGAAGAGAAAGACACCCGAGGCGCCGCTTGCTGTAAAGCACACAACGAACACTTAGCCACCAGCCTCATAATGTCCCCATCGATGCCGGGCCAAAACACATGCCGGCGAGCCAATGTTTTCGTGCGGGATATTCGCCAGTGTCCGTCATGAAGCATCTGAAGCACTTTGGAACGGAGATTCGCCGGAATTGGCACCCGCGGAGCCTGTCCGTCTGTAGCCACAAGGAGAACGCCGTCCCATTCAGACAGGCGAAAACCGAAGGAATAATAGTTACGGAGGGGATCTGAAGCCCGACGTGGAGGGACGTCAGGCCAGCCCACTCGAATATAGTGAAGGACGCGCCGCAGCACCGGGATCTGACGACACCACCTTGGCCGACACCGGCGCTGTAATAGGAAAACCATCAACAGTAGCCTGAGCTTCTTCACTCAAATAAAAGCATAAAAGTTCTTCTCGGTCAAAGTCAGGATCGGGCCCCGCCGGAAGGCGCGATAATGTGTCCGCGTTAGCATGCTATGCCATGGGAAGGAAATGGATTTCATAATTATAACGGGAAAGAAAGAGAGCCCAACGTTGCAGCCTTCGAGCTGCCTTGTCGGGAAGTGCTGCTGTAGGATGAAATAGAGACACCAGGGGCTTATGGTCAGTAATAAGATGAAATTTGACCCCATACAAGTAAACATGAATTTTTTTCAAAGCATACACAATGGCTAATGCCTCCTTTTCAATTTGAGAGTACCGTTGCTGAGTTGCCGTCAACGTCTTGGAGGCGTACGCAATGGGGCGTTCCGACCCATCGGGATACTTATGGGCCAAAACCGCTCCAATGCCATGTTGGGACGCATCAGTGGCCAGAACCAAATGTTGCCCGGGAACATACGCCGTCAAACAAGGTGCAGAAACCAGTAAACGCTTTAACGTGCAAAACGCCCATTCACACTCAGACGACCAGGCAAAGGGAACACCCTTGTGAAGCAGACGATGTAAAGGATGCGCTACCGTGGCAGCCCCCAGTAAAAAACAGTGGTAATAGGCAATGTTGCCCAAGAAGACCTGTACATCCTTAACAGATGTGGGACGCGGCAGGGACTGCACTGCGGCCACGCGATCTGGCAACGGGCGGATGCCCGCTGAAGATACCTCAAACCCCAAATAAGGAATAGAAGGTTGGAAAAAACGGGACTTTGCCAGGTTGCAGCGGAAACCAGCTGCTTGTAGCACAGAGAAAAGTGCCCGCAGGTGTTGTAAATGCTCGTGTGGGGAGGCCCCAGTCATAACACAGCCCAGAACCGGACGAAGAAGCTGCTCTAAGTAGCGCTGAAAAATAGCCGGGGCACTAGTGACCCCGAAAGAGAGACGCTGATATTGGTATAACCCAAAGGGAGTATTGACGACCGTCGGTTTCAAAGTAATGTGGGCGGTAAAGCCCACGGCACAACCCAGGCCCCCCGAAAACAAGGAAGAAAATTCCCAACAAAGAGCATCTAACTCCGAGAAAGGAACCGAATCCGACAGGAGGTTGACAGAATCAAGTGGGGGCCGTGAATTGACCCAAGAGAGGAATGCGCTGGCGGCTGTAGCCACGCAAAGAAAGGTTGACAGCCGCCAGAGGGGGCGAACCGAGTCGTACATATGTGATATAATTGAGAAGAGAAACGGAAGCACCCGTATCGACAAGTAAGGTAACCGGCCTGTCAAAAATCTGAACGTCAACAAAAAGTTTGGGAGACGAAGAGTGAACAGTCTGGACAAGATTAACATCCATCTCGTCATCTTGCTCATTCGACCGAGAACGGCAGACAGAAGCCGTGTGGCCTTTTTTCTTGCACGAGTGACATGTAACCCATCGCTTGGGGCAATCAGCCCTGTCATGCTGTACAAAACAAAGAGGACAGGATGGAAAGGACCGCTGCGCGCGAGTGGGAGTGTGCAGCGCGGCCCGCGCCTGCCGCGAAGTTGCGGCCTGTTTACGAGCGCGCGCGCGGCGAGTGGGGCGCTCCCGTACGAAAGCGACGTCCGCGCAATCCGAGGGTGCCGAGCCCGACTGCAAAACTGCCGCGACATCACCCCAAGTCTCAATTTCATCCCCTGCAGCCCGTGAAACTTCAAAAGACTGCGCAATGTTCTGTCAAGGTGGGATTCTCCAGCTGTAAAGCGCGTTGGCCCACTTCCCTATCGGGAGCGAGCCGGAGAATTATGTCCCGAACCGTATCGTCGGCATATGACTCTTTGTGGATCGGAGTAATGAACATACACCGGCGGCTAAGACCGTGCAGCTCTGCGGCCCTCGACCGGTAGGACTGATTGGGTTTCTTATGTGACCGGTAAAATTCAACTTGCGCCGCAATAACGTGTGTGCGCAGGCGGTAATGGGCCGACAACAAACGACACATCTCATCAAAAGACAAAGCAGCCGGTTCCTGCAGGGGGGATAATTGACGCAAAAGTTGGTAGATTTGGGGGGAGACCCACGAAAGAAATAAAGCCTTACACAACGCCGGGTCGGACACCCCAAACGCGAGGAAATGTTGACGCAGTCGGTTTTCATAAGAGTCCCAATCTTCTAAAGAATCGTCAAAGCCCGAGAATGGAGGCGGAAACACAGTAGTGGAGGACACAGAACCGGAATCAAACACCAGCCGAGGAGCCGACGGCAACCGCGACACCAGGGAGTCAAAATGGTCCGCCTGTCCGCCTGACCCGACACAATCGTTAACCGCTGAATGGACTCGACTACAGTCTGTAACGATTGCTGCAGAATTTGGCCCCACGGGGGTAGCTGAAAGTCCGCTGGAGTCAGTCCTTCGTTGTCTACCATCTTCCGCGACGGAGCACATGCCAATTCAAAAACCACCTTCGTCGCCGATTGTGTTATGACTACTAACACAATTATACACAATATGCCGGCTAATACTGTTGCTAGGGCCTTGAGCCGTCCCATCAAAGTCATAATAGATATGTCCGTGAGCACCCACTCTTATCCTGGTCAGTATAGCAATGTCCGGAGACATGTTCGTTAGCACACACAGTACGTAACTGAGGCGAGGTTCTCGGCTGTCCCCGTGCCTCTCTCAAACGCCGCACAGTGGCCAGTTCTGGTAACGGGCGGCGCGCGGTCTAAACACACGCGCTGCGTGTTACCACAGATCTATAACTGAGTATTCCAAGCCTAGGTTGCTTTTTATGTAGATTGAGACTCCGCCACGTACAATATTTCTTCTGCAGTAACTATTGGTTAATAAGTAACCTATACAGAGACACAGGTATATTTCACAGGCTTTCATCCAGTGTTCATTAACACACAAAACACTGCAGTTGAGTCTTTCAAGCCAATATTGAAGTTCATCCATTTTATTTCTAAGGGATTGTACATTTATATGTAGAACGAGAATTTTGCCATCAATACTAATGGGTATTTTGTTTCCATTGTGTGCAGTGTGTTCATTTATTTTCGCTACATGTTCTGGATCATCACAATGGTCCAGCTGAATTAATTTGTTACAGTTTCCTATCAACATTGTTTCTACCTTTCCTTGCTTTGTGTCATTGTTTTGTCTAAAAAAGGATGAACATGAGCATGTACAGGTGGACTGTCTTTTAGAACAAACTTATTGTGTTAGTGTGTTTCATTTATAACGTTCTTTATTTCCTGACATAGGAATTTTTTCCCGTGATAGTTTAAATGTTGTGTGTGTAGATTTCTGTTCAGTCTACTGGCATCTACTATGTTGCATTTGGCATAACTGGAGCATAACTGTTTGATTTTAGCATCGGTCCTACAAATTTATTTGTTTACACATGAATTATAGTTCAGATCATGCCTCTGAGGTATCGTCACAACAAGACTGTATACCATCTTATTTGCATCTAAGAAGTTTCACAAACCTGTTATGCATGTTGTAGCTTCATTCTGTGCTACGTCGTTTGAACCAGAAATGCAAACAACATAATCACTATTCTTCATTGTAGTCTTGAATTCCGAGACGTCACCAATGATATTCTTCGTTCTCTCGCCGGGTTTAATTATGCCAGTCATATTTACTTCATTGCTATAAGTACAGATCCTGGAAATAGATTCAGCTCTCGGTTAACTTACACCTGACCACCACAGAGAAGCTACAGATCACTTTATAAACACAAAATATTAATGTATATTCTGCTTGTAAACAAACTATTGTCTTTAACTCAGCCACCACATAGCTACTGAAGCCACTTACAAACACGCATCCACCTGAAAACTACCACACAGCAAATACGTCACGGGTCAAAGTCAACGGGCGGTATTCCCATCTTTAGTTGGCCCAGGTTTGTCAGTTTCTGTTATTGTAATTAAATGTTTTTCTGCGAGTAGGCAGAAAGAAAAACTTTTAAACAACCTACAATTTTTATTTATTTATTTATTTTTATGCAAACTTGCGTAACATTCTTATTTTTCAACTCTAAAATAAATAGCAATGAAGGATAAAAGAAATAAAACACTGGTGACAGATTAATTGAAAAGTTTATTACAACATGTTACAGTTAATTTTGCTGTAATGCCATATACATTGTCAAAATGAATTTTAAATTTCATTGTCCCTTAAACGATATCATTTTGTGTATATTTCTCTAATGTTACCTCTTTCTTCCATTGAGTTGGTTTTGCACAAATGGTGTAACATCCAATTAAAATACTGTTAAATAGCATCATCTTGACTAGAGAAGAGTAATGTGAGTCTTTTCCAAATTCATTTGACACCATTAGATGGTCAAAATCAATAAATAAATTTTGCCTGTCACCCAGCATTCTGAACACTCCCACATACACTTGCAAAAGGAAGTTCTTCTTCCATATTAACAATTGATAGTTTCTGAAAACCTTTCCTGCCATTGTCAACAATTTGTTACATCCTTAGCAGCAGTATACAAACTATTTTTGATGTCTTTTATTCCAATCAAACCTGTTTTTTCATCAGTTTCAGCAGAAAGGAGAACTTTCAAACAGTCTACACATTTAATTTTTTGCACACTTGCCTGACAACACTTCAAGAAATGTAATCTACCACCCTTTCAGAGTATAGAGCTAACCTTTCATACTCTGGAATGTATTCATGGTCAAATTCCTCAACATCATATACTATACAGGATTTGGTATTGGTAACAAAATTGTCTCCAAATCTCCTTGAGTGCTATTACAATTTTTTGAGGGCTCTATTTGTGTTGTTAGGCACTGTCTGTATGCCGCTCTAAATTGTTCCTATTGCTCTCACTGCTGTGATTGCTAGAGAAGAATTGCTTCAGCCAGTTGTTTTAAACTTAAGATATCTACCACCATTCCGGTAACACCCATTTTTCTTCCAGATAAATACAATTGATCACCATTACAATGTTTAAGATTCATAAAATACTGAATGGATTTTTCAATAAGTTTATGGACTGTTGTTTTATTACCCTTAAACACCGGTTTTTTGTGACTTTGTTCACTGTAAAACCTTGGTAGTACTTACTGAGAACTTCAAAATCCAGAACTTTTCCAGTGTCAATACTTATTGCAGATGTAATACCATTTTTAGAATTAAACCCACACTTTTGCAGGATCCATCCACAGCAAAGCAAATGTCTGTGTTTCCCTCATTTTGTTCAACAGCTTCTGATGTAGCAGCAACCATTGAATCTTCAGCCACAGCATTTACAGAGTCCCCAATTGCTGTTACATATTTTGTATACCTAGAAGGTGGTTTTGGCAAATTCAACACAGTGCAGAGAACATTACCAGCCTTGGCACCTTTACCAATGCATCTAAGGCCATAGAACAGTCTCACATTAGTTTCATACAAAGCATTACCCGAACACCTTGATGAAGTATGAAATGCTTTTTTGTTTTTGCACATCTGGCATTTAATAATTAATTTAGACACAACACCTATTCTACCTCCAATATCCTCATAAAGTTGTAACTTCACCACCACAAAGACAGCAAGAGACAGTTTCTGAAAGAACTTGTGCAAGGATTTGCAGATCACTAATGACGTTTTCCATAATAATCATTACTTTTAACACTGTCACCTGTTTCAAAAGTTACTTTCCTTTTTCAATGCACTAGGGGACATGGTCACTTCACAAACTTATCATGGTTTCCTTCACTGCTAGCACATGTGTTTTCCAGTACCTCAGAAGAAAATGCAGTTCTCACATATTTGTTACCCACAAATTTGCATTTCTTGAAGATACTTTTATGCTTAGTCATTTTATTTACAGATAAAAAAACAATAGAAGTTAGCTTACTACAAAAATAGCCAATAATCACACTACTTTCAATGAAAACTATTATCAAAATCAAAGGACTTATTTGTTTACTCATAGTCCAAACTTCTGATACGCAGCAGTAGGCACAAAACAAGCAATTCACAGCCTTCTAGCTTGTGTAGTTCCAAAGATATGACTGCTCAACTGTGGCAGTATATGTATAGTGGCGACTTTTGTCCATGTCAACAATCAAAATATTATTTGAAGGTCTTAGAATTGTCTGATTTTAATGTATTATACACCAAAATGTTCAGGAAAGTCCATAGTACATTATGGAGCAGAAAACAGAAAATGTCGAATTTCAATGAATTTCACATACAATGTCCACTTAAATTGCACGAATTCAGTAAATCAAAAGCGGAATCTATCATTTTTATGAACTTAACAGTGCCCTCACAATTGACAAACTCTGGTAATTGTAAGTCTCTGCAAAAAATCGTTGCATCAGCAACAGAATTACTTAGTCTGGGCAGCCAATGCTACCTTCATTTTTTGAGATTCGAACTGAATATGTGACCTCCTTATTTTATTTGCCACATGCAACCCTTCCTTTTCTTGCGGTTCAACTAGCCTTTTTTTAACACAAAGTATTCGTCATTAATTTAAGCTTGCGAGCTATATTAAAAATAAATAAATAATGAAAATAAAAAACTTTTTTCTTATCATTTGAGGGATGGGGAAACCAGCACTGAGAATCAGGTAAACCTACCTTAATTCCTAATTTGTCCATGACAGACCTGTTAGTTGCTGTTGTTTGTGATGGTGCTGCAGCTAATATGCACTCCTGTTTCCTCTAATTTATGTAGGTACTGCTGCAGTAAATTTAAGTTTGTCACTTGTTGTTAACCCATTTATTAAACAATAGCCAACATAAATTTTCCTATTAATTCCAGTGAGCGTAAACATTAGTGCTTCTTTTGCTATGGTGACTATCATCAGTTTCCTTACGCCCTTGCCCTAAGTGAACATTAACTCCAGACCTTATTACCATTCCTTATCAAGTCTTCTTTAATAGCAACTTCATCAAACACGAGTGTAGTTAGAATGGGTCCTGAATTACTCTGAACGTCATCTGCTAATTTTCTAAAGCTTTCTTCTGTGAACCCAGGGCTGCCGTTTACTGTAGTTGCCCACCTGCGGAGTGTTCGAGGATGGGGCAATTTAACAAACTTCCTCAAATAACTATAAGCTTTGGAGGAGTAAAAATTGAGGGCAGGGGCAAACTGCCTAATTTCTTTTGAATATTCAGGTATTGAACATTTGTTTTGCATCAAAAAAGTTGTTTCAGAATGTCATTTTTTTCTCACTTCCTATCACTTCAAAAAGCACAGTCTCAGTGTCTCTTATGTAGGCCTGCGATCACTGTTTTGTAAGTTACAATTTGTTTATTCTTTCTTGAAACACTTTGTCTTGCTTGTTTTACTTGCTTCCTCAACTTCTCGGTTCTTTTCTGTAGTGCCTAATAATTTTGTTTTAATTTTTTGGGGCTAGGCAAACAGTAGGATTGATCTGTATGATCATTCTGCCTCACTCATTCACCTATGAATATGAAGTATTATCATTAAGCTTAATTTTTCTTTAAAAATGCATTGAGTAACAGTAAAATTCATATATAACCCCATATCACAAATAAATAACAGGAGAATTATTTTACATGGTTAATTTGATAAGTTGGTTCTTCATTGGCAGGCTGTTTCCTTGGTGGTCTCTCTACTATAGTTTTTGTTTTCGGGAAACGCAAATATTGTCGGAACTTTGTTTGCAAGAAGTCATTCTCATTTGTACTATTCATATATCGGTTGTCAAAGTGAGACGAGCATATATAGCTACGTTGAGTTGGCTGCCACTTATCCCGCCTCATATTGGCTTCCCACCAACTTGACGGCTCTTTGTTTTTCAGAGAAAATCTAAAAATTGAGAGCTGTGTTTATAGTAGCTTAATTACATTTTGTATGCAGCTTAAACTCGAATATGATGCACAAGACGCTAATTACAAACTGTTCAATACTAACCTAAAATATGATATTCCAGTTGTTTTGCCACTTCTATTAGCACAATTGTATGCTGCAAATACACTGGGCATGATTCATCATCGATTAATAAATCTTGTAAAATATATTACAACCAAAAAACCGTGATGTTTTAGCACCAGTAACTTACTCCAAATGTAAATATACTGACAAGTAAACGTTGCAAAAAAAAAAAAAAAAAAAAAAAAAAAAAAAAAAAAAAAAAAAAAAAAAAAAAAAAAAAAAAAAAAAAAAAAAAAAAAAACGGCGGGCACTGTTGCTTTTTGCTGCTGCTGGGAGCGCTGTAACCTCACAGGTAGCCATTGTATGTAGTTTCTATAGCTCCTTATACATCTCAATGTGTACTGTAACATTCTGTCATGTTTTCAGTCACTTTCACATGGAAAATGACTGGTGCAACTCAGAACTTTGTTAGGCTGGTTATAGCCACTGAATACACTAGGCCTTATAGCTACTGGTGAACACTTGATATTTTTTAGATTTTCACCAATAACATTAGCACAGTCAGTGAACTTCACTAACCTAGGGAAACCATATATGCCTACTACCTGTGTTCCAAACATTGAAATTACCTTTTTAATTTTTCATACAATATTTTCCAAGGGCTACATACACTGATATCATATCCTCCGAAATATCTGTTATTTGTTAAGAGGTCTCTGGTGCTGAAACAAGTGTCAACTGCAGATAATGAAATGTTAGTGGCCTACTAAAAGAAACTAAACACTTAAAAAAATACTTGTATGACCCTCATGAAAGATATAAAAAAAACAGCATTTATCAGTGCCCAAGGCTCAACAATACAAGTGTTGTATGCAGAATGAAATAACTTTATGAAGGTACTTTTAATTCATATTTAAAAGCTACTTATGGAAGCTAATTCAACTACATATCCATAAAGCAAAGTAGACACCATATAGTAAATTATATTGTGGATACACCTCTGATTCTAAAAGCAGTTTTTCTTTACTGCACTACCTGCAGGTCCCAAAAAGAATATTTGCAATGAGATGTGGTCCTGTTGAAAGAATTTGTAATGAACTAATTATTAAGAGAACAGTTTTGATATTACCTTATTTAAATATGTAAATGCACATAACTAAAAACACTTGCCTTTGTAACTAGTTCATTAACACAATTTTTTGAGAAAAGTGTCAAGGCTTGAGTAGCCTGTTAACGGTGATGGACGTCTGTCGTTTGCCAGAAATTGAGATAAACGTCCATTTTTATTGCGAAATGTAGAGCTAATATATTTATAAATTTAATTGAGCATTATCAACTTTAATACTTAGAGCATTTATACCTGGAAGTGGCTAATATCAATTTGATTAGTCAACCACCTTCAAATTGTTTTTGAAAATACAATGTCCATCTTTGAAACCGAAACATGTAGGTGTCTGCTTTTGATGTGAACACGCTTTCAGATGTCTGTTTTTGATACACAGAGATTCACTTACTGCTGACGAGAAGCTCTTACAGATGTATAATCTGGGAAATTATAGGAATATCTACATAAAGTGCAAAATATTAAATTTTGAACTCTATTGCATATTGGAAAAATGAAGAAATACAATAATCATAAAAATCTTTTTAATTTTATATACAAAATGAAATGTTACATTTACAGTAATTTGAGTAGTAATAAAACTTTTTGTATTTTTGGAGTTACTATAATGTGTGGAAATTTCCCAAGCAACTTAAAATTGTACTTTCTATTTGAAGATGTATGCCTTGTTGGAATGCAATGTTATTTCTGGCATGAAACTTCTGTCCAACAAGTGATGATTTCGTACAAAACACCTTACACTATACAAGGTAGTCTTACCTTTGTTTCTTTTCAATGTTTATTTTCCACTTTTCAGGTTGTCTCAACTGCTTCCTAGCTTTTCCTTCTCTTTGAAGCAGTTATTAGTAATAATACTATAAAAAAAAAAAAAATACTGAAAAACTTAAGTACAGGCTAATACATCTTAGTACCTAGCATATACTGTCGCCATGTCTCATTTTCGAGGTCATGTGATCGTATACTGTGTTCCCATTGGTGCACACTGCTTTATTCAACAAGTGTCCGAGTTTGATGTAGGTGTCTGCTGTTGATGTGAACAGGCAACTTTAACATGTGATTTATCGTATTTACATCAAGTTTTGGGGAAAAAAAAAAAAAAAAAAAAAAAAAAAAAAAAAAAAAAAAAAAAAAAAAAAAAACCTTCAACAATACTTTCTTCAGGATCAACTGCTAACTAAATTTCGACCATTAGGTCGGATGTCCAGGTTTGATATTAGGCTACTCCACTCAAGTGTTCAGGACATTTGAGTGTGAAGCTCTTGGTGTGATATGGTCCCTTAAAAATTCCATGTGTTGAAACCACCACACTGCAGGCTCGTACACACTTTTTGAATCTCAACCACTCTTTTCAGTGTCACTTTTTTTATTATTATTATTCTCCGCCCCATAATGCAATCTCAAGGAACTAAATTTCGTTTTTCACATTTGTGGAGTTACTCCTGGCATGATGCTTTCGAGTTTCCGGGCAACTTCCATAAGTTTCTCCTTTCTAGCATGCTAAGACAGGATACACAATGTTATAAAAAGTTGAACAACAATAAGTATTCAAACTTCAAGTCGTCCAATTATTTTTCTTTTTAAATAAGGATCATTATACCTTATTGTGAGGATTTTCAACATCAAACAGCATCGGTTCGAGGGTACACTTCGATCGGCAGAGCTATTACACTTTTTCTCCACTTCATTTATTTGCCAAAACGTGCACAGTCACAACACCTTCACGTTCACAACAACTCGAGCAATGTGGAGTGTGGACGTGGCTGATTCCAGTTCCAAATGTGCGGCACTACTGCATATGCGCACTCGAGTCCATACTGGCAAATTTAGAACCCGTCCTATAGCATACTAGCTATTACGAAATTCCGTCTGTGCTCGTGAAATGTTGGGAGTTCCACATTTGTAAATATAAACATAAAGTGTCGATAGGTGGCACACAACATGATCTGTTCGTTACTAGCGCTTTCATCGTGTAAGTAATAAAATAAATAAACTTCATTCAACATCAAATGATATAATTTTTTCTGAATACATCAGTTGGTTACAAGTGAATACACATGTGATACATAGCACAGCATTTATAAGGGGAATACATTTATTTATTCATGTCAAAAGCGTTGCATACAGATGTCAAAGACATGAGAACAACTATGATTCAAAACAAAAGAGATTATATATAAACAAATTACAAAACCACTAAATATAATCAGATGAAAAACTAGCAAGCTCGACGGCATTTTCGCTGGCCTGCAATAGGTCCTCCAGCGTGCAGGATACTGGGCACCGAGGACAGCGGTACAGGTGCTCGGTGGTTTGTTTGGATCCACATTCGCAGAGAGATGATTCGTCCCCGAAGCACTTCCATCTGGCCATGTTGTCCTTTGTTCTGCCCACCCCGCTGCTTAGTCGGTTGAGGGACTTCCACATTTTGCATGGCAGATTTTCACCTGATGGGACGGCCTGCAGAGATGGAATATGGAATCCGTGTTGCAATATCAGCGTTTCTGCTTGTCCACAGGTTTTGTTACATGTGAGTTATATAGTACAATCTTTACAACAAAATTTCAATTTTGATTGGCTATTTAAGAAACATCACACTAAAGGTGATTGTTTATATTAAGAGAGATTAAATATTCAAAATGAATCTGCAATAAAATTGTCTTTATTCCGCACAAAACAGAAATACTAACCTGGGCAGCAGTGTGGGTTAGTAATTAATATTCTTTTTAGTGTGTCTTTAAATTTGTCAGTGGGAAGTGATGTTATTGAACTTGGTAAAGTATTAGCAAGCCTTAGTCCTGCACACAGCAGGTTTCTTTCATAAAGTGGAGATGAAACTTATCTTTATTTCTAGTATTGTGGTTGTGTGTGTCAGAGTTCAAGTTTAGGTTCAATTAATGGATCAGCATAATTGATTTAAAAATATACAGACTAACATAAATTAATATGCCAGCATTAGGGCGTAGACAATGGCACGAGTCTTTCGGTTTTGCACCACAAATGATTCTTACAGCCTCTTTTTGTAACTTACAAATTTTGTTTAGGTTGGCTCGTGTTGTTATGCCCCATACTTCTAGCCCGTGATAAGCAGTCCGAAGTACTTGGGTATCTGTTTACTCACCATATTTATTGTAAATATATTTTTAGCAAGTTTGCTTGCAAGTATGTCAACATGTATGTCACATTTAAGTGTGTCTTGTATGTCTATTCCCATAAATTTTACACAGTTTTCTTTAGAGGCAATATCTGCTCCAAAACTGTGTCAACTGGGTTTGCCATTCAGTACAATAAGCTTTTGCATACAGTCTTTAGGAATTTCTCTGTCAGGGTGCAGCATTTTGCCTCAGTTTGTTCACGATCTTATGTGAACAAAAGGAAAAATACCCGCTTTCATACCGTGAGGCTTTGGCCTACGGTTTTGCATTTTAGCTGCTCGCTGCTCGGCATTGCGTACTGCCATTTGGCATCATCAGTAAGCAATAGCTCTTTCTCTGGGGCAATATACATAAGTAATGTCTTATTCCATGCACTTCTGCCAGAAACGGTTATGAAAACATATAGGTAAATATTTATTCATTTAACACGGCTATATAGATCATAATATCCAGCCAGCTATGCTGTGCCTGCAAACATTTTCAAGCTCTTATGCTACTAAGGCAATCGGACATCTTCTCCAATTTTACATTAAGTATGAGCGAGAAAACAGTAAATAAATAATGTCTCACAAAACAAAAGTTTTGTAAATTCTTCACTTCATGTTCTATTCGCCGTTATTACAAACCCAAATTGAATATGTGTATCTTCCAACATTAACAGAACAGCAGCAATAACTGAAACAAAAGATAACACACAATGAGTTAATGCACAGAACAGAGTTTATATATAGTATATTCTGTGAACTTTCTCCACTTTCTCCTAGCATCCACTGTGCAGTGACAGACCATCATATCTGTAACAAAGACAGATCCTTGCAGTAGCTACTGCATTGCTAGGCTGCCAGCACGCAAATTAATGCCTCGATAAACTCGAGTCGATCCAGAGGGAAAATGTAGTTTATTTTCTAACATTACATGTGAAAGGACCACACTACTGTGTATCTAACTTACGCGATTTGCCACGCTGTACACTCAAGTCGTACAACAGGACCTTATTGCCACAGTGAAAATGTTTTGGATTCAGAGTCCTACGGTGGTATACTTTGTCCTTTACCTTACACGGTGACTTCAGTTCTGTTGCAAATTTGTGTACTTCTTGCTTACACGCACTGAGTATCTCAAAACATGTATCAAACTCGGCTAAAGAGAACGTGATTGTTTCAGCTCTTGTAAAGTCTAGGGCAAAGTTTGAAAGTGTGATGAACAACATAGGGAGAGACTGTGCCAATGCCCCTAAAAGTGACACTGTTGGTCTCACTGTGGGATCAGACGTCGTTCACTGCAATGAGGCTAGTGCATATATAAAGAAATTTATCGCTATCCTGCAGCTGCTGATGACTACAAACGTAATAGCGACAGATGTGCCTACGCAATTTGATCTGGCGTACTGAAATTTGATGGACAGATAAAAAATTACAGCACTTCTGTTCCAAGTTTCAAAAATAAAACTTCTCAATGGCAGCAGGTACAAGAAACCTTGTTCCGCAACACACGGTCAACACTTAAATCAATCTGGTAAGAGGAGACTCACATCTGATAGAAGCAAAGCTGTTGACAAAATGATACACAAAAGGAGCTGTGGAAACATCCAAGTGATCAGCCTAAATTCACACAGACCGGGAAGCTAGGAAAATGGGCCAGCTCCATCTGAATGTGACCCAACATTAATAACTTGAACAAGTCTTGAGTACAGAAATGAAAGTACCATTACCTAGCTATCAAGTTAATGAAAAAAAGTTTCATGGAAAATCAATAAGTAAGGAATACTGTAAATCATTCAACAGATAGTAATACCCATTTACTTTCTTTCCTAATTTTCTGTTCCCCCACGTAAAGGTACAATCAATACGTAACAAATTACCGGAATTAGAATTACTTTTTGAAGAGTTACAGTGTCATGTTTTGTGTCTCGGTGAACACTGGCTCACCAACAGTGAAAGACAGCTGTACATTCCTGTTGGCTACAAAATATCTGCCACTTCTGGACCCACCATACAGAAAGGGGGCACAGCGATACTTGTCAAAACCTGTGTAAAGTTTAAGGTCACTGTAATACATGTTAAGCATTTAATTCAGGAAGAGGTATTTGAAGCTGCTGCTGCCCATTTCCCTGAATCATGGTTATTGCTATTTCCATATACTTCACTCCCAGTACAGGCTGAGAAGTTACAGTGAACCTTATAGAGAAATTACTAATGTTTTTATGTAGATAGAAGAAACATAAAATCTCTATTTTTGGGGATATTAATATATATGTGAAAGTACACAATCCTAAAAGTATTCTGTTAAATACTTTGAGATCCTATTATTTCTTTTGACTCAATAATAAACCCACAAGACACAGTGCATGCCTAGATAATGTAATATCAAATGTCTGCAGAAAGGAGGTTGTCTTGCAAGTTTTGAAACTTGCAACTTTAAATGCGTTGCTTTATTGCTCTCTGACCAGAATTATATATTACTAAAATTAAGTGGACTCAATAAAGGTTTTCAGCAAACAAAAGAAACCTGGATAGTGAGACAGCTACATGATGCAAACTTAGCAAAAATAGAATTAATATTGTAGATTGGAATTACACTATGATGCAGATTGACTCATTTACGAAGCATTTGATTTTTTTAATACTGTTGTAAATATCTTTTATGAATATTGCCCACTTAAAACAAAATCGTTGAAAGGCCTAACTGAAAGGAAGACACTTCTGACATCAAATGAAGAGGGGCATTCTGTTATCAAATGAAGTACCCTACCTCTTTGCTAAATATTGAACACTTAACAACTTTAAATGTATTGCCCTATTGTCAGGATGGCAAGCTTAACTACAAATTATTATTGTATTGTCAGGATAGCGTTTTGCAAGGAATCTTATAAACGTGTTAGATGTGGGATCTTTCCCTTGGCTCGGGTATGAGGTGTAAACCCATTTATTAAACAATTAAACCATATATTATTCTTGCTGTGATGTAGGGGGCTCTGAGAGTGTCGGCGGTGGAGACGAGGCATTTCAAAGTCTCGGTCGTCAATCTCCGGTTACACTTGCGGCGTATCTGCTTCTTTGCTTGTCATTTGAATGGTGCTCAGTGTCGAGGCTAGTACTGTGCATTACAAGGTTGCAAATTCTTTGGAATTGCTTCGTGGCAGTGCTGTGTGATTTTCCCATTTTCTAAAGGTGTCGTGTCGTGCTGCGACCAGTAGTAGCGGCGTTGTGTGGAGACTGTGTGATCTTGCCCCAAGGTTGCACCTTTGTCCTTCAGGCTCTCTGTCTTTGAATGGCGGAACCTTTGACGGAGATCACAGCTGACTTCGGCGACCGGACCGCGTCGTATTCTTCCAGTAAGTCATCCTGGGTGAGTAGCTCTGCTATTGTCGATCTGCGTCCTGAATGCTGTAGTGGCGACTAGATTCTTCAATCTTCTATTCATATGTTTGTATAGTCTATGGGACTTAACTACGGGGTCATCAGTCCCTAAACTTACAAACTACTTATTTACTACCTTATACTAAGGACGGCACAAATATCTATGCCCGAGGGGGGATTCGAACTCCCGACCGTAGTGGCCGTGCAGATTGTGACTGGAGGGGCTCAGTCCCCTCAGCCACCGCGGCCGGCCAATCTTCTGTCTTCTGTCTTCAGTTCCAACTGTCACTGTCGGCGGCCGATCGTGACTCGTACTTCAACTTCTGCTACTGTTGTAGCTTCTACTAATGCCCCTACTGCCAATAGTAACTCTTTATCTCCCTCTCTATTACTGTGTAGCGTCGTCTTCTTGTAGTATTTCTTGTGGTATTTATTTGATGGACCTGGCTGGAAGTTAATGATCTTCGGGATTGTCGTCTTCTGTCACGTTGTAGAGTTTCTAGAAAGGTCGATCGTCACGTCGCTCTGGAGGTCAATACACTGGGTTATTGGCTTTTGGACATGTTGCTTCTCGATGTATAAGAGATTGTCACGTTTGACAATCTGTCGTTTCACGTGATGTGTTCAGTCGACGGCACAGTCGCAGAATCGTCGGCTTCCGCTTGTGAGGATAGTGATGGCCTCCTTGTCACATTGTGAATACTTGGCAGGACAATGTCAAGTTGAATGTGCTGCGTTAGCCAGTCGACGCACTGTCGGAATCCGGAGCAAGCCGCAGGTCTACTGTCTTACTTGGCCGTTGAAACAGGTCACTCAGCCTATCGTGAAGTACAGTTATTGTGACTAACTATAATTATGGGTAGCCTACGATACCTATACTTGGCGATACCAGTCGGGAACTGTTATAATATCTGTGAGTTGTTCTGCTCGTCGGGAGAAGATGATATACGATATTACTTTTATTACCAGGTATAGCTACACCCGGTAACTTTTACTGACAGCTTTGTCTGGTACCCTCAGTAATACTCCAACCTGTAATTTGTAGCCCTGTGGTCGCCACTCCCTTAATCAGAATGAGTAACCGCAGAGATATAATTTACTACTACACTTGGATACAACAACGTTAACGAAAAAAAAATCTGACTGCGTCTGCTATCAATAAGTTCCTGTTCAGGTAAAGCGTCGTAGCTGGCCAAAGATCTCACAGTTTGAATAAACACAGCATTTGGCAGTTGACTATATGCTTAATCACTTGAAAACAAAAAGTTATTAAATGTGAGTACACCTTTCGCTGCAAGTCTGAGATCTCAATACCACTTTCCCACTCGTGATGAAAAATAATCTCTGGTAAATTACTTTCTGCAATTCAGAGTAAATATGAAATATATCAGAAGTTATCACTATCGATTGAAAGTAATTGATCGTAATAAATAACTGCCGCAAATTTAAGTCTCTCAGCTTTGAGATTATACGATCGCTAATTTTATTTGCTATATCGTGAGCGGTCGTGATTCAAAATTTATCACAAACTACTAATGAAAATGTTAGTCAAATTTGTTTTTTAATCCAGGACTCGTGGGTCCTATTTATTTATATACTTCATCAGTAACTCAATCAACAAAGTTATTTATGGCAGACTCGTCCTATCAGATAATTATACTCCCCAAAAACTCTCTCTCGAATTAAAAAAATTAAGAAATAAAATCTACTGTTGCTACCACCACTTGGCTGTCACCTCTATGAATAGCTTCATATAAAAAATAAAGTGAGGCCGCATTTCAGGTGTTAGCTGCTAACCTATCTACCTTCATGTTATTAAATCCCCTTTTAACTAAGAGTCTTGCCAATACGAGAACAGCCTAGGGTAAGAATTGAATTTAGTAATTCCCATACGAAGTTTTTTCTTTTACAGCCACCTCAATTGTTTCATACCAACTTTACCTTCAAAGAAATTCTTTTAAAGTAGCGAACACACGGTAATTTTATTAAGGAACCTTCTGCACAAGATATTGCAATCCGGTCATGAAGGAAATTCACTAATTATTTTCTATCAAGATAACTGGATTAATTACCACGCCTGTGGGATATTTACCATCTCTCCCATCAAAATTAAAAGGTACATAGCACAGGTCAGTCTCTACTATACCAACACCAATCACGATAAAATAGTGGGACCCCCAGCACACTCCCGGATACCTCAGATCTCCCGCAGAGTCCGACAATATCCTTTATCACCACAAACCTCTCTTCCTCTCTCCTCTTACTGCCTGTTACGTACAATTATTATATATCCCACTAACAAAAATAACAGCTGTGTGTAATGTTCCCATCAGGCTGAATCTAATTAAACAGCAAACTACAAGTTCTTCATTTTCGTAATAAAAACTGTTCCCTTCATGACAAGATCACTATCAACACATAAGTACGAGTAATAAACCTGGGGAGGGGCGGGGGGGGGGGGGGGGAATTACCATTTGCTTGGAAACGAACTTATACAAAAAAATTAAGACCCATCAATACCGTGTGTATAGCTACAGTATTATTTTACTCACGTGCTATAAATTCCCGCACTCCGAAATCAGTCATACAATCGCGTCTTCCTTTCCATTATATGAATGTGGCTGATAACCAAACATATAGCTCACATATAGTATTTTTAGTGCATTACACGAATTCTATCTAGGCGAAAAAACCTCGTAAGGTTGTACCGTATTCAACTCTTTGCCCTACAACAATCTAAAAATATTTTCTCTGGTCATAGTCTGCTTCAAAGGAACATCATTTATTCTGTGCCTTTACCTTATCAGGTTGACCAGTGGAGTGGACGCCATCTTGCATTGACCAGCTGCCAGACACTCGCCCAAGTGACGTATTTACATGAAACATTAGTCACAGCGTCTAAATACCAAATAGTGGAAAAATGTTAACATGTAATATGATTCTTCTAAATAATTAATTTTTTTTATACTGATGCGCTTCAGTTTGAAACATAAGATGATGCAGCGATCTCATTTGCGAAAGCCCTGAAACATGACAGAATCATTCTGTCCCGCTTCACCATGCCTGACTGAACTGAACAAAGTTTTCATTTTTACATCACATTTTATTCTCTTTCATTTATTACTGCATTTTATTTCACTAATTTATTTTCACACTTTACTGCACTCAACAATAGGTCACATACCAAGAAACAGAATGACAGTTACAACAACTGGTATACATCATACATCCTTAAATTAAGGATCATATTATGACAGTATTATGAAACATTGTGTACAGATACACACTACAAACTGTTTATGACAGTTTAAAACTATATATATATATATATATATATATATATATATATATATATATATATATATATATGAAACGATTATTAAGACGAAAAATTCCTAGCAGGAAAAATAAAATATAAAAAATAGACGAAGATTACTCACCAGGCGAAGGAGCACAGGTGTGACAGCATCACAAATAAATAAATGAATACACACACACACACAATCGCAAGCTTTCGCAACCCAGTTGCGCCTTCAGGCAGTAGGGAAGGAGAGGGAAAAGGAAATGATGAGGGTTTTAAGGAAGGGGGTAAGGAGCCATTCCAATCCCGGGAGAGGAAAGACTTACCTTGGGGGAAAAAATGGAGGGTAAACAAATGCACACATGCCCACACATTCACACAGACACAAGTACACCTAGGCAGACATACTGTAGAAAGCAAAGAACTTCTTTGCTTTCTACAGTATGTCTGCCTAGGTGTACTTGTGTCTGTGTGAATGTGTGGGCATGTGTGCATTTGTTTACCCTCCATTTTTTCCCCCAAGGTAAGTCTTTCCTCTCCCGGGATTGGAATGGCTCCTTACCCCCTTCCTTAAAACCCTCATCATTTCCTTTTCCCTCTCCTTCCCTACTGCCTGAAGACGCAACTGGGTTGCGAAAGCTTGCGATTGTGTGTGTGTGTGTATTCATTTATTTATTTGTGATGCTGTCACACCTGTGCTCCTTCGCCTGGTGAGTAATCTTCGTCTATTTTTTATATATATATATATAAAAATATAAAAAATAGACGAAGATTACTCACCAGGCGAAGGAGCACAGGTGTGACAGCATCACAAATAAATAAATGAATACACACACACACACAATCGCAAGCTTTCGCAACCCTCACACCTGTGCTCCTTCGCCTGGTGAGTAATCTTCGTCTATTTTTTATATTTTATTTTTCCTGCTAGGAATTTTTCGTCTTAATAATCGTTATATATATATATATATATATATATATATATATATATATATATATATATATGTTGCAAAGAAAAAGGTCAGTGGTGATTACATTCTCGTGTTCACCTACAAATGCAATGCACCTTGAAGAGTAATTAAAACTGCAGCGGGCTACTTTTTGCACTCGGTCGTTATTGTCTGTTTATCGGCAGGATTTCGAAACAGTCGTGAAGCATTTGATTGTTTTTTTTTTTATTTACATACTGTTGTAAATATTTTTAATGTGTGTTGCCCACTTAAAACAAGAAAAAAAAAGGAAAGGAAACGAAATAGGACACACACCAAGAAACACAGTAAAAGTTCCAACAACTGGTATACAGCATACGTCCATAAATTAAAGATCATACTTACTCTATTATGAAAAATCATGCATAGATGTACTCTACAAATCTGCTTATGACAATCTAAAACATACATATTGGTGTAGACCACGCTTACAATGATACGAAGACTAGCGGTGTGCGCAGTGGCAGAACCTCGCTGACCCCGTGGGTTGGAGGATGCCGACAGTGCTCCTCTGCTACTGACCGCCATCAGCTGCTCGCACTTCTCCAGTCGTGCGCCGGCCGCCGCACTGCGAATTGCCCACATTAACCTCTGTGATGCGGCCGACGTGCGTCTACCCCGCGGAAAGCGTTCCGCACTGTCGTGACGGCCGACGTGGCAACGAGCGTAGCCCGGAGTCGAACCCGTACCCCTCGCTGGTTCTGTGCTGTCCTCCGGCTGGTCACAGGAGGCGTCGTAGGTGTTGACACGTCCCTTCGTCCATGCGGTGCCCCCACGGCTGCTGCTACTGCCGCTGCGATGGCTGCAGCCTCTGTTACTGCTTCTGGGACCGATCGGACCGACCGTTCTAGTCCCACTGCTCGTCAGACCGTACTGGATGTCGAACCTGTCATCTTCGCCCGTATTTATTCGGCGGGGTTGACTCCGTCAGTTATTGCGTCTCACTAATGTGACTTGCTTACTTATTGCTGAATGTGACCGCTTTCCTGTTTCCGATCACGTGTGCCTCCAGCAACTTGTTCTCTTTAGAAATGCACTTGCTTACATTCTGATGTCCCATGTGATTCTACCTGTTTGAGTCCCATCACACAAAATAAATGTCTTCTTCACATATTTTTTATGACACATAGAATTGTAGAGGTTCTGAAACTCGGTGCCTCTAGTAACAAATTATTTTTCAAGAGAGATGCATTGGCTGGCCAGTACTTACCTTTTAGCTGTATCGCCAATAGTTACACACAGAAAAAAAGAACGAAATTAGAACGTGCTTTCGGAACTGTGTTCCTTCTTCAGGTAGGAGAAAAGTGGAAACAAATGAAGAAAAAAGGAATGGAAAAGAAAGTTAATTCATGACCTAGATCATGAGGATGGTGTTAGAGGATAATTGAAATCGGAGATCGAGGTAATGTGTAGTAGTACTGAGCCATGCCAAAGAGGATATATATATAATTTATAACCAGAGAGGAAAGCTCAACCAGTAAAGAGAAAAAAAGATAAGTGAACTGAATGATGCTGAGCGGTGTAGGACGGGGGGGGGGGGGGGTTGTCTAAGACGTTTTTGATTAACAGGGAAAGATGGAGGAAAACACACACACACACACACACACACACACACACACACACACACGCACGCACGGAGAGAGAGGTAAGAAGGAATAATGAGTAGGTGAGTTGAAGATGGAGGAGGGGGAGAGGTTAGAGTAGATTTAGGACAGGAGGGTGGTGGGAGGAGAGGATATGTTGAAGGGCAAGTTCCCATCTCCGTAGCTGTGAGGGACTGGTGTTTGTTAGTAGTATCCAAATGGCACATGTGGTGTTACGTGCCAAGGTCCCTGGAGATATGCTGGAGGGCATGGTCTGCCACAGGATATTGGGTGTCCCCCACGGAAACAGTCCGTCTGTGACCGTTCATCCACTCAGCCAATTTGTTAGCAGTTATACCAACATAAAAGGCTGCACAGTGGACACATGTCATTTGATATGTGACGTGTGTTGTCTCACATGTGGCCCTACCTTGAATAGGGTAGGTTTTTCCTGTGGTGAGGCTGGAGTATGTGGTAGTGGGTGGATGCATCGGACAGGTTTTGCAGCGGGTTCGGTTGCAGGAATAGGAACCATTAGGTAGGGAAGGTGGTTTTGGGATGTTGCAAGGTTGGACAAGGATGTTTCAAAAGAGATAGATTGGCTGTCCAGTACCTACCTTTTACCTGTACCGCCGATATTTACACACAGAAAAAAGAACAAGAAGAAAAAAGGAATGGGAAAGGAAGGGGAAGGTAATTTCACGACCTAGGTCATGAGGATGGGATGGTGTTAGAGCATGGTGTTAGAGGGTTGTAGAAGTCAAAGATACTGTGTAGGTAGCACTGAGCCATGCCAAAGAGGATATATAAAACCAGAGAGGAAAGATCAAGCAGTAAAGAGAAGAAAAGCTGAGTGAACTGAATGATGCTGAGGAGGGGGGGGGGGGTGTTGTCTAAGACATTTTTGATTAACAGGGAAAGCTAAAAGGTAAGTACTGCCCAGCCAATCTATCTCTTGAAAAATTTATCATCTCCGTTGAGAATTTCCATCATTAATTGAATATTGCCTCTAGTAACAGTTAGTCCAATACTCGGATCGACCAGTATTCTTATCTGATTTAAAATGTATAGAAGAGATGAATTTCAATCAGCATGTAACTTATTAATTAAATGAGTACACACTCCAGTTAAAGTTAAACATTGAAAGGGGGTTCGAATAGCTCTTCAATATTCGTGTTTGCTTACAAATAAATTTGCTTTTTAGGTATTGTCCACCTCGAGCAAACACAATTGTTTCTAGTTTCTCCCAAACATGTTTCACTGGTGTTGCAGCATCATCAGTGGGATATTTATTTTATACTGTCTTAATACCACATGAGTTGTATTTGTGGTTCTTTAACTCACAAAACATCACTGTGTATTTTTGACAGTTTATCATTTTGTTGAATTTGCAGTGTTTTCACGTTGTGAACAAGCACTGTGGCACTGTCACTTCACTCATTGTTATAAACATGTTTGGAAGAAACTAAAAACTATAGTGTTTGCTCAAGGCGGACCATACCTAAAAAGCAAATTTATTCAAAAGGGGTTTTATTAACCTTTAATACAACTTCAGTAAGAGTATCATGTGGTTTACACTTATACATCCCGATGCAATTACAAATATTTTGTTATTGAGACCAAACTTGAAATATGTTATCTATCCGAAACATGACTCGTAACTAAATTACAAAATAAATGAATAACAATTTGATTCACTCTACTCTGTCCATTGTTTACTCCAAGTCTCGACAGAGTTCATTACACCACACACCTTCTGGTTGTACATCTTTGACATGTAGGAGGTTCTTGTCTGGGCGTTCACCTGTGAAACAAATAGCCCATGACACTATTAGTCCAAAAATAAATCACCATAAATACCTAAAATTAACCCATTTGGTCATCTTGTCTAGCTAGGGAAGGCATCTAGTACTTGAGACACAGCGTAGTACGGGTGTCTGCATTGTTCCACTTGTCACCAGATGTCCTCAGCACTGGACTGAACTTTGTAAGCTTGCTTGTCCTGCTTCACTTAACGTTAACGTGTTTAGGCTCATTCTTCATCGTCTGGCATTCACCACCTCTTCTCTCCTTAGTAGCAATATCTCCAGTCTCGAGGTGACGGCATGCGATGTTTTGCACTCTTGCTTTTGAAACACCAAGAATGTTCAAAAATGTTTCACGACATACTTTCACTGACCCACCTGCTACTTTTCTTGTTTTTGTTTTTTGTTTTGTACGAAATAAGAGATTGTCTGTCCACTGTTGATTTATATTTCTCCCTTACAACAAGATTTTGAAGGTGTCTTGATATTCGTTTATTTCATAACGAAATTATCTTGGTAAATTTTTATCATTTTATCACACTTTGCATAACAGCTGGTATGAAAAGACTTAATATCTGTCATTGTAAGGCTAGCACAGTCCCATCCGACTTGATGACCACATTTTGGGTACTCGGGAAGTCGTTTTGACAAATATCGAAAATCACATGTATAAACAAAACCTTATTCATAGATCAATGTTAGGTCATGCCAGTAATAATAGTCAACACACATATTTTTTACTTTGACACAAATACGATTAATAGGGTATACATTTTTTCTTAACACCCTGAAATGTTGTTCTAATTTTCAGATTTCCAACATTTACCACACGATGTAAAGACAAAATACATACCTCTTCAATTTTGCCATATTTTGTTTCCACTGGTCTTCACAGCGTACCTGCTTCCTACAATGGTCAGATTGTCTTTCTGTCATGCCTGGATTATGTTCCATAATTTATTTTGTTGAAAATGTGTGTAATTTTCACAATAAACAGCTGTAAGAGACCACACAAGTACAATGTTTACGTGCTTATGGTAACCATCTGGCATTACAGTCACATGACTCCAGCCTTCAATGTGATTTGTCAAAAGGGACAAAGCAAGTTTTGCACCCAACTTACTGATGGACATGGACAGTTTTGAATATATCCACACTTCTCGTGAGCTGTTTTCCATAGGACATGGAGAGTTTTGAGCATAAATAGCATTTCTAGCATTTGTAAAATTTCATGTTCTACAATCCAGAGTTGCGAACTCAAATTTTTTTTTTTTTTAATGTGGACATGGACAGTTTTGCTTCTAAGTGACTCAATTAATTAAAAGGCAACTCAGTGGCCTTAAAGCTGCTCGCTTCCTATGCTGCCCGCATACACATCTCACCTCGCCACCCACCGGAACCGCAGGCGAGGTACCCCTGCTTCGACTAGGACACACGTGACCGGACTCGTGTGAAAAGCTCCTATTGCCAAGCAGACACCACTATATAAAACAGGGTCCAGTACCCCGAGTCCTACACTATGCTTCCATAGTCCAGTCTCGATTGTATAAGGGCCCTGTAGAGCTGTAGAAGTGTTTGGCGAGAGGCTCTCCAGAGGGTGTGGCTGAGGCACCGGCAGATGTTAAGATGCCGCCAACATTCCTGTCTCAGCTGACGAAGGTGTGGCACCCGAGTCAGCCGGGCACCGAAAACCGTGCCCAGAAAGCGATGTGTGTCCTCGACCTGAAGTAGTTCACCACCCGGGTAGAGCTCTGGGTCAGGGTGAACTACCCGACGGCGACAGCAGTGTATCATGTGGGTTTTCTGCATGGAGAACTGGAATCCGTGGGTAGGAGCCCGTGAGTGCGCCTTTCGGATGGCACCCTGCAGCTGCCGTTCAGCTACACCGATGCTAACAAAGCTGAAGTATGAGCAGAAGTCATCAGCGAATGAGGAAGAAGAAACCGATGACCCCACTGCCTCAGCAAGTCCATTGATGGCAATTAAAAAGAGGGGGGACACTAAGGTCAGAGCCCTGTGGGACACCTTTCTCTTGGACGCGAGGGAAGCTGAGGGAAGTGCCGACCCGTACCCGGAAAGATCGGAAGGAAAGAAAGTTTTGAATAAAAAGAGGGAGTGGACCCCTCAAGCCCCAACCGTGCAGTGTAGCCAGAATATGGTGGTGCCAATTGGTGTCGTATGCCTTTCTGAGGTCGGAAAAAACGGCAACGAGGTGCTCAAGCCTGCTAAATGCTGTACGAATGACAGACTCCAGAGCCACTAAGTTATCTACAGTTGAACGGCCTTGGCGGAAACCCCCCTGATGTGGGCACAACAGACCCCGATGTTCAAGAATCCACATAAGCCGCCTGCTCACCATATGTTCAAATTGCTTGCACAGAACGTTGGTGATGCTGATTGGGCGGTAAGTATCAGCCACCTGTGGATCAGCACCAGGTTTGATCACAGGAATAATGATGCTTTCTCGCCATTGTGACACGAAAGGTGCTAGATGAACTGGCTGTGGATCCTGTCCGGTCCCGCAGAGGTATCGGGGCATGCAGCAAGGGCAGTTTTGAACTCCCATTCACTAAAAACGATTTTGCTTGACGCGTGTGAAACGACAGCCGTCACATTTCTACCCGCTCTTTCAGTGCATAGAAGTCTGCGCTGCATTCTGCAGTTGTGGAATTGCGAGCATAATGCTCCGCTATGTGCTCAGCAGTAGCAGTGGCGTTGGTGCATACAGTACCCTGGATCTGTAAGCTGGGGATTGCTGCTGACATGCGGTACCCAAAGAGGTGTCTAACTTGGGACCACACCTTAGATGGTGAAGCACGAGAGCCGATGCTGGCGACATACCTCTCCCAGCTGTCCTGCTTGCTCCGCTGAATGAGCTGTCGAGCTCGGGCTGAAGCCGTTTGAAGGCTATCAGGTTGTCCGAGGTGGGGTGGTGACGATGCCGCTGGAGTGCACGCCGACAATTCCGAATGGCTGCAGCGATCTCTGGCGTCCACCAGGGCACGGACTTGCACTGAGGGGTGCCAGAGGTGGTGGGAACAGTGGCCTCAGTGGTGGAAACGATAGCAGCAGTGACTTGACAATCCGCTGTGTTCACATTGGGAGGCACTGGTGCAGGAAAAATAGTAGTGGAGGTGTAATCCTGCCAATTAGCTCGACGGAGGGACTGTCGAGGTGGGCCGCCTGCAGGTTGGAAGTGCAGGTGCGACACTAGGATCGGAAAATGGTCGCTGCCACAAAGGTCGTCGTGGGTCCTCCAGCGAAAATGTGGGAGCAGACTCGGACTACATAGAGTGAGGTCGATTGCCGAGTAGGTGCCTCGCGCCACGCAGAAATGCGTGGGAGCCCCAGTGTCTAATAGACGGATATCCTGCTGTGACAGAAGTGTCTCGACGTCCCTACCGCGAACCTACGTCTGCATCCCACCCCACAATGGCTGGTGGGAGTTAAAATCCCCCAGGAGGAGAAATGGTGGTGGCAGTTTCGCAATCACTGCAGCGACGTTAGTGATGGAGACGGCTGCATCCGGGTGAAGGTAAATGGAACAGACAGTGAATTTCTGCCCCGCCCAGATGCGAACGGCAACTGCCTCTAAGGTCGTTTGGAGAGGTACAGCAGCACTAGGGACAGTTGCGAGGACATAAACAGCGACACCACCTGAAGCTCTGTCGCAAGTAGCCCGCTTTCGGTAATAGCTCCGATAGCCGCGAAGGGCTGGGCTCCTCTGAACAGGAAACCACGTTTCCTGCAGTGCTAGACAAAACACCGGGATGCGTCAAACAACTGCTGCAACTCAGCTATGCGGTTGAAGAAACCGCCGCAATTCCATTGTAGAATAACTGTGTCTCCTAGCTGAGATGCCATAAATAGTAGCTGAGGAGCAGGTTATTCCATTGCATCGCCATCTGTCTTGTGCTCAGCATCTGTAGTGCTATGATCCATAGGTTCTAGTTGATCAGTAATTGCAAGACCCTCGGGGGAAGCGAGGATCTTGACTTCATCCACTGAACCAGAGGATGTGGGGATCTGTGGCTTTGGAGCCACCAAAGTTTCTTTTTTCTTTGCGGTCTTTTTCTTAGCCTCTCGCTGGCCCTTAGGTTTTAAGGGCTGGGAGGGCTTCTCAGGCACAGTTTCGGGGGCTGACTAAGAGCAGGAGGCCCTTCGGTCAGCAACAAGGGGATCCTGCAGCAATTTGCTGGGATCCTCTTTGCCGTGTGGAGAAGACTCAGAAGGGAGCGTCCCAAGGGACCCCTTCCGAGCGAGAGGGGCCGGAGAAGGCTTATCCTTCTCTGACGTAGAGGTGGGGGACTGGTGTCCCCGATGTTTGAGTGGTTATTGCCCCCACTGTGAAAAGAGTTGGAGCCACCGAAGAGGAAATGTAACCCAGCAGGTAAGGGGGCAGGGGTAGTTCATTGGGTGTGGGAGCCCACTGGCAATGGTTGAATACACGGTAAACGAGGCACTGTAGATGACGGTGAGGCTGTTGTGGCGTAGGAAGTGGTCAGATGTACAGGGTAGAGCTTCTAGTACTTGCGTTTTGCCTCTGAGTAGGCCAGTCGATCCTGGGTCTTATATTCCATAATCTTCCACTCTCGCTGCAGAACAGAGCACATAGGTGAGCAAGGGGAGTGATTTAAGGCCACAGTTTACACATACTGGAGGAGGGGTGCAAGGGACGTTCGGATGGACTGCACGTCCACACTCCCGACATGTTGGGTTGGCATCACATCGGGAGGACATGTGCCCAAACCTCCAGCACTAAAAATAACGCATAGGGGGAGGAACGTAGGGCTTTACGTCACACCGGTAGATCATCACCTTGACTTTCTCAGGCAATGAATCACCCTCAAAAGCCAAGATAAAGGCACTGGTGGCAACCCTGTTGTCCTTCGCCGAATAAAATGTACTTCCCGGCATTCCAAGTTGGCACAGAGTTCTTCATCAGACTGCAGCAACAGGTCTTTATGGAATATTATCCTCTGGACCATATTCAAGGTCTTGTGTGGTGTTATGCTAACGGAAACATCACCCAGCTTGTCACAGGCAAGCAAGGCTCGTGACTGGGCTGGGGATGACGTCGTTATTAGGACTGCCCCATCTTTGACATTCCTTCAACCTCGCCAAACTTGTCTTCCAAGTTCTCGACGAAAAACAAGGGTTTCGTATACTTGAATGATTCTCCATCATTATGGCTACAGACCAGATATTTAGGGGCATAAGCCTCACCCTTCTGTCTTGCCCGACGTTCCTCCCATGGTGTAGCCAGGGAAGGGAACGTTTGGGGATCGTACTCTGCAGCATTGTAGTCGTTTCTCCCTCTATTAGAGATGCCAGGTTTGCGTGTGGCGATGCTAGTAATTGCTCGTTTCATTTTCGTCCCACGAGCAGCTAGGGAAAAAGAGGTCCACCCAGGCAGAGCCCCGCTTGCCTGGGTAAGCATTATACAACTGAGGTGCGGCAGGTTCCTCAGAGGTTGCTCGCTAGTGACTGTTCGACCTCAACAGCCATGCATCTCCTCGACACGTAGCACACCTTGAGATGAGGGGTTTTTATAGAGGTTTGTACCATCCTCACCACCCAGGCGATTAAGCCGAGATTCCCGGGCTCTGAAACGTACAACGCTCCACGGTCACGCTGAACAATGGTCGTTGAAGTACGCACAGAGCTTACGGTGTAGCGGACTGTTGGCGCGACACAGCCCATGGCTCAGGACCCCGGGTTTGCCAAGCCCGTACTCAGCAAATTAATGCTGAGCTCTTGAGGGGAGTTGGTCACCCTAGTTGAAAAGTTCAAGCTACTTTTACTTGTTACTATATGTCATCCCCTAATGTCTTTTCATGATTTCACACTGGAGCACTTATACCTTTCTATTCTGGTAGCAGTTTTCTCATGCTTAATGCTATTGGTATATAGTTCTACAGTTGCTTTATGTTCCTCATTCATGTTTTTTATTTATTTCATATGACTTTGAGTGCAGCATCTGGTTACATCTGGCAGAAATTTAAGATAAAATATTTACGTACAATACGTACAGGTTAAAGTACTGGTAATATGTATAATTTCAGTCATGTGGAATAAAATAATGATTGCTATGATTCGGTAAGGTGACCATGTAGTTGGCATTTGTGCACTGTTCAGGGATGTATGTTCAATCCTTTCAGCCAAGTGATAGCTTCTCCCTTAAGTGAATGAAGGTCTTGGAAGGTGCGTTTGAATTTCCTTAAAGGACATTCAGTGGCAATGTGCTATAGTGTCTGTTGTGTCCACAGTGCAGTCAGGTCTATCAATTACACCCCTTTTATGCTTCCAGTGGTGGCAACTTCCGTGCCCTGTTCGGAACCGTTTGAGTGATGTCCAGTATCTCCTCGGTATCTCGAATCCGGCCAGGCATTGTGTCGAATCTTCAATTAGATTATTCGGGTCCAGGTTGGAGGTAGACCATTCTTGACGCGAAGTAAGTCACTCATATATTCTCTTTCAATGTACTTGTTATTGCTTTTAACTCATTGGAGCCTAACGGGTTGGCTAGCCATTTAATACCCAGATCCTGAGGAAATTTGCTACAGTTTACACTTTTTTGAAAATTTATGTGGGAAGATGGCTTCCCACGGACCACGAGATGATACTATCAAATTTTTTGGGAATTTTTTCTTATAAATATTTACATTACACAACAAAATTAAGAAATGTGTATGAATGGTAGATGATCATTTATTCACAAAATATTAACAAAATTTTCATTACAGGATGTTATGGAACAATCTGAAACATGGATTTACACATAAAGCGACATTGCAGCTTCGGCATATTATTGTGGTTTTTCTTCTTTTCTTGTACTTTATAAACAAAGCCTATATTTCATAATTTTCTGTGGTAGATGTTCACACACATTTGAAAGTCTGAGTTCAACAGGAACACCAATACTGTGTTAATGAATACAGGTGGACGCCCATGTTGTTTCCTTAAAGAGAATCCTGACAGCAATTCTCTCGCTAGCTGTAAACAGAATGTTAGTTGCTTTCCATTTCCTATGACTGCTGCGTGCATTGTAAATGCATTCACAATGGCAGCATCAACTAGAAAATAAAAAATTAATGTTCTTGTTACCAATCTCAATCCAGACCAGTTTACAACTCTGTAGTACAACTCTTAAAACAGACTTCTACCAACTCATAACAACTAGAAACTTCCATGCTAGTAACAGTTTAGAACCAGAACTCAACAGAACTACTTGCACTGCCTGTGCACAAGCTTATATACACTGTGACAAATGACAGTCTATATAATGTGATCATTTACAACATGTGAACTTATGATTATATCCATTATTAATTTAAATAAAAATTAATTGTTTAATACAATAAATAATTAAATAGTATTCTGATTCATTATATTGTTAAAGTTTTAGCATTTTATGTTAGCAACACATAATATTACTATAAATTTTCTTTTATGATGAATACTAAGTTTATCACAAAGAAAAAAACAATTTCTTTAATTTACAAGGTTAATATAATGTAAGTACATTATTTGACATTGAATAATAATTCAGTTCATGTACATAGAATATGAATTTAGATCATTTACATTATTAACTGGCATATCTTTCCTTGAAGATCTTTGCCCCATATGCCAAGTAAACAAAATGGCATTCTCAGCTGTGAACTGTCAAAATAAGTGAATGTTAATGTTTTGTTGTTATAAACACAAAAAGAGATTGTGATGTTTAGCTTTAACCCTTTCGTTCATGGTGTTGTCAATTGACACCACCATGTTTCACCAACTGCAGAGTGGAAACAATGAATGTCTGCGTTTCCTCACGCTGTCGGCAGATGGCAACAATCTAGTACAGCCTGTGCCACATGGCGCGCTTTCATCTCCTTTGAATATGGAAGTCAACAGTCGAGTGTTTGTCGCTGTGTTACGTGTGCTGTTGCGTGTGGATCATGCTTCACTTTTTTCCTTCCTGTTTCGTGCCTGTCGAAGATTTATAGAATAAAACGCTGTTACAAGTTTCTTAAAGTTAAGTTTATTGGGTGTGTGTTATTTTGGTGAATGTTTTTTTGTTACATTGTTAGCTACATTTTTTCAAATCTTGTTGTCATTTGACACCATTGTGAGGAAGTTCAGTCATGTTGTATGAAGTTCTCGTTTTTGTAGGTACTAATATTTTTTATGTTCAGTTGAAATACTTTTGAAAGCTAATCTTTCTTAATACATTTAATGGATATTCCGTTTATTTTCACACAGAAGCCGAGTTCATTGTTCCAAATGCTTTGTAACACTTTTTACTTTTTTATAGCTTATGGGACTTAACTTCGGGGTCATCAGTCCCCAAACTTACAAACTACTTATCAACTAACTAAGACTAAGGACGGCACAAATATCCATGCCCGAAGGGGGATTCGAACCCCCGACCGTAGTGGCCGTGCAGACCGCGACTGGAGCACCTCAGTCCCCTCGGCCACCGCGGCCGGCACACTTTGTTTGAACAAAAATAACAACTGTTTTGTTAAATTTCATGTTAAATGATTTTTTTGAAATAAATATTGTCATTTTGAATGGTGTGCTAATTATTACTGTACCACACTATTTATTTATATGTGCCCATAGCGACACAGTGGTGTCAATGACAACATTCCATTTTTCAAAAACCATTTTAGAAATTTCTTTTTTTCCTCAGAAAACATGTTTAGATAAATCATTTGATCAAGAAAATCGCAAAAAAATTAAAAAAAAAAAAAATAAATAAATAAATAAATAAATAAAAAATTATTGGCGAAGAAAAATTAGTGACTGAAAGGGATAAATGCAGATTTTGAGGGACGTTTAAGAAACAGTTACATAAATAAATGCGTAGCTAATTTTGAGGCCAATAAGGAAACATAAAATTTGTCATGTATATATCATTGAGATGTTAAATATTTAACAATTGGGTCTTATGTGAGGAATATATATCATATACATGACTAAGGGTAAAACATTTAGTGATCGCTCACTTGCATCGTCAAAAGTCCAGCCGTAACTTTGTGTGGTATCCCTAGAATGCGATATCCTCTGCTGAAGAGTAGTTCATGCAGCATGTATCTTGTTGTGCTGTGATGTGTCATATATATATATAAATTATAGAGGGAACTTTCCCGGTGGGATAAACAAAAATAAAAATAGAAAAGAGATGACTTACCAAAAGGACCGGCTCGTCGAGAGAAACAAATAAAAAACAAATAAAATCACACACAAACACACATACAAGCTTTCGCCACCACTGGCAGCTTCTTCAGGAAAAAGAGGGAAAAAGGGGAGGAAAAGGGAAGGATATGGGTTTTAAGGAAGTGGAAAAGAAGTCATTCCAATCCCAGGAGTGGAAGGACTTACCTTAGGGGACAAAGAGGAAGGTAAACAAATACACACACACTCAGACATATCGAACACACTCAGACATATCGAACATATCGAATACACACACACTCAGACATATCGAAATACACACACACTCAGACACATATATATATATATATATATATATATATATAAAAACTGCATAGTTGACCCACTCATCCCAATCTCTCTGGGATCTATTCACGAAATGTCCCAACATCTTTGTCATCATTTGATGCACCTTCTCTAGTTTGATTGAGAATGGTAGTTCATCATCTATATTTTTTCAAATAATTTTCTGAAAAGGGCAACCACAGCTAAAATATATTTTGATAAAATTCAATACACAAACGCCACAAAATCTAAAAATTAACTTCAATAATATGAAGTCTGGGTGCAGGTGTGTAGAAAAAATTGCAAAGCTGTTAAGACGCATTTATTTAGACACGACCAGTTTCACATCGGTATAGATGCATCTTCAGGTGACATTAGCAAAATGATTACATGATATTTAGAAAACAGAGTCCAGCTTTCAGGAGGCCTTGCTAAAATACTCTCACAATAGGGTGTGGTCGTCATTTGATAAATAACATCCCCCATTTATCCATTACGAAGAAACCAGCAATGTGAGTCAGGAAACAGACGGCATCTCCTGAACCAGGAAGTGCTGCGGCCGCGGTACATAACAAGTGCATACTCGGACTAATGTTTTTCAATTTGTAACATTGTTTCGCTCACAAAATTACTTCCATTAGCACTTAGTTGAAAGATCGTATTGAGGTATGGAATACCATCTGTAATACTTGAAACTGCTGTGGCCTTGAAATGGAACCATCATTTCATCAACAGCAATGTGGAGACATCTGTGTTGTAGAAAACAGCCTCCTCTGATGTTTTCAGAAATGGATGCAGTTTCCTCAGTCAATCTCTGTCTCCCATTTTCAGGTATGTCATGGTCAAATACCACTTTTTAGGGATTTCTTTAACTGAAAATACCCATCCCTAGTCATAGTGTCTATTATAATATGTATTTCCCATTGTTTTTGCCAGTACAACCTTAATAGGATACTGTAAGCAGGTCATCACCATAGTTACACCAAACCAGCTCATGATCTCTTCTGCAGTAGTTTCAAGATACTTACCATACAGCAAAGTATATGTCTGTATTGTTTTCTCCGAGATGAGTGTAAACAGAGAGAAATCTACATACTGCAGAAAATAATCAAGATATGTCCATCCTTGAGAGCTGATCTGTTGATAAGTTTGTGAAATTGAAAGATTTGGTGTCATGAAATTTCTTCTCCTCAGAGTTTCCTTGCTGTTCGCATTTCTGTAGCGTTCTAGACACAATGTAATAAATGTATTACATTTCTCTAAGATGCATATTGACAAATATATGTTACTGCAACTAAACTCATAAGTTTCTGCAATTTCAATATTTTTGTTAAAAATAAACAACAATAAGTACAATCAAAAAATATTGTTAAGCATATTTACATCATTTGATGAAGTATCTGTAGAATCTTCTTCTACGTAACTATTAATACATGTTGTATTGCCAGAATTATCATCATCCAAATAAGAAAGCTCATCGTCAGTCATCCACTGACAGTAAGTATTCCACCACTTCATCATCATATAATTTTGAAAACACATTATTTACAAATTAATTGCAAATTTAAAATGTTAATTACTTGAAAGCATTAGTCTCGTACTAAGTCTGCTCCTCTGAGTGAGTGAGAGAGAGAGAGAGAGAGAGAGAGAGAGAGAGAGAGAGAGAGAGAGAGAGAGAGAGACGGAGAGTATAGTAGTAGTATGAAATGTTTGAGAAGGGGTTTGTTTGAAATCTAACAATTGTCTTGTAGTAATTGGCCTTGAAAGCTATTAATGGTAGGAAGCTTCAATTAAATTTTTGTGTAAGATAACGAGTTTTGGTCATAGGAAAGACATTTTTATATATTGCACCAAAGCTGCTTTTATTTTAAATACTGACTAGTTTCGGGCTTTGCCCATTTTCTTAAGCCACATTTATATATATTTTTATTTGGATACTGCTTAGGTCACGCTGTTTGTTGCAGAGATGCTTTATAATAAAGATGAGATGCAAGGCATCCTTCCAATTCAGATTCGCACATAGTGCCCCGGACAGCTTTCCAAAAGTGATGCTGCACAGTACCTTACCTCAAGCTCCACTGTGCTACGCTTTCTCCTCTTTCTTGTCGACTTGCGAACAACTGACGTGCACAGAAATGAATTGTTCTCCTGCTGGCATAGTTTTCAATAAGTACGGCACCAACATCTTGCCAATGTGGCTGTCAGATCACAAACTAATAACCTGCTACATGGTCAGTCAGTTATTTGTTTTAACAAATTTTAATAAAGTCCCATGTTGTTCTGGGCCAATAAATCGACACGAGATACTGAGTGAGGTGGCAGAGTGGTAACACACCGGACTCGCATTCAGTAGGACGGTGGTTCAAATCTGCCTCCGGCCATCCAGATTTAGATTTTCCATAATTTCCTTAAATCACTCCAGGCAAATGCTGGGACGGTTCCTTTAAAAGGGCACGGCCCATTTCCTTCCCCATCCTTAACCCAAAAATCTGACGAATGACCGCACTGTTAAGGGTACATTAAATCCTGAGCTACCTTCCCCCCTTCAAATGCGATATCGCAGTTGTGAGGAATTCAGAGTATTCTTTCTTCCGTCTAACGATTGTGCTATTAATTTGAGTGCTTCAGATACAATAATGAAATTCCTAACGGATGAGCCTCACATGTGGATACTCACTGCGTCGGAAGTGTTGCCCTGGCTGTCGTTTGCCTTCCGCTGCCGCTGGCCGCTGTGCCTCGCTTCGTTGCTGGCTGCTTTTCTGGGAAGTCTGCCTCGACCCCTGGTGCCACTTGTTGTCTACTACTGGGGCTGGCTTATCCTCCGGTTTCCTGGCACTGTCATAGTGTCGGGCTCGTCCCAGCTTCTTCTTCGTACATCTTCTGTTCCCTGGTGGGTACAAATGAAACGATCCTCGTCTCCGTGAGATTGAGGTGGGTGCTCGCTCTCCCGGTTACTGGCTCTGCCGCTGGCCTGTGTACTTGTTACCTCTCGTAGGAAATATTAAAGATCCTGAGTTATAAAAACCTCATGATAAAACAGTCACTACCTTTTTTTTTTTTTTTTTTTTTTTTTTTTTTTTTTTTTTTTTTTTTTTTTTTTTTAAAATCGAGAGTATTGTAAATTTTATGAACCTAACAGTTTTGAAATATTTACGAAAAACTAGAATTGTCATCTATTAAGTTTTGATAAACCATACACCTTTATGAACATTTTTTCACTTGTAAATTGTCATTACCTTAAAATTTGGGTAAAATCTTGAATTTGAAGATCAATCATAAGACGTCAGGTACGGACTCGTTTGTTTACATGAACTTACAGGTCAAAAGTTATTGTATCACCTAGCAGCCATGTACCGAATTACACACCACTTACCTTTAAATAATTAATTTATTGCATGAATTGCAACTTTTGTTTTACCAACTTTTGTTCACCACTAAATCGAACTGTATAAATTTCTTCAAAATTTGTAGTCAATTTATTTGTAAACGTCACCTGACGTATTCGCGACTTGGGCACCAAAATCTACGTATTTAAACATGCCACTAATGACGGCAAGGGGCAGTTGATGGCAGTTGTAAGATGTAAGCAGTTGTAAGCTGCTGAAAGTCGTAGACAGCTGTGGTACGTTCTCGTAAGTTCGGTTGCCAGAGCTTGAGACCAGATGTATACAGTGCTGTAGTGTGATGGAAGAATCAATAAAACTCCATTCTCATCTAACAACTACTTTATTTTGGTAGAAGAACCTTGTAGAATGTGCTGCTATTAATTTAAGCAAAAACTTCTCTTTTTTTTTTTTTTTTTTTTTTTTTTTAAGTTTGATTCGTTGTGTGGCTCAGAGTGCTTTAGTAACAAGCAACCCTAGTGATGACCTAAGCCCCATTCACACAGGCCACACAACGTCTCATACTGTTTTTGCGAAAATATTTCTGAAAGACGTTTGGTCATTCTGCTTGATGTTCGGTCGAGTAGGTTCAATATTCTGGAGACGTACGTGACCTATTCCAATAGTTTATAGTGTTACGACGAGTAGCTCCTCATCTGACACCAAATTATTCTGCCCTATATCATATCCCAAGCAGTATAGATGTTTACTGAAAACGGGACTGTTCGTAAGTTGATGTTGTGTTGGTTTTGTTTTTATCGTATGTACTTTTTGTGTGTAATATGCTGTGCTGAAGTGTGTACCTGTACTATTCACATTTTAACAGCTCCACTGACACTTTGGGTTCTCTCTGTCTCAGTGCTGGAACTATCACAGATGTTTCAAAAAATAGTGACAAAGATTTCATTAGGCCTAGTGACACTATCCAAGAACAGTAGTTAGATGGAGATATCAAAATTTGAATATATTTTTTTTAACCTGCACACTCACCAAAATATTGACTTACACTCTTAACGTAAATTATGATTTTACATTATCTTATGTTTGTACAATTTTTAATGAGTACATTATTATAAATCATAAAATCTAAGATGATCAGTTCTCCCACCCACACAGTCCTATTATACACATGACAATGATGTAGTAATATGCTGCCCCTACGTCATCTACACCTTGCAGAAACTGTAACCCCTAGGTATTTCACTGTCCCCTTCACAGGTAGCACTTCATTGAAAAGCTTTAGATTCCTACTTGAATGTTGGATATGCTTCTTTGTGAATGGTACAACAACAGTCTTCTTAGGACTAACCCCCAGATCCTGTTTTCTGCACCAGTCTTGCACAATGTCCAAAACACCTTGTGCAATATTCTTGACCGTGTCAGCAAATTTGCCAAGTATTACTACAAGAAGATCATCTGCGTATCCTTGGCAAAAGTACTGCCTAGAGTTTAATTCTTCAATGAGATCATTCACCACTAGATTCCACAATAAAGGGGAAAGAACTCCCCCTTGTGGGCAACCCCTAGTGGTGTTGATTACCATTTTTTCATCCATCATGGTAGCTTCTACCTTTCTTCCACTGAGTATGGCCCTAGTCCACCTACATATAGTGGTCCCTAGGTCATGCACCTCTGCTGCCCTAACCATGGAATCGAAGGTCGTGTTGCTAAAAGCCCCCTCGATGTCCAGGAAGATACAGAGGGCTATTTCCTGAAAGTGTAGTGCTTTCTCCACCTTCCCAACGAGTTGGTGGAGAGCTGCCTCACATGATTTACCTGGCTGATATGCATGTTGGTTTGAATGTAGAGGAGCCCTACTTAACCTCCTTTCTCCAACATGCACATTAACCAGCTTTTCCAATGTCTTAAGAATGAAGGAGGACAGGCTGATTGGTCTCATATCCTTGGCCTTGGTATGATCAATTCTCCCTGGTTTAGGAATGAAGACAACCTTCACTGCCCTCCAGGCATTGGGAATGATTCCTGCTGCTAGGCTAACCCTGAATAACCTGCATAGGAATTTTTCTCCCACTTGTTGCAGGAGAGCTGGAAAGATTCCATCGGGGCCAGGTGACTTGAACGGTTGAAATGTTCCCACCGCCCATCGGACCTTACTGAAATGACACACTCCTTGGCCACACACAGTCCTATTATACACATGACAGTGATGTAGTAATATGCTGCCCCTACCTCATCTACACCTTACAGAAACTGTTTTTCACAATTTTGATGATTCCCTTTTCATTTAATCCCCTAGGACCCTTTCCTATTCACCACCTGTCCACTCTTACATTTTAAGGAACATTACTATTTGTCATATTCAGGGCCATATTTAGGGAATGTGACAGCTCTGTGCAGAAATTCACTTTACCTCCCCTCCACCTGGCGTCTGATAACACCCTCTCTGGATATGCCACTGCTATCTACACAACCACCTGACTTACCAAATTTATTGCTGTAATCGAAACTCTGAATAACTGAATAATGATGAATCAGTTAACTTTAAATTAATTTTAAATATATGATACGAATATTAAGACGAAAAATTCCTAGCAGGAAAAATTATATTTAAAAAATACATGAAGATTACTCACCAGGCGAAGGAACACAGGTGTGACAGCATCACAAATAAATGAATGAACACACACACACACACACACACACACACACAAATGCAAGCTTTTGCAACCCTGTTGCTTCTTCAGGCAGAAGGGAAGGAGAGGGAAAAGGAAATGATGAGGGTTTTAAGGAAGGGGATAAGGAGCCTTTCCAATCCCGGGAGAGGAAAGACTTACCTTGGGGGAAAGGCTCCTTACCCCCTTCCTTAAAACCCTCATCATTTCCTTTTCCCTCTCCTTCCCTTCTGCCTGAAGAAGCAACTGGGTTGCGAAAGCTTGTGTGTGTGTGTGTGTGTGTGTGTGTGTGTGTGTGTGTGTGTGTGTGTGTGTGTTCATTTATTTATTTGTGATGCTGTCACACCTGTGTTCCTTCGCCTGGTGAGTAATCTTCGTCTATTTTTTAAATAAAAATTAAATTACCTTTATTATCATACATGTAGTAGACCCTTTGTGGAACACTTGAAGCCTCTAGAGTTCTTCCTGCGCTTTGCCCAAGAGACCATTTTCTGGCTCGTGGCTTTCTTTCTTTCTCCCATTCACTTTGTGCCAGTTTTTTTGGCTCTTGTTTGGCTGTACTTCCCATTTGTCTACTTCGCACCTGTAAATGTTACAGTCTGCAGTGTCCTGAATGGTGAGTTGAGCATCAGTAACGTCTCTTCGTACTTGTTCGGCCCGTGTCATACCTGTAAGGGTTTCAGTGGCTTTGAGAATCTGGCGTGTAAGTCTATACTCGGGGAGTCTGTGGATGTGTCCATAGAGTGTCCGGTGGGTTCTAAAAATTCCACTAGGTATTTAAAATGGGGGACACTGTTAATCTGTCCATATTTCATGGTGAGATGATCTATGTTTAAGAGCGTAGCATAAATTGCATTTTATTGAAAGGAGGAGGAGTGGAGACACTAGATACCAGCAATCCCTTGATTGTCTAGTGAACAGTATGGCACCATGTACACAGATATACACCAGCACCAGAGGGAATGCTGGCAGTTATTAGAATTCCAGGTGAATGCTGCTATCTTTGCAGGTGAACAGGTGATTTCTGTCATCTCCAATATTGTCCAAGGCCTCCAATTTTGGGACAAGGTTCAATATATAGGTCCTCTGGCTTCACCTACCTAGGCACAATATTGAATCACCTCCATCCACTGGTGTACCATGCGAAAGTGCACACTTACGCAGACAGGAAAAAAAAACCCACACACACACACACACACACACACACACACACACACACACACACACACACACACACACACAAATGCTGAGCTTTTGCAACCCTGAATTGCTTCTTCAGAAAAGAGAGGGAAAAGGAAAGGATACGGTTTGAAGGTGTGGGTGAGGAGTCATTTCAATCCCAGGAGAGGAAAGACTTGGCTTGGGGGAAAATGTATAGGACACACACACACACACACACACACACACACACACACACACACACACACACACACACACACACACACACACCCCAAGGCAGACATACGAGGTGTATAGTTCCAAAAGTTGATATGTGCTTCCTTAGTCATTCTGAGAAGAATGAAGAAAACTGTTTTAAATGTTTACAGTGCTCATATAGATATAAATTATATTCTATTCTCATTATAAATAACTCCAAGTAATAATTACTTAAGTGTAAATAAAATAAATTACCTATTTCATGAGTAATAAGGACCTTAAATACGGAGATGTTGAGTTTTGGAACTAAGTTTTGAATATGTCGTCTTTTGGAACCAACAGATGTGAAAGTCTTGTGCTTTGGAACTTAAAATAAAGCCGTTTGTTGCATTTTAGTTAAGAACGTTTATTTTATTCAAAATGCTGTACATTCAAACATATTATAACATATTTTAGTTACCTCAATTTAAGCTCTTTTTTGTTTTACATTAGTTAATAACAGGTTACACAATATTATTTTATATTCTCAGATGATGTTCCTCTTCCTGCGGTTCACAATTAACACATTCTTGAACTGGATGGACATTTTCCTCCTCATAAACACGATCTAGTATTTTCTTGTAATACGCCAAGGATTCCATTTGTCTCAAGCCATCTCCAAAATGTTTGCCAAGTAATTGTTCAACATTTTTCCTTTTTTATGATGCCGGCATCTGTTGGAAACTCCTTTTCTCCATTGCATAAAGTGTTTTTACCAATTGTAGTATTCCTCTAAGTACATTCATGTTTTTTCTGTAGTTTTGCTCACCTCTAACTACAACCCCATTTTTCGACTGTTTTATCATAATTCTCTTGCAAAATCTCAATTTGAAATGCCGGGCACTTGGTGGTTTGAATACACTTTGTATGCTGATTTTCAAGTCATAAACTGGACAGTCCACACACAATTTGTTTTGTGAACCATATTTTTTGAATATATTGCAATATTCTTCCGGTTTAATAATGGTGTCCATTTTCTTTATTTCCTATTCAATTCTTCCGAACACTCGGTCAGCCGGGATAAAAGAGTTGGGCAACACTGGAAAGACCAGCTGAACTTCATCAATATTCTGTGGTGCTTCATTTGTCATCTAGTAGGATATCATGCCAATAATTGTGCTGTTTTTGTTCTGTCCTGTACAGCCGTCAGCAATTAGCTTAATAATTTTTGTGGCAGAGAGATCAAGCTTGTTTAATCTGTGATAAAGTGCCGACGCCATTTTGTTGGATCCTTTAGGGCGACATGATTCTAGCCAAACATACATGAAAGTATTGTCCTTATTTGGGGGATCATGAGATGAGCCAACACAAATAGTGAAATTGTACAAGTACAATTGCTGAGAAAAAGAAGTTGCCCGGTCAGGAATTTTCGGCAATACCAATTTTTTTTGGCAGTCATAACTAAGAATGAGTTAATTTGTCTCTTTCATTCGTAATATGTTGTAGAAAACTTGAGCTGTTTAACTTATGTACTCTAAGGCTAGTTAGTCATCGCTTCTAATTTGTCTCGGCGTGTTTTAGAGTGCTTTACTTTTCCTTCAGCATCTGACAGGTGGAACAAACATCAGTTAATGGACTTCCAAAGCCCATATTGTATTTCGTACAAAAGTAATGTCGGAAATAAGCCTTGTTTACTATTTGATCAGGTGCAACTGATTAACTGAACATTCTCCATAGCTTGTTAATATTCAGATCTCTTTGCAAGTACTGGCGGCCATTAATTTGACCTCTGCAGTAATGGAGTTCACTTACAACACTTAACTGTTCGATGAAAGTCTTCGTAGCCAACTTCTCGATCTCGTATTTCTTGCTACGTGTATCACCACCTCTTTTTTCTGCTGGTGGTAACCCTGTTTCTAAATGCCACTTGCACACAAGCCCTACCCAATCCTTTGAAAGCTGCAAGATTCCTAAATAAGTTTGGCGGCACACGGGGACGACAAGTGATTTCATCCCTGATTGATAGAAGCATCTCCACTGCTTTTGTTGTTGTAGGTCACATAGCTCCCAGACTTATCCGTTTTCCCCAAGTGAAGGTGTCTTGGATTGTGATACCCAAGACTTTTAACCTTTTTTCCCTCCCCTGCTAATTTGGTTTCCTATGAATAATTTCATATCAAATTCTGTATCTTCCAAGGGTTAAAATTCCACTATTGCACTTACATTTAGATGGTTTTCATTGAAAAAATGTGACTACTTCAGTAGTACTTCCAGACTATTGTGGTCTTTGTGTTTACATGCAATATTATTTTAAAGTCAGGCGAACAGTACTTTATATCATTAACATAAACTGGGAACAGGAGAGCTGCCAACACAGAACCTTGAGGCCCTCCTTATTTGACATCACTTACTTTGGATTTGAAGGAATCACTGTTTGTTTTAATCAAGACTTTCCTGTTGCTCATATTAATAAATTAACTCAAAGTCCTTTCCTCTAATACCCATGTTCCACAGCTTGTCAAGTAGTATGTTGATAGTCACACAGTCGGAAGCTTTTTTCAGATTTGGTTACATAATACACTTGGCAGTAGATCTAAGCACAGCCAGTAAATAAAAAATTAAATACTGACTTAATTTGGAGTGTTGTGAGAGACACTGTGCTTCAGGTTGAACTCATAGATTTTATCTTGCTCTGTCCCCATTTGCCCTTTTTTCAGTACCACAAATGTCACATGCATACTCAATGTAATATAAATATGGGAAAAGAAATGTTCTGTTAGTAAAACATGTAAAATTTTGGCATTTTACTTAGTCGAAACATTATTAACCAAATACATAACTTTTAAAAAAAATTATGTTAACATCACTTGCATGTAATTTACAATAAGAAATATTTGGAGGTTTTCACTTGTTAAATTGTAAAACTTCATTGTGGTTAATCGTCAGTTTATTTTATGCCTAATGCTACTGGCTCAGACAATTATTGAGCAAAAGCCAGACGAAAGCTACAAAGCACTACATGTTTACACTATGTAGAAAACAATAAAAATTGTAGCATAAAAGACACAAAATGTTTAATCGTACTGTTACGGTGATATCGGAAGCATAAATGTTTTAACAAAATGAAACAACATAACTTATATTGTGATAATATGTACACAGGGCAACCATAATCTCTGATAATGAACACGTAGGAAAAAATATTTTATACCAAAACCACAAGCAAAATTACTATGTACATTCACTTGTTGCAGATGACATTTTTTTTTTTTTTTTTTTTTTTTTTTTTTTTAAGATTCAACCTTTGAAATATTTTAGAGCGCATAGATTTTACAATGATGCAAACAGTCAAGTGCCTTAATAATAATTTAAAAAAAGTGTTTAATAAATGTTGTCTAAACAGTAAAATCATAAGAACATTAAAGTGAAACATAGTGTTCTATAACTTGCAATGTCAAATTGTTAAATACTAAAAAAAAGTTGTTAAACCCATCAACTGGTATAAAGCTGCTGTGGAACACTGCAGAGATTCACACCTGCCGCCAACTTGTAAAACATGAAGTTCAAAGTGTTGACTAAGATATTGCAATCAAAAAATAGAAATAGGAGCACAGCACAGTATTACATTGTATGCTGTACCGCTTACCTCCTGGTGTGAGGCGTGAACCTCTACAGAGTCCACTAGTGGCTTGTGCATGTGTAATTCCCCCCCCCCCCCCCCTCCCTCCTTTGACTGCTGACAAAGTTTTAACTTGGAAGTATTACTTTGTTCTATTAGAAACTAAGCATTCCTGCTAAGAATACATGCAGTATTTGACCAAGACAGATGTCATCTGTCACTTAATAAAACACCATAAATCCACGAGGTCAATATAGCAAAATAGTTCCTTTTGTTAACTACTTTCAGCTCTTTTTAATGAACCACATTGTACATTTCATTGCCTACAATATGTTATGCCAGATATTTGTATTATTATTATTATTATTATTATTATTTTGTTTTATGTAAGTTCTTTAATCATATGCTATACATCTAACATAATAAATAATTTTTTCTCTCTGTAGGTAAATAGGATCACAACTTATTTTTGAACGGCTGATCAATATACCTAGACCTTAACCAACCATAGGATACAGTATTTTTACATTATTCTTAAGTCTGTAGCAATTAGCAATATTAAGTAATGGTCTTATATTTGTTGTAAATTGAACCTAGACCTTGAGTTACAAATGTATGTACAGTAAAACTTCCCTTAACGGACACTTCCCAATAGCGGACTCCTCTCAATAGCGGACATTTTAAAATTCCCCTGCAAAACTACATTAGCCCTTACTGTAAAATTATTCCAAATAGCGGACAATCTCAATAACAGACACGGACACCGTAATATTTCCCCCGACAACAATCAAAACTTCCAAATAACGGACAGCGTGAATGAATTAGTGCACTGTTGTGTGACAAAAGTCTGATTATCGTAAATTCTTACATGTGTCGATTGAAGATTTAGTGTGTTTCTTGTTCGTATTGCATGGTTTCAAGGCATTGCCATCTATTGAACCTCTCGGACGTACAGTGTTGGTCCATTCAGCGCAGTAACAGACAATGAGAGTGCGGCGCCAAACACTTCCGCCTGTCGTCGGTACACCAGACGAAGACAAGCGTTCAGTAGTTAATGCAGCGTGGGCGTGCGTAGGAGAGGCGACAGGTGTATCGAATGTTTTCATTCGATGGCTGCACGGCCTGGTATCAAAAGTCAAAAGCTTTGTCTAATGCATCTTGAGTGTTTCCTTGTCGTTCATCTGTGTGTTTTCGATATGAAGATTCGTGCCCGCGCTACATGCTATAAAATGCCCAGAAATAAAAGTGGCCTAAAACCAAAAAAGAATCATTCGAGTGCCTGTAAAAAAAAAAGAGAGAGAGAGAGAGAGATTGCTGACTTTGAGAATGTGATCTCGTTGTAACAAAACCTATGCAGTTTACAGAAAATTGATGATGGTGAGCCACTCACGAAAGTTGCTGCGGATTTGAACGTCGGTATGAGTGCAATTACTGATTGAAAAACAAATTTATCAGAAATTTAAACATTTTGTTCCATTCAAGCGTCAAGTAGCGCAGTGAAATGTCAAAAAAGAATGAGAAGAAGTTCACATCCTCAGTTAAAAGAGGTTTTATTTTTGTGGCTTGAACAGATAAGAGCCAAAGACGTGCTAGTTAAGGTGCTCTACCTCTTCCAAAAGTGATGACTTTTTATCTACATCTACATGAGCTCATTGAAGGAAAGGAGTAAGAATTCCTTGGAAATTATGGCTGGCTGGATCAGTTCAAGAAGCAGAGTGGCATTCGCACATTTAACGATCGTAATTAGCGGTATTGGCACAATTCGGTGTGTTTAACACATGGAAACAGGAGACTTTGGTTTTATCCGAGATTTTCGTTATCCGAACCGGCCACCATACTGATCATTTCGGATAAACGGTAGTTTACTATTTTGTATTTTATCCTTTTCTTAACAGCGGACACTTCTTAAAAGCGGAAAGTTTCATTTTCCCCATTGGTGTCCGTTATTCAGAAGTTTCACTGTAATTACAAGACTAGTAGTTTAATGAGTAAAGCCTATCATATGTTATGCAAGATAGTAATGTGATCCTATCATCTCGTGTTACATTTTTCTTGCTTGCTAAAATGCGGACCTATTTTTCTTTTCTGGATTCCCTCACACAAGAAAACAGGTCTCATGTTGTGTTGCTACTTTATTAATGCCAATAATCTTTCAGATGTGTGCTGTAGCATAATTTTACATAAATATATGTTTGTGTTGCAAGAGACTTTTTATTTTTGGTTATCCTTTAAAAATTTTGTGACCTGAATTGCAATGATTTTATCTTAAGGTATGACTGTATCTTGACAGACCAATAGATTAACTTGGTAGCTATCAGCCTCCTATGTTGGCCATACCTGTTTGAATTATGTAATTTTAAACATATTGGTACTGGCATTTTATGACTATTTTAAAATATTTTCTATCAGGTAGTTTAAAGGTATTTTATGGTATGTACCTAGACATACTTTCATACTCTGCCATTGATCTAGGGATGATTATGGAGTATAAATTCTTTTACGTTGTTTGCTTTGCTCTCCACTGTGAATATATTTTCGGTTGCATGATGGCCTGCATTATTGCTATGTATTCTTTTACCATTCATAATTATGAAAAGTAATTATAATGTTGATGGTTGTATTGTTTTAAATGCTTCATTAATATAATGACAGTCGTAATCTAGACACATTTGTGACAACTACCATATTATTACCTTCATATATGTTTTACTCTGTCTGTGCATCTTTGGAGGAGAGATTATAACGATGTTAAACTGATGTATATTGCTTTTTTATGTGAAATTTTTCATATTTGTAGATCTGAAGATGGCTTGTTAAGAAGCTGAAACTACCCATCACATAAATTTGTCACCTTGACCTTATTTATATTTAAAGCTATAGAGAATGAAATGCCAATTTCCCTCCTAAAAATTCTGTAATAAGTTTGCTCAAATTAAAGTCATAATTATTTAATGCATTTTATTATTAACTTTACCTGCGCCACAATTTGCACTGCAACAAAATAGATGAATTTCTTCTTTGTATTTAACTGAAGTGTGTTACATATCATTTTATTCCTTATTTGAGTTGCTATATAAATCTTCAGTGCCTTATTTCTAATACTTTTTTTTGGTGTGGGGGGGGGGGGGCAGAAAAACATTATCATAGGCAGAACTTGTTTATTACACATATGTCTGTTCATCTGCAGCAGTTGTTTATGCTATCACTGTTTGTTTGGTTTTTTTTAATTTTTTTTATGCCTGTGCAGCTGTGGAATTTTGTTTTCTACTCAGTAAAAATACTGATGAAACAGATTTAATGTTGAAAGTAGCTTACCAAGATGATTATGTTGAGAAAAACTAAGTGGTTGTAGAATTTAAAAATTTTAAAAATAGTTCATTCTCTTGGGGCCAGACCGTTTATGGAAACCTTTTATTTGGCAGTTTTAAGCAGATTGCACAACAGTGGTAGTCAAAAACGGAACAGTTTATGGCAGCAGGAGACTGGTTTTTGTACCATTACAATGCACGTATACACATAACCACCAGTGTTTGTATTTGGCTAAAATGGCTCCGCTCCACTTTGCAAGATGACTATAAAAATGTTTTCAACTGTGAAAGCACCAGCGGGACATATGTAATGAGAGTATTTTGAAGGGAACGTGATTGATTTGTAAACAATTTAAAAATATAGCTTTTAAAGAAATAATCTTCATCTCCATACCTACCAGTTGCATGTTTAATTTGCAGCAATAATAATATGCCCAACGCTGAGGCCTGAACCCATAATGAGTTGAGAAATACTCGAGGTTGGGGGACATATCTTCATCATGAAGTTCTATCTCAAATACTGTAGATGCTAGGTCTATGTGAGATTCATCTAATAGCATTCATAAGACTTCATATACTTTGATTGCTTATTTGGATGACCACATCTTGACTCAAGATGTTCCTCCTGTTGCAGTGGGCACACACAGCAAATTATTTATTTTCACACCTGTCAGGTACACCCACTCCCAACGGAAGGGTGTGTGTCGTCACACATAAATAAGATTACTCCTGCTTTTTCCCCCGACAGCAGTCAATAGATCATAGCAAAATGACACTGAGATACCACTCCGACACTTGTTACTCAATTTGTACACACTTGTGCAATGTGTTGTGTCCACACAAACTATATTGGCCAATTTTTTAAGCCTTCACCTTGTGCACTATCATTTATATTGGTACCAACAATTGGTTAACGTCAACTTCAAAATGTCTTTTGATGGTGTGTAGATTTACAAAAACATATTTTTTACCTTAGGTACTTGAATATTATGTAGTAGTTGTTTCATATGTTTTATTTCACTCTGGAAGTTCATTGTAATATTCTTTTCTTGTACTGACTTGTTTAAAATCATTTGTTATTTGTCATCTGCAATTGATAATTTATAGCTTAAATTTTCGATTACATTTTGTTTAGTATGTATTAGTTCATTGATAATTCTTTGTGTATGCACTTACGCTAGGTGTGATCACCATTTGTGGTCTTTGTTGTAGCACAGATTGTAAATAATTTAGTTGACCTAATTGGAAAAAGAAACTACTTTAATAGTTAGCAGTAACTGTAAGTCTTCTAAAACTCATATTTTGGGGAGGTTGCTTTATGTTCCAAATTTGTTGGAACTGGTCACTGTCCTTATATTACATCTGTATACATTATGTACACTGCAGTAAAGAAAAGTACATGTTAAAATGTGCAAACTATAACAAAACCATATTGAAATTTTAAATTAAGTATACCGCAGGTCCACTACAAAATGTGTATTTGAATCTATTTTCCATTTAATTTGTTGAAGGCTTGCATAATTTATGTGAACCATGTTGTTATTGAAATAACAGTTTTCTTATCTGTGTGTATTGGTTGTATTCCCCAATTTACTAAAACACGTGGGAGGATGTGCATTTACAAGATGGAAGACAAGGATATACTTCCTCTATCTTTCTAGTAGCCGGTAACTTGTATAAAAGGCAGGACAAATTCTCCTCTTGCACCTACATACTTTTCTCTAGTTTACACTCCAAAGTGACATCAGCAGCTATCTCAAATGACTGGAGGTTCTTACTTATTCTAGAATTAACTCAAAGGACAAATGAATACATACATGGACAGTAAAGCACAGTAAGTACCTGGATACACTGCCAAGCAATTGTAAGAAAATCCCTGTTACAATAAAGAACACCATTAACTTGTGGTAGCGAGACTCTGCAACCAGCATGCGCACATCACCCTATGCAAACGCTGCTCTTCCCTATCCCTTCTCAGGCACATGAATATTTGTCACAACCAAAAGTATAGATGTAACTGACCTTCAAAATCACAACATTTTTAGCAAATACAAAACACAAGTAATTGTCATTTCTAGAATGTGTTATAAATGAGATGATGGGGGGAAAAGTGGAACTTGTAACTGGACACGAAACTTATTTCTATTATAACATGGTGGTGTTAAATGCATGGCCAATCTTGCAATATAAACAACATAATTATTATTCATTGTAGAATATTCTGAAGGATTTTACAGCTGATGCATCACATTAGTTGACAGTGGATGGGACTGTGAAGTGCAGTGACTCGAGCGCATCGAGAATTTCTCGAGCTGCCGGTGCTCAAGTGATTCTTGAGAAGCGGCGATGCGGCATGTGCCGCTGTCTGGCGGTTGACTGGGTGGGCACGCCATGCTACGAGCTGCAGATTTTTGCAGCGCTTGCAGCCTGCTGTGATAAAACCAAAGTCATGGAGCTGGTAGTAATTTGCGGAGAATGGAGATGTCTGTTGCACAGCTCCGTAGTGTAGCAAAAAATACAAATCATGGCGAGACATTTAAATTACACAATATATCTAGCAATTAAACAGATAGGTTCATGGATACAAAAGTACAATCTTACATTAATAAAGATCAGACAAAATACCCAAGCTATTGTATGTTATCCATTCAAACTACATTCAAAGGGAATTCAGTGAAAAGTATGGATAGTGTTTGAAACAGTCCGCCAGTATCGGAAAACTAATTTTTAATTTGCTTCAATAACATGCAAAATGCATCAAAATTAACACTATCCAAACTTTTGAACAGAATGAGGACATGACAATCAACAGTCAGTATTGTAGTGGTAAATTGTGGTTGAGAAAGTACCAGAGCTACAAGCTGAAATAAGGACAGAAGCTTAGGTATGTAACACTGGCTAACACTGTTATTCTGGCGAATATCTCCCCCCCCCCCCCCCACAATTAGTAAATGTAAGTAAGGAGTTTTTGGGTGTAACATGTTGTAGCATTTTTCTCTTGTGTAAGTATAAATACATGTGGAATGCATATTTGTTTTTGGTAACAATCGAGTTCTTGTGCCATTTAAGATACATGTTTTAATAATAGTCCTATGATGTTTGCCTTCTGCGAAACATTCTGCTGCTGCTACTTTCTCGAGAGTACTTGAGAATTTGCCTTAGCGTCCCAAGAGTGCTTCTATTTATTTATTCACTTTCGAACATTCTTCATGTTATTGGTGTAACAAATTACATATACAGCAATGATTTGAAACAAATTATATAAACAACAATGACAAAACCTCAATAATTGGGGCCTGAGCCCCAAGGGTATGCACTGGATATACACCACGGTGATTAGACCCAGGATCACCTATGGGGCGGTCGTGTGGTGGAAGAAGGTAGAACAGCAGGTTGCTGCTAAGGAGCTTGGTAAGGTGCAGAGATTAGCCTGCTTAGCCATAACAGGCGTAATTAGCAGCACACCAACTGCTGGTATTAAAACCATGTTGGATATGCCCCCATTACACCTTTGGGTCAAGATGGAGGCAGCGGCTGGTGCATACAGACTCAAAACTGGCAAAAACTGGAACTCTTTGGGATATCCAGAATCCCACACTAAAATAGTGAGTGAGGTAAATATAGGAAAGGTTGGGGAAATGCGAGCCGACTATATTATAACACCATATTGCTTCAACAAGCCTTTCAATATAACAATTGGAAGTAGGGAGCAGTGGGAGAAAATAGTTCGACATTGTACGGGGGATATTGTCTGGTTCACTGACGGGTCGAAATCAGACCAAGGCATTGGGGCCGGGGTATACGGGGTTGCAGCCAAGACTGGAGGGCGTCATCTCTCAAGGAAAACTGACCTCAGTATTCCAGGCCGAAATCACTGCCATGAGGGCATGTGTGGAGGATAATTTGCGTAGGTGCTACAGAGACCGTAGCATCTATATCTATTCAGACAGCCAGGTAGCCCTGAGATCACTGGCAGCTCCTGCAACAAGGTCTAAAATTGTTGCAGAATGTCACAGGGTTCTGGTGGAGCTAGGGAAAAGCAACAGAGTAAACCTATTGTGGGTCCCTGGCCACTCGGGGATCAGTGGCAACGAACATGCCGACAGATTAGCCAGGATGGGGGCAGAGACTCCATTTATTGGACCGGAACCTGTACTGACAATCACCAAGGCAATGATCAAATTGGAGCTACGTAACTGGCTCAGAAGACAGCACGTAGAATATTGTACCAAAGTCTATCAACAAAAACATGGCAAGGTAATGATGCCAAAGCCATGTTTTAAAAGAAGCTCTGCAATCCTGGGCCTGAACAGGAGAGAGATTAGACTCAAGCTTGGGTTGTTGACAGGCCATGGGAATTTCAAAAAACACCTACATACAATGGGAATAACAGAAGAGGACCCTAAATGTAGAATCTGTGATGACGGTGATGAAACTGCATCACATCTTATCTTCGAATCCTTGAATTGGAGAGTGAAAGGCAAAGAACATTTGGGACAACCAGACCCGAAGAACTGGTAAAGGGACCCCTTGCTCTGTTCAAGAGCATTGGTTGGCTTTACTAGATATACAGGGAGCGATACCACACAATAAACTTAGTTTCGGTGCAGGCAGTGGCGGGTTGGACCAAGACTGTTTTGGCTTCCTTGAGAAAATCAATCATCAATCAACATCAATAATAGTTTTACTGATCATCTAGGTTAATTGTTTTATTTTGAAGTGTTTCTGCCTGGTTAGAACTTCATGTCACTTACATCTGATTCCAGATATTCTTCCACTGAATGATGCGCTTTTTTAACCAATCTGATAAAACGTTTTTAAATGTACTGTAGAGGACAGAATGGGCACTTCTTGGTTGTTTGTTGAATACTCAGAGGCCAAGATGTTTGCAACAAATCATGAACAGTTTTTTTTTAACTGATTAAACAAGAAAAGTTCATGTGTTGTGAATACAATGGTGTGTTGTAAATACAATGAAAATTTGCAGCTCAGAGTTTTTATTGTGTAGGTTTCTTACTTCCCAGTGAATCTCCAATGATGTTATGTGGAAGAACAGAGAAAAACTAACAGAGTTCTATAAACATAAACACAGGGGGGACAGAAGAATTGTAACCTGCGAAAATGTGAAAATAACTTGGAGATACACAGTTGTAGTCAGAACAGTACCACATTAATTCCAAGTTCTGTGGCAACATCACTCCACAATTTTTAAAGAACTAAAAACAGAGATCAAGCAGGCATGTACCCTGAGGCAGTGTTTGCTGTCTGTATGATTAAATGTATGTCAGAATCAGTCTGCATTTCTACACCAGGTACTGAAATGGGTCTTTCAGCAAAGATTGAGACCTGGTACCTCAGAACCAATTGAGGTGTTGATCTGTAAATGTAATCGTCTCATGTACTTTATATGCACCATTTTAACGATGAATCTTAATTCTAAGAGGGTGTACGAATTTTGCTCTGGTATAGACTTATCTCTACCACAGTTACCACCTCATACATCCTTAAGAAAATTCTGCAGAGTGAGATTTTCATGCTGACAAAAGATTACCCTGTCACCTTCCCTACCTTATGTAAGTGGGAGGTATAAATTAATAAACCAAAAACTATGTTACATATCAGTAGTTAATTTTTCCCCTTCTTTTAAATAATACTACAGTAAAGTCCCGAAAACTCAGTCTAACGTGGACCGGACGTTGGTTGAGTTTGTGAAAATGCTGGGTTATTGGAAACAGTGTTAAAAAGTTGGTTAAGGTTGTTTTGTTATTACTTTTTATTGTTACTTTAAAATACAATAAAATGATAAAATACAGTAACACAAAATAAATTTAAGATAATACCTAATAAATTATATTTGTTACTTACACTCACATGCACTTCACAAAACGTGGTTGAGAAAAGGCTTTGGCAGAGTGAATGGCAGAGTGCGCCCTGTCATTGTTGTCTGCTGTATCTAAGTTCATTATTAAACTTCCTGGCAGATTAAAACTGCATGTCTGGACCACGACTCAAACCTGGGACCCTTGCATTTTGGGGGCAAGTGCTGCAGAGTGCAAGTTTTATTTTGGAAACATCCCTTAGATTATGGCTAAGCCATGTCTCCACCATATCCTTTCTTCCAGGAGTGCTAGTCCTTCAAGGTTTGCAGGAAAACTTCTGTAAAGTTTGGAAAGTAGGACATGCGGTACTGGCACAATTGAAGTTGTGAGGACGGGCCGTGAGTCGTGCCGGGATAGCTCAGTGGTAGAGCGCTTACCCACGAAAAGCAAAGGTCCCAGGTTCGAGTCCCAGTTTCGGCACACAGTTTTAATCTGCCAAGAAGTTTCATATCAGCGCACACTCTGCTGAAGAGTGAAAGTTTCATTGAAGTCCTGCATGCCGCTTTAATGAAACTCAAAGGATTATTAAATGGAGTGTAGGTGGAACAGGAAAAGATGTTTTGGCCCTTACATAGCATAGCCTGTAACTGCTATACGCTACGATTTTACTCGTATCCTGCATTATGCGAGCAAGGGGGTATGCCGGGGTTTGGTCGAGTTATCCGGACTGCCAGCTTACCGAGTGTCGAGTTTTCGGGACTCTAGTGTAGCTCATAAATTTGCCGGAACAGTTGACTGCCATGAGCATATAAAGAAACAGTGTTATGGAAACACACAAACTTCATTACAGGGTTTATTCAGTTAACTCTTCAGAAAAGAATATTTACAAGAAGTTCATGGAATTTCAGGATGAAATATGTCCAAAGATAACATTTACAGATCATACAATGGATGTTACAAATACTAAGCAATTATATCTTTGCCACTTTCACTATCAACTGTTGAAAACATCCAATTATACAGCTGACGGAATACAACTATTTTAAATTAATGTACATATGATTATATAAACTGACGGCTTTCAATTATCATCAAACATAAGTCTCCAAATTAGAAATATAATTTGTAGTTGATGTAAAAAAAAAAAAAACTGTGTTACATCAATATCTATGTTTTTTTTACAGTATTCTAACAATACTCTTGTGAAACCGGTTAATTGAATAAATAATCATAGTGACTTGTGGCTGCTTATAAAATAAAATTTATTTCAAGATGAACTGTAGCACAATAGTGTATAGTATATTTCCTCGCTTCATCTAGACGTGATTATTCCTGTAGAAGACCAAATAACAGTTAACACAGAATTGTATTGAACTATTTGCCTCAAGTCAGACAGTATTATTCCAAAAACAGTGTGTCATTTATTTGTCAGTGCTAGCAATCGCACAAGTCAAATTATGTTTTAAAACATCAAAATAACAATTCATTGGCTGACTTCACTCTGTGCGAAGTTGCAAAGGACTTTATTTTTTTAAGTAAAATTTTTAATTTTTCTACTGAGCTAAGGCAACCGCCGAACTAGGTCTCGGCAGATGCGCACCAGAAACAACCGGTCATCACCGCCCACCCATACTGTGTTCACGTGCTCGCCTACACGTAGTAAATCCCACAGATGAGGGTACGCTACACCTCGACCAATCCGGTAACGACACTTGACGGGCAGAGTGGGGCTCAGCGAGAGACGCTCACCAAAACCAAACCTCTTTCTTGTCAGCCTCTGTCCTGAACAGTCGTGCCCTTTTCTTTCTCCTCGAACACCCACCATGCCAGCAATCTGTTTGTGTCCTCTCAGGCGTTAAACGTCCCTGACAATGTAAACCCCAAAACTTGTTGATTAATTTCCAATTATGTCATGACTGAGTAAAATGGATGGTTGTTTGCCAAATATATCAAAGTATTCTGGACACCCCAACTTCAACCTCCTTGTGAATTATTTCTTTTGTGTACCAATAGAGGAGTGCTAAAAATGTTCCCACAACTGGTTCCAGAACACTTTAACCCACGAGAACTCACATCTTTAACAGTTACCTGATCGGCCCTGTGTATAGCATTTTGATCACACTCAATAAAAACTATTTAAAAATGACAAATTGACAATTGTTTTAAAATTACTTGAGCAAAACGCTTATAACATTAGTGCTTGCAAGTTAAAATGGATTAATTCTGAAGACATAAATGAAACTAATTTGTAACATTTTTGTTTCTTTCATTTTTTCTTATTTTTAGTAAAAATTCAAGTTGGTCACAATAAATACATATTCTGCCATCTCAATAAATTGTGGAACACACACTATAGGGCAGACACTTCACAGTTTTACAGATCATCTTGGCATCACACCAAAGTAGATTGTGATGGCAGTTCAATCACAACCAAGTTTTTATAATTTGTGTGCATAGACACTTTATTCCACACACACACACACACACACACAAAGGAAGAAGAAGAAAGCCCAACTTCTGGGTTAGAATATGGTGATTGAAAATATATACACAAAATTATTCCTGATGGTCGTATATACAAATAAAACAAATGCATAAATGAGAGGATCTCTTTCTCCTCCCCCCCCCCCCCCCCCTGCTTTAGGTAATGTCCCTCCAGTGTCCCCTTTTGCAGGTGATAGTCGTCTTTACCACACTACTTGCAACTGCTTGATGTTGCGGACACAGTTGAACCAGAAGAGTCAGTGCAGGAGTTTGGAGAATGTCAAATGTTCACCAGAAGTGAGGAGAGACCCAACGTGTGGCTTCCGAATCAGAAGAGTCCTCTGCCTCGAGCGGTTCGTCCTTCACTTCTATGTGTTCACTCTCCTGCAACAAAATGTCACATTACAGCCAACAATTTTCCTCATACACCCAACAGCATCTTTCTGAGTAAGATTAAATCTTTGGTACAATGTCTCATAAAAGCGAAGAGTATTGTTTGCAGAATAACTTTAACATATAAAGTGCAATAAATTTTGGCAATTACAAAAAGAATAAATCACATGTTATATTTTAGGTCTCTCAGCACAATTAAACACTTTGCAGGATTGTCAAGTAGTGATTTTCTTGTAAGCTATAGCTTTTAGTAGAACAATCAATTTTTGAAAGTAGAATTAGATAGATAAAAAATCAAATCAATTGTCACCAAGTAGAAAAACAACAAGCTTTGAAAAAGTGTATTGCTCCTCCTCTTAGGAGAAGGACCCCGTGTCATGTAGTAAACTAGCTGCTACCCGTGACTTTCTACATTTGACTAAATTAAATACATCAAATACTTTATTTAACAATCAATTTATTGACATAATAAAAACAAACCTCTTTTATTTTTAACAGAGAACTTATTAACCACTTAATGCCGGTTGTCGCAAATTCGCCTCATACCATTGTGACCCATATACATGGAAGAGTAAGTGTTTTCAGACCCCAGCGCCAGTTGTATCAGATGCTACAGGGACCGGCGCAGTGTGTGTGACATGTGCTACCATCTACAGAGCACTGACTGTCTTTCTATGACAACATTTGTGTATTGTGTGTGTGTAGCTAACCAAGACCTGAGTTTGTGTTCATTGTTCCGTGAAATACAGAGGTAAGTTTCATTTTGAAAATTATATTTTGTTTTTCTAATATCTTTTAAGTATTTTATATCATATTTAAATCTGATAAAGCAGATAAAACTTTCAGTGAACACGTAAATATGGTTTGTGTAAAATATGCATCATCAGGCACTTGGGCACCTCTATGGGCAAATGCAAGCGATAAAACGAAGAAAGGACGATAATTTCTATTCGTCTTTAGCCCTAACACCCTTCACTGACATAGTTTTTTGCGTTTTTGCGCCTTTATTTATAACAACTATCAATGGATTTATGAGGCAAAAGAAATCTTTCAATGCGATTTACTTTGTTTACACTTCACTACTGGCGTGCTGAGGAAGTTCTAATGAATTATTGTCGCTCTACAGCTTTTTTTAGCAATGGATTCGAAGTCCTTTTATGCCACAAAGAAAGTAAACACACGTTTGAAAACACGTGTGCCACCTGCAGCCGAAAGTGATGATAGTTGCCTAAGTGACTCTGAAGAAAGTGCCGATGATTATAATCCAACCTAAGTAGAAGACACGTCATCCACAGATGAGAATTCAGACTTTTCTGCTAAATTGTAAAGCTGTAAACCTTGAATTGCCTCTTACATAAGTATCCCCTATATTTCTTACTCTTTTGTTGTTTCAGATGCTGATACTGAAAATGAGACTGGTAACATTTTTCAAGATCCGAGAACTGTTCCCAGAACTAATAGTGCCAACAGTGCTACAAAGAGACGTCTCCTATGGAAGACAGTACCAGCTGCTTGTAGCGAAAGAGTTACACCTGTTTGGAATAATTTCGTGCCAGAAGTAGATGGTGTAAAAGCTCCCATAGATTATTTTCGCAACTTTTTTGACGCCTCACTTTTAGAGCATATAGTTGAACAGAGTAATACATTTTCTGTCCAGAAGAACGTAAATAAGCCACTACGACTTACAAAAGACGAACTTGAGCAGTTCCTGGGCACAGTTTTATATATGTCAATTTATCGTCTCCCTCGCACCCATATGTACTGGGCAGTGGCGAGACGACTGCCCCATGTTGCCGATGTTATGTCACGTGATTTGTGGAAAGACATCAAGAGAAATCTGCATTTCAACGACAATGACAAAATGCTGAAAAGTGATGATCCAAACAGGGATAGACTGTTCAAAATAGTCCAGTAATTGATTCACTGCTTCCAAAATTTCAAGCCATGATGATGTGTGTTGATGAGCAGATGGTTCCATTCACGGGGCAGTGTGCCCTGAAGCAATATTTGCCCAAGAAGCCCAATAAATGGGGTTATAAAATATTTATTTTATGCGACACAAAAAGTCTGATGTACAATTTTGAGATTTATATAGGGAAAATTATGCCAGTGACAGGTTGTCCAGATATAGGTGCATCTGGAAATATTGTGTTATACCTAGCACAATTTATTGAAAATGGCCAGAATAATCTATTGTTTTTTGACAACTGGTTTTCGTCTACCAATCGGCTTGTTGCATTGATGAAAAGAGGGATTTATTCATTGGGAACTTTCTGCTCAAACCGTCTTCCAGGTTGTACGTTTCAAACCGATAGCAAACTCAAGAAACAAGGCAGAGGGTCTTTCGAAGAAAAGTAAGCTACTCTTGAAGGTGTAGAGATCAGAGCAGTAAAATGGTTTGACAACAGAGGTGTAATTCTTGCCAGTACATTTGCATCTGCTCATACGGTGAGCACAATAAAAAGATGCGACCAAAAAGAAAAGCACGCACTCAACTACCGTGCCCTAACATTGTTACAGTTTACAATACATTCATGGGAGGGGTGGATTTACTTGACGCTCTGATTTCCTATTATAGGATTTTCGTAAAGTCAAGGAAATATTACCATAGATTGTTTTTCCACCTAGTCGATCTTGTGATAGTGAATTCGTGGTTGCTGTATCGAAGGGATTGTGATGCTTTGGAAATTCCCCGTCGCAAACAAAACGATCTTCTGGAATTCGAATCCAGAATAGCAGATGCTCTCTGTAATCAAGGAAAAGACATGACATGAAAAAAGAAAGGTAGGCCCTCACTAAGTATGGAAACGGAAATTCAACGTAAGAAGCGCCCGGGTCCAATGAAACCAATCCGTGATAAATCTACCCATACCACTGGAGTAGGTCATTGGCCTTGAGTAACAGGAAGGCAAAGATGCAAAAGACCCAGCTGTAAAGAGCAGACACTCATTATGTGTGCGCAATGCAAACATGACCTTTTCCTAAACAAAAATTCCAATTGTTTTAGGCAATTTCATGAGTAAAGAAATGTTGAGGCTCTGCATTAGATTTATAAGTAACCATAATTGTAATTCAAACACATGTTCATTTTTTCATTATATCTTATGAGAACAATAAAAAAATTTCACTCAATTAATAAGCGTTTTATTTCTCAAATGCCTGTGGTCGCCAATTTGACACATACCAAATTATACCAACTATATATAACATTTCTTATATTTTTGATACGAATATTATAGAGGAAAAATTCCTAACAGGGAAAATATACGTAAAAAATAGATGAAGTACACTTACCAGGCGAAGGGGCACAGGAAGTAATAGCAACAAATAAACACACACACACACACACACACACACACACACACACACACACACACACACAAATGCTAGCTTTCGCAGCCTAGCTGCTTCATCAGGCAGAAGGGAAGGAGAGGGAAAAGGAAATGATGAGGGTTTTAAGGAAGGGGGTAAGGAGCCATTCCAATCCCGGGACAGGAAAGACTTACCTTGGGGGAAAAAATGGAGGGTAAATAAATGCACATACACCCACACATGTATGTCTGCCTAAGTGTACTTGTGTCTGTGTAAATGTGTGGGTGTATGTGCATTTATTTACCCTCCATTTTTTCCCCCAAGGTAAGTCTTTCCTGTCCTGGGATTGGAATGGCTCCTTACCCCCTTCCTTAAAACGCTCATCATTTCCTTTTCCCTCTCCTTCCCTTCTGCCTGATGAAGCAGCTAGGCTGCGAAAGCTAGCATTTGTGTGTGTGTGTGTGTGTGTGTGTGTGTGTGTGTGTGTGTGTGTTTGTTGCTATTACTGCCTGTGCCCCTTCGCCTGGTAAGTGTACTTCATCTATTTTTTACGTATATTTCTTATATTTTATGTTATAAATGGTCTAAGATCCCAATATTGAGCACAATATACGCTTTTTGATTTTTTTTCTTGCAGTAGAAATTAATTCAGGCATTAAGTGGTTAACAAAAAACAAACCCCCTTCATTATTGAAATTTTAACAATAAAATCATTGACATACTAAAAACAATCAATGACATTCTACAAACATATATGGTTCACTTTGAAACTTTTTTCATTAACAATAAGATTAATGATCTACTAAAAGCAAACAGCTTTCATATGAAAACAATTTTTTGCAATAAATTACTGATGTACTGAAAACACTTTATTGGTCTTTGATTTCTCTGGTTAATAACGAAAGTGCCACTATGCACAATCGCATATTATTAGTCACTATGAATCTGACAAAAAAACAAAAATAACTCGTGAAGTGATGGTCACCTGGTAGAATTTAGAAAGTTAGTTGTATTGTGATGCTGTCCACTATTAGGTAGTGAAACATCTTTAAACATACGAAAGCAAACACAATGATACTAAAAGGAGACTAAATAGTAATTAATTTCCAGTCCTTTGGCTCTCAACAGTAACAATGCTTTTTGTGAAGTAGGTCATGGACAGCATGTTAGACTGAATATTTGTTTCTGTGTAACATAGGAAATAAACTAAGAGAAAATTGTATTTATATAGCCTCAATGACTAAGCTACATTTCTAAAACCTCTCGATAGACCACGTTTTTAGTTTTGCTTACCAGCTGCAGAATATACAAAGTATCAGGCAAACTTACTCTTGAGTAATTGTCTGCGGGAGGAACAATCTTTCTCAGATGTACTCCAACAACATTTAACATTTGACCTTGAGCCTTACTGGTAGTCATTTAGTAGCATAATTTCACTGGAAATTAGACGTTTAATTAGAATTTGGAATCTTTTAATCTACAGCAACATTCACCCTGTACTTTCGTTTTCAAACAGCTCAGAGGTTATGACATCGTATCTGCTGATCAATGTGTCGTTCAGTGATATAATATTGTAACTCCTTTCAGTGGTATATTTGGATATATAGTGTGCCTCGGTTGCACAGTGGTAGAGTGTCAGACTACAAATCCAAAGGGCACGGGTTCGATCCCCACCAGGTCCTAGGATTTTTATCTGTCACTTTCCACTTCTTTCACCTCTGACAGTATTGTTCATGTAAAAAATACCGAGTAGCAACGTGGTTCGGAACCCACGTTAAACTGTAGTTATCCCTATAACTGGCTGGGTAAGTCAGTTCGAAGGTCGGAGGAAGCCAACGGCATACCACCTCCAAACAGAACCGTGCCTAGTAAAGCACTGTGGTGTTCAGACCAATCTTCAGATTGTTGACTGCTTTACCTTTATTTGGATATTGTTTGTGGAATGTGCTGTGAACAGAGTAATAAAGACTTAACAAAATGTCAAACATAATGCAGTACCTATTTATAGATGTCAAGTTTATGACATAATATCTCCTGTATTGTGTGTCCTACAAAAACATTATTTACCAAGTTTGTAGAGTGGAATATTAGGAAACTGCCTGCGGAATGTGTTGTAAATGGAATTGGTAGTAAAGACGTAATAAATTACAACCTCATGCTTATTAGGGCGAATTTTCATGCATTTCATTGTCTTTGACATCATAGCATCTGAACTATATGTCATAATACGATATTATTTCTAAGGTACATCCAGTGGTGTATATGTAAAATGCCTACGTCGCAAATAGAGTTAGTAGGAAAGACTTAATAAATCTAAACGCCATGCATGATGAGGCAGTTTTTCTTGAACCTCATTATTTATTTTTCTATATCTCATGAACTGCCTGTCTTACTACGATAAAATTTCGAACGTACCTTAAGTGGTACATGTCTGTAACATTTCTCATGAATACAATTAACAGAGTACAAGTAATAAATTGCAACATCATGCCAAATGCCACAATTTTCCTGCAGGAACGCCAAAAAAGTAGTAAGTGAGAAAGTTTTCTAAACATTTGAAATTGCGTTTAAAGTTTGTTGCAAGTTACTAAGCGCTTTCCTTCTCAAATAGTGGACTGATACAGTCACACTATCACATGCAGCAAAACTGGTAAGTTTTCATTGTTTATGAAGTCATATCTCCTGAACTATCGGCCCTATAGCAAAATCCTTTCTTAGCTGACGTCTTCTGCCTAATAAACTACATTCCTGCCAAATTTCAGCTTCATAGGTGAAGTAGTTTTTGAGATTTCGTGTTTAGTTAGTGAGTGAGTAAATGAGTGTCTTTTTTGTTTTTATATAGATAGAGATGAGAATACAAAAAGGTCATAAAACGTTTTGCAAGTCTTCTATTACTTTTCCACAACTCTCTCAACTTTTCTGTGTGTTGTTCTGCTGCTAACTGGAGAGTAGACTTTTCCATCCAATTACAATACATTGAGAAAGCCTGCAAATCACTGTAAAGACAAGTGCTGAGCCACAATCACACCTCTTTAAAGCTTTAGCCACAGCCTTTATCAGAAAGGGAGCATACATAAATTCATACATTCATTCAGTGTAACAAATAGGATGATAAAGTTGGAAAACCCACACTAGAGTTTTGCATCAGTCTCATACATGCATCTACCTGATTCCACAATTTAATGTAAACATCACCTCTACAGTTATTAAAAGTAGTTAAACGAGTACAAATTTTATGCTTGACTTAATATTTAATGTATGTATGACAATACATGCCAGAAGTACAACAGCCCTTCAAAATTTATTTATTTTTAATCATGAAACCTATTAGCACAATGCAGATATCTTGTCACTACAAAGTGTAATCCAACCCCAAATAACACAAAACACTCCTAAAAACATCAAATTATTTAGCAAATAAACAATCCTGTTTATATTCATCAACACACAATAAAAGCAAATAGAATATTTCAACAAATTATAGTTTTATTATGTATACAAATGACCACACATGAAAACTAGGAGAGTCAATTGAAAGATACTGAATTTCCTATCCTGTAAATTATTAATTGCTAAACCCACAGTCACCAGATTACGTCAGGCTTGAGGTGTGACATGTCATTTCAGGAAAATTAAGTTAACACTTTCTGTTCTCATATACAATGAAAGATTATCGTGAATGTAAATAATTTTTAATGTTTTTATTAGAGTTAATTTGAGAGCAACCCATGGTGTGAAAATTGTATATTTTTAATGTGCAGCTGTCACAGGTTTCACAGGCACAGCATTTTAGCAGTGCAGATGATTTGATCTAGCCATCCACTCTTGGAACCTTCAGCCCAGACAGATGTGCTGCATCCATGGAACACCAGTCACCAGAATACTCTTTTTAACAAATCTAAACAGTTGAATTTGGTTTAAGATGTTTGACTAATGATTGTGAGCTTGATACATTATTTACTTACGTACAACACTTATATAAATTTACACAATTAAATGAAGAAGGAATTTAATTCAGTAGTTGGAGGAAGAGGGATTTTCTTGCAGCCCTCTATTTCACAGCCTAGAAGCTGCCAGGAGAAGAAGACTGATACAACACGGCACTTTGGAACAGAATAGCTGGTCTGAAGGAGAAAACCTTCAAGAAGGTGACCAATATTTAATTAGAAATATATGAGGAACAGCACATCTTTGCGACGATATAAAGGTGTGTTAAAAGGTTGAATTTATATTATGAAGATTTTCATAAATGTTGCCCTTGACAATGAATAATAACAGCATCAACATGTTGCAGCACAAACATTTCTAAAACATGGTGCCAATTCTGAAAATCAAGAGTACTGGTAGACCAGCATTTAACAGATGATGTTGACTAACTTTTAATTTTCGACAATAAAGAATTTGTCTACAAGAGGACAGAATAAAGGCTGCCCACACACATTACTATTTCCCCAGAATACGACCCATTGCTACAAACAGGTTCACTATTATGACACAATATGCCACCCGATCATGCCATCACCACTGCGTCTACAGCGATGCATTCAACTACAAGCAGATCAGAGTCGCAGAAACAAAAAATCAGGTAAGCTGTACCAGTGACAATTTTTTTTTCTTTTTAGTTGCGTTCTGAGGGTTTGTGATGAGAGTGATTTTTTGACAGTTATAAATTTTTGTCTGACTATCATTAAATGATAGTAATAAACAATAACTGTGATAGTCCCTAACAGAAATAATTTTCATAGGTTAGGAAATGCTAATATAACAAAGAGGATAGAGAATGCAGCATCAGACTGGTTTAATGATTATATTACACAATTAAATGAGCTATTTAAGGAGTTAAAATAATCCAAAAGCTACTATTGGTAACATTCAAGTGCAAGTTAAGAGTATTCAACAACCTTGACAAGCATAACAGAAGAATTACACACTGACGTAGGTAAACAGAGTGACCTAGTATGAAATGAAGTAAATGAACAGTTTAATGAAGTACACCAGGATTTCAAACAACTTGAGGAGATATCAGAACCAGAATTTCAGTAGTGTATGAAAAAACCTTAGGCGCACAAGGCACGTTGAACGTATTAGAACAACATGAAAACATAGTAAGCATCATTCCAGTGTATATTTTGGTTAATTTGGATAAGACAGTAAATAATTTAGTAGAACAAAAGCTTTTAAAAAGACATGAATCTTCGATCAGTGCACATCTTTCGTCAGATGAAAAATACAGAATAAGGCGAATTACAGGAGCTTTGGGGAGAAATGAAGGTTTAACAAAGGTAGTGGTTTGTTAAACGAACTGAAAATGGGTAGCAGACCGAATTTGTCCAAACAATTCCCAAAATAGTACTGTTGGATATGTCCATACATCTTTTGAGTATTTTCCCAAACTTTGCCTAAGTGCTGGAATGATGCTAGGAAAATAGATTTCACACTTGGCTATTTGGAAGGGAATGCTGCTGAGTGGGGGGAATGCTAACTGTAAGGAAGTATATCCATAAAGAATGTGGAAGATTTAAACCACTAACTTAGAAACAATGCTTTAAATAGAAAAGAAAATACTGATGTGATGGATTATGTTTTGTATTTAGTGAGTAAAACTTGTAGGATATTCTGTTAATTTGGTTGTTGTCATGCCTGGTGACTGAGGCATTAGATATCTTGGGCCGTAGTGTTGTTTAGTAGGGAGTTGTCATAACGGTCTGTTATGTGGTCATTACATTTTGAACCAATTATGGTACAGTATCAAGTGATGCACAGTAGGCCAGGATAGACAGGTAGTGGATTTTGCAATAGGGGGTATTCAGTAGGGTTATGGCCGAATACTACCAAATCCTGAATCCAAAGTGTTATCTGCAAATCTTTAGTTACGAATGCTGTAGTTTAGTTTGCATATCAGTACACTTTTGTTTCCATTATTTACTTTATTTACCATAGATCTGCTGATACATGTGATGTCATTAAACAATACATGTGATTTCATTAAATGAAACAACCTCACTTTGAATAATAGTTCTGATAAAGGGCGCTAGGAGCCGCCCCAAGTTACTTTTCCCATCTAATATAAGCAGTGCTACACAGGCTTGCTTAGCAGGCACAAATATAAATACTGGCGCTTTTGGGCTTAAACAAAAAAACGGAAGACGAGTATAATTTCCTTTTTCTTTTCGACTATTGAATTTTAATACACCATCCAACAAAGGGAATAGAACTTCAGTGTTGCTCAACTTTAAATGTAGGAGCCTTTCAAATACAAGTAGCAACAAAAATAAATGTCTTCAGGTAAATAACAACAATACATACGGCTTTATGATTCTTGCATCAGTTGCCGCATTCTGATTTCAGGTATTGTTTCGTCGAATTTTGTGAAGTGCTGCAGTATGTAAACTGTAATAAAGTACTAGGATTTGAAGAAGAAAGTATTAAAAATTATTAAGATTTAAAATAAAAATCTAAATGCAATTTAATAATATAGTAGGACAGTTTACAACTCACTGCAAAGACATGGCAACAAGCTGCACATACAAAAGACACACACATACAACACTTTCAGATGTTGGCCATGGCCTCCTTCAGAAAATAAAACACTCACACAATCACACAGGCACACAACACAGTCATACAACCACCACCTCTGGCTACCACACTACAAATCACGCTCTGCGGTGAATCGGGGACGAGAAGGTTACGTCACGGTGGTGGGGATGGGTTAGACGGAAATAACGAGATGCAGCTTAGGAATGGAGTGGGGAGGCGGGTGAGAGGAGAAAATAAAATAAAATAAATATACAAAATTTGTGCACACTGAGGGGAGTAAATAAAATAAAATAAACAAAATATATATACAAAATGCGTGCACACTGCAAGTACACAAGACCGCACGCGCGCGCGCGCGCACACACACACACACACACACACACACACACACACACACACACACACACACACACACACACACAGACGCGAGCGCACGCGCACTCGCACATTCACACACCACTCAATATAGGTGAGGTTTGGGATAGAGAGGTAGGATATGTAAGGTATGGTGAAAAAATAAATAAATAAAAAATTAAAAGAAATAGGGAAGTTATCGCAGGTTGAGGCCTGGTTGATTTCGAGATTCGAGAATGTATTGTAGGGATAACTCCCATCTGTGCAGTTCAGAAAAGCTGGTGGTGGATGTGACGATCCAGATGGCCCGGATTGTGAAGCAGCCATTGAAATCGAGCATGTGCTCCGCTGCATGCTGTGCCACAGGGTGGTCCACCTTGCTTTTGGCCACAGTTTGGCAGTGGCCATTCATCCGAAAGGATAGCTGGTTGGTGGTCATGCCAATATAGACAGCAGTACAGTGTTTGCAGCACAGTTGATAAAATTACGTGGCTGCTTTCACAGGTGGCCCGGCCTCTGATAGGGTAGGATAAGCCTGTGACAGGACTGGAATAGGAAGTGCTGGGTGGGTGGATCGGACAGGTCTTGCAGCGGGGTCTTCCACGAGGATATGATTCCTGCGGCAGTGAGCTGGTTTCGAGGTGGCATAAGGATGAACTAGGATGTTGTGAAGGTTGGGAGGGGGGGGGGGGGCGACGGAACACCACTTTAGGAGGGGTGGGAAGGATCTTGGGCAGGATGTCTCTCAAATCTGGCCACGAGGATAGGAAATCAAAACTTTGGCGAAGGATGGAATTTAGTTGTTCGAGACCAGGGTAGTACTGGGGGACAAGGGGAGCGCTCTTTTGTGGATGGTTACTGGTGTTAGGAAGAGGATTTGGGGTGTGTGAGGATATGGCACGGGAGATTTGTTTGCGGACTAGGTCTGTGGGGTAGTTTCTGTTTGTGAAGGCCTTTGTGAGACCTTCAGCATATTCAGAAAGGGAATTCTTGTCACTGCAGATATGCCGTCCACGGGTGGCCAGGCTGTAAGGGAGGGATTTTTTGATGTGGAAGGGATGGCAACTGTCAAAATGTAGGTACTGTTGGTGGTTGTGGTGGTTGGTAGGTTTAATATGGACGGAGCCATCAGTGAGGTGGAGGTTGACGTCCAGGAATGTGGCATGGTAGGTTGAGGAAGACCAGGTGAAGTGGATGAAGGAATTGAGGTTCTGAAGAAAGGAGGATAGTGTGTCCTGCCCTTGGTTCCAGATCATGAAGATATTATCAATGAACCTGAACCAGGCCAGAGGTTTGGGGTTTGGGGAGGATTCCTCCAGACAGCCGATAAACAGGTTGGGGTAGGAGGGTGCCATGGGGGTGCCCATGGCTGTGCCTTGGTGTGTGTGTGTGTGTGTGTGTGTGTGTGTGTGTGTGTGTGTGTGTGTGCGCGGTCTTGTGTACTTGCAGTGTGCACGCATTTTGTATATATATTTTGTTTATTTTATTTTATTTTCTCTCCTCACCCGCCTCCTCACTCCATTCCTAAGCTGCATCTCGTTATTCCCATCTAACCCATCCCCACCACCACGATGTAACCTTCCTATCCCCTATTCGAAGTGCGGCAGCCGGAGGTGATGGTTTTATGACCGTGTAGTGTGCCTGTGTGATTGATTGCGTGAGCGTTCTATTTTCTGACGAAGGCCATGGCCGACAGCTAAAAGTGTTGTATGTGTGTGTCTTTTGTATGTGCCTGTCGCAGTACGTCACCACGTCTTTGTGGTGAGTTGTAAACTGTCCTTACTATATTATTGATTCCGACCTGGACTTTCCAGTATTATAAATGAAATTTAAATTTTACTGTTAATATTGTCATTTGGGATCCACTCCAGAAGGCTTTATCTTCATTACTGGCTGTAATAGAGTAGTAATTCTTTTTAAATACATGTACTCGAGTTGACAGATTATTTGGATTCGAGATTTGGAAGATTCGATTTGGGTTCGGAATTCGGCACATGTTTTATTTAAGATTCAGTATTTGGGTTCAATTCGATAAAATTGGGGTTCGACCCATCCCTAGTATTCAGAGCTACCATTCGGGGGTCCTCTAGGCAGCCATGGAAAGTCCATTCTGTATTGGGTCCACAGAAATTTAGTGTGACATTAAGTGCTCTTATGTGTTCTATGGTATACTGGAAGGACAGGGGTTCGGAGGTGGTATGGGTTTCCTGTCTTTGGGATTTTGTCCTCTTTCCCTCTTCAGCTCTGAATACTCCTCTACTTCTTCCTCTTTTGAGGGTCTGGACTCTCTTTTTCCCACTCCACAATGCAAAGTGGTATTCCACCAGTTGTTTCAGAGCTACAGTGCTGTTACTATTTCAGTCTTTACTTAAGGAATTTAACTGAAGCTCCCTGCTAGTACTTAATCTATCCTGAGCAACCTTCCTGATTATCATGACTTCATGTGAAGGTTGGAATATTCTGTTCGAATATAGTTGGCCGTCATTTGCAGTTATTATACTTAACTAAAATATGTGCTGTTAATGGAATTGTGGGGTTTGCACTCTCAATTTTTTTCCCCTCTTTGATATAAAGACTCACGTGGTGATGACTGCAGTTGTGTTAACCATTTAACCATATTCCATTAGAAAACACACACACAAACAAACCATCACACAAGTAATTTCACACTCTGTATCCACCTAAGAAAACTCAGCAGACTGGTATTCATTAACAGATTAAAAATACAATCTGACCTACTATTCTAACCCGATGGTAGGTTTTTCTTTGCTTACTATTACTATTATTATTATTATTATTATTATTATACTAGTGGAAGAGACTTTTTCTCTGATTCTGTTAATAAGTATAAGTATACAACTAAAAAAAAAAAAAAAAAATTATAATGGTCATCTAAAATAAAATAAATATATACTGTATGTTAGTAATGTCACATTTTAGAGAGTAAGGAGTGGTAAGATCTGAGTGATCATAGAATTGATGTGCTAACCTCCAGCTAGATAAAAGGATAGCTCCAGAAACTAATTGCAACAACTCAAAGCCACACACAGAGGAGTAACAAGTAGTTTTAAGGAGTGAGTCATTCAAAGAGGGGCAGAAAAAGGAAGCTAATTAGAAAAGATAAATATGAAAACAGGATACTGTACGCAAGGTATGTATTATATGTAGGTATGAGGTGGGGTGGACCTAAAGCTCGATGACCCACACCAAAAATAGTTGGTGAGAAAATATATATACTGGGACATTATGTAATGTAGTAAATGAATGTGTCTGAATTCTGTATCTGAGGAAGAAGTTATATCAGATGTTTCCTACAGATGCAGGTGAATGTTAGTTTTGAAGCCCACTCCAGACTGACAAAGTAGCTAACTTACCTGTTATTGTAACACCGTTGTTGTACTTTATTTTGTTAAACTATAAACAGAGAAGCAACTGTCAGACTCCCTTAATGAATCAAGATATAATGAAACAATTATATCAAAAGACACAACAAGAAGTCATGAAATTTAAGATTTATGGAAGTAACTCCCCTGGTTAGGGTGAAAGAAGAGTAAACGAGAATGTTTCTGGAGATGTATGGCTCTACTGTCTACAGACAGGTGGTCTGATATACATGTTTTCATATTTAGTAGTGATATTAATTGAGAATGAACTTTGGTGCTACATCTTCAAAGATAAACAAACAAATCGACACTTCAATTAGGTAGGTCAATTCTTAAAATCGATGCTGTGCCCAAATTATTGGGTCGCAATGTCTGCAACTGGCACACGTGCCACCGTTTCACCATCGCTGTCCTGGTCCATCCCCCTGACACTTCTAATCCCAACCCCAAACCTTAGCACAGGGATTATACACCCTGCTGCCCAATCAGACTTCCTATTCCAGTACCTCCAGAGGCTGGGCTACCTGTGATTTAAAACTGTTGCTGCAATTACTGCACAGCCAGTTAAATTGGTATGAATACCAACCAGCTGTCCACCAGCACGACTGACTGTTGCCAAACTGTGACCGAGAACAGCTAATCGATTTCAATGGCTGGCTCCTCCTCTCCACGACCAGCTCTTCTCAACTGCGCAGACGGGAGTTACCTTCATAGCACACGTCAGGGTGTGAAATGTGTGTCGAGTGTCCGGGTAATTAAACATACTCATAAACTGGATAATAAATTGGAACTTTTTGTTTTTTATATGCAGGCATATACTTCATAATAGATGATGTTCTGACTGATGTAGGCTAAAATTTGGTGAAAACAGTCACAATGTAAAATGATTTTCAGTCAATGGTGTACAGCAATCAGTGAGAATAAATATTCTTTCAAATAGTCTTCATTGCAAATTCATTGTTGCCCGATCATTTGTAGGGCGACAAGGAAATCAAAAATTCCAGGAAAATAGAAACACCGCAAAACAACTTACGATGTCACACGACGAAGAGTGCATTGTAAGCTTTGTTTACCATTTATACTGTCTTCTTAAAACAAAATAAGCCCGTGTACCATTATACCCGTTGCAATTCCGCGTTGTAATGTAGTGCGCCTCGGTTGCACAGTGGTAGAGTGCCAGACTACAAATCCAAAGGTCGCGGGTTCGATCCCCGCCAGGTCCTAGGATTTTTATCTGTCACTTTCCACTTCTTTCACCTCTGGCAGTACTGCTCATGTGAAAAATACCGAGTAGCACCGTGGTTCGGAACCCACGTTAAACTGTAGGTCCCCCTATAACTGGCTGGGTAAGTCAGTTCGAAGGTCGGAGGAAGGCAACAGCAGACCACTTCCAAACAGGACCATGCCTAGTAAAGCACTGTGGTGTTCAAACCAATCTTCGGATTGTTAACTGCTTTACCTTTTAATTTTGCGTAAATTCTGTTACGCAGATAATTTGAAAATGTCCTGCTAAAGGGCGAAACGTGTCATTAATTGATAAAATAATTTGCAATCAAGACTGTTTGAAGGAATATACAGTCACAATGTTGTTGGACGAGAACTTGGCTGACACTGCAGAATGAAGCACTCTCTCTGCAGCGGAGTGTGCGCTGATATGAAACTTCCTGTCAGATAAAAATTGTGTGTCGGAACCGGGACTCGGACCTGGGACCTTTTGCGGGCAAGTGCTCTACCACTGAGCTATCTCGACACGACTCACAGTGCCACCCCACAACTTCAATTCTACCAGTACTACTTTTCAAACTTCACAGAAGTTTCACAAGATAACTTCGTTAAGTTTGTAAAGTAGGAGGCGAGGTACTGGCAGAATTTAAGTTGTGGGGAGGCACTGAGAGTCGTGTCGGGATAGCTCAGTGGTAGTGCACTTGCCCGCGAAAGACAAAGGTCCCAGGTTCAAGGCCAGGTTGCGGCACACAATTTTAATCTGCCAGGAAGTTTCATGGCTAACAATGCTGGACACGAGGCAGAGACAGGCAAATATCTGACTAGTCACCTTCTGCTTGCATGAAGATCACAATGGAATTTGCATGCTGTATTTACAACTAGCAGGGCCTTACCTGTTCTCTGCACCTCTCATAAGAATTCTCTTCATACTGCTCCAACTTCACAGTTATTCTATCAGACACCTGAAAACAAGTACAACTTTATTTAATATGACACCATCACCAATAAAAAACATACCAACACTACTCTTAAAGGCAGATCACTACTGTTGTGTCTATTATAGATGGAAACTTTCCTGGTGGCCAAAATGTGTATAAAAAATATAGATTGTCTAACGTACCCAAAGTACAGGCTCGTTGACTTTGTGTCTGTCAACGAGCCTGTACTTTGTTTAACTTATTCAATCTATATTTTTATGATACGAATATTATAGAGGAAAAAATTCCTAACAGGAAAAATATATGTAAAAAAATAGATGAAGTCTACTTACCAGGCGAAGGAGCACAGGCAGTGATAGTAACAAACACACACACACACACACACACACACACACACACACACACACACACACACACGTACACACACTAGCTTTAGCAGCCTAGCTGCTTCATCATGCAGAAGGGAAGGAGAGGGAAAAGGAAATGATGAGGGTTTTAAGGAAGGGGGTAAGGAGCCATTCCAATCCTGGGACAGGAAAGACTTACCTTGGGGGGAAAAAAGGAGGGTAAACAAATATACACATTCACACAGACACACACACAAGAATATGTGGGTGTGTGTGCATTTGTTTACCCTCCTTTTTTTCCCCCAGGGTAAGTCTTTCCTGTCCCGGGATTGGAATGACTCCTTATCCACTCCCTTAAAACCCTCATCATTTCCTTTTCCCTCTCCTTCCCTTCTGCCTGACGAAGCAGCTAGGTTGCGAAAGCTTGCGTTTGTATGTGTGTGTGTGTGTGTGTGTGTGTGTGTGTTTGTTACTATCACTGCCTGTGCTCCTTCGCCTGGTAAGTACACTTCATCTATTTTTTTTTTTTTTTTTTTTTACATAAATCAAAAATGATAGAGGGAAACTTTCCTGGTGGGATAAACAAAAATAAAAAATAGAAAAGAGATGACTTACCAAAAGGATCGGCTCGTCGATAGAAACGAATAAAATCACACACAAACACACATACAAGCTTTCGCCACCACTGGCAGCTTCTTCAGGAAAAAAGGGGAGGAAAAAGGGAAGGATATGGGTTTTAAGGAAGTGGAAAAGGAGTCATTCCAATCCCAGGACTGAAAGGACTTACCTTAAGGGAAAAAAGGAAGGTAAACAAATACACACACACTCAGACATATCAAAACGCAAACACACCTAGACAGACATTTGTAAAAAGCCAAACATAAATTTTTACATAAATCGCACATTACAGAGGAAAAACTCCTAACAGGAAAAATATACGTAAAAAATAGATGAAGTACACTTAGCAGGCGAAGGGGCACAGGCAGTGATAGCAACAAATAAACACACACACACACACACACACACACACACACACACACACACACACACACAAACGCAAGCTTTCACAGCCTAGCTGCTTCGTCAGGCAGAAGGGAAGGAGAGGGAAAAGGAAATGATGAGGGTTTTAAGGGAGTGGATAAGGAGTCATTCCAATCCCGGGACAGGAAAGACTTACCTTGGGGGGGGGGGGGGGGAAGTAGGGTAAACAAATACACACACATCCACACATTTACACAGACGCAAGTACACTTAGGCAGACCTACTGTAGAACTGTAGAAGTTAGACAGAGATGCCACATGAGGCAGAGGCTCTGTCCAGAGAACCAAGGCAAAGATGTTAAGATGGTGGGTGGGAATTCGAATTTAGCGGAGGTTGAGTCCAGGTGGGCAACGGGAAGAGAGAATATGCTGAAGGGCAAGTTCCCATCTCCGGAGTTCTGAAGGATTGGTGTCGGTGGGAAGTATCCAGATAACCCGGACGGTGTAACACTGTGCCAAGATGTGCTGGCCGTGCACCAAGGCATGTTTAGCCACAGGGTGATCCTCATTACCAACAAACACTGTCTGCCTGTGACCATTCATGCGAATGGACAGTTTGTTGCTGGTCATTCCCACATAGAACACCTCACAGTGCAGGCATGTCAGTTGGTAAATCACGTGGGTGCTGTTGCAAGTGGCTCTGCCCTTGATTGTGTACACCCTCCGGGTTACGGGACTGGAGTAAGTGGTGAACCAATACACCAATAACCTGATAACAGCCTTCACATCCCGCAGCTATCCTCCTGATCTGGTACAGAAGCAAATTGCCAGAGCCACTTCCTCATCCCCCCAAATTCAGAACCTTCAACAGAACCCCAGAACTGCCCCTCTTGTCACCAGATACTTTCCGGGACTGGAACGGACTCTGAATGTGGCTCTCCAGCAAGGATACGACTTCCTTAAATCCTGCCCCGAAATGAGATCCGTCCTTCATGACATCCTTCCTACTCCACCGAGAGTGTCTTTCCGCCGCCCACCTAACCTCCGTAACCTCCTAGTCCACCCCTATGAAATCCCCAAACCACCTTACCTACCTTCTGGCTCCTACCCTTCTAACCGCCCCCGTTGTAAAACCTGCCCTATGCACCCTTCCACCACCACTTACTCCAGTCCCGTAACCCGGAAGGTGTACACAATCAAGGGCAGAGCCACTTGCGATAGCACCCACGTGATCTACCAACTGACATGCCTGCACTGTGAGGCGTTCTATGTGGGAATGACCAGCAACAAACTGTCCATTCGCATGAATGGTCACAGGCAGACAGTGTTTGTTGGTAATGAGGATCACCCTGTGGCTAAACACGCCTTGGGGCACAACCAGCACATCTTGGCACAGTGTTGCACCGTCCGGGTTATCTGGATACTTCCCACCGACACCAATCCTTCAGAACCCCGGAGATGGTAACTAGCCCTTCAGCATATTCTCTCTTCCCGTTGCCCACCTGGACTCAACCTCCGCTAAATTCGAATTCCCACCCACCATCTTAACATCTTTGCCTTGGTTCTCTGGACAGAGCCTCTGCCTCAAGTGACATCTCTGTCTAACTTCTAACTTCTTTGCTTTCTAAAGTTCTACAGTATGTCTGCCTAAGTGTACTTGCGTCTGTGTAAATGTGTGGGTGTGTGTGTATTTGTTTACCCTCCTTTTTCCCCCCCAAGGTAAGTCTTTCCTGTCCCGGGATTGGAATGACTCCTTACCCACTCCCTTAAAACCCTCATCATTTCCTTTTCCCTCTCCTTCCCTTCTGCCTGACGAAGCAGCTAGGCTGTGAAAGCTTGCGTTTGTGTGTGTGTGTGTGTGTGTGTGTGTGTGTGTGTGTGTGTGTGTGTGTGTGTGTTTATTTGTTGCTATCACTGCCTGTGCCTCTTCACCTGGTAAGTGGACTTCATCTATTATTTACATAAATCTATATTTTTATATTTATGAGATTGATCAGGGATTTCAGTCACCCTTTTACGGTTCCAAGTGGGTATTGAGCTTGCCACTTGTCCTTGTCCGTGACATATAGTATATTATACGAATATTAAGACGAAAAATTCCTAGCAGGAAAAATTAAATGTAAAAAATAGACGAAGTTTACTCACCAGGCGAAGGAGCACAGGTGTAACAGCATCACAAGTAAATAAATGAATACACACACACACACACACACACACACACACACACACACACACACACACACAAACGCTAGCTTTCACAGCCTAGCTGCTTCATCAGGCAGAAGGGAAGGAGAGGGGAAAGGAAATGATGAGGGTTTTAAGGAAGGGGGTAAGGAGCCATTCCAATTCCGGGACAGGAAAGACTTATCTTGGGGGAAAAAATGGAGGGTAAACAAATGCACACACACCCACACATTCACACAGACACACTGTAGAAAGCTTTCTACAGTATGCCTGCCTAGGTGTACTTGTGTCTGTGTGAATGTGTGGGGGTGTGTGTGCGCATTTGTTTACCCTTCATTTCCCCCCCAAGGTAAGTCTTTCCTGTCCTGGGATTGGAATGGCTCCTTACCCCCTTCCTTAAAACCCTCATCATTTCCTTTCCCCTCTCCTTCCCTTCTGCCTGATGAAGCAGCTAGGCTGTGAAAGAAAGCTAGTGTGTGTGTGTGTGTGTGTGTGTGTGTGTGTGTGTGTGTATTCATTTATTTATTTATTTGTGATGCTGTTACACCTGTGCTCCTTCGCCTGGTGAGTAATCTTCATATAGTATATTAGTAAATAACATTGGTTGGCACTTCACAGTGAAATATAGTACCAATAAAATACAATTTTACCAGTTATCAGAATTATACAGTTACACAGAAAACATATATCATGAAACAATCAAAATGCATGTCGCATGCATCCAACTACACATCTGAAATCTTAGGAAATCCACTGAAACATTATTCCGAATAGAAGATATTATAATCTGAAATGTGGAAACCATGTAATCATGGGATAGAAAAAAATTTCTATTCAGAAAAGTACTCAACAATATTCTTACTATAATTTATTTTTAGTGATACTGAATACAAAACTGCAAACCAATCTATATATGTATCTACAGTACATATTCACAAAAGTACTCTCACACTTTTTCCGATGAGAATGTCGGAGAACGCCATTCCGTGCTTTGCCATTTCTTTTCAGGGTCGTACCTGAGACACCAGGTTTCATCCTCAGTGACAATAACGTTCAAAAATTTGATGTCGCATACACCATTTCAACACAATACTGCGAAGCCTCTAAATGTGCCCGTTTCTGATCGCCAGTCAAGCCGCAACTCAACTTTTCATCTTTGCCAACTTCTCGGTAAAGAATCCTCGCACAGATTCACAGTTAATCTGCTATTGTGCGTGCAGTTCATCGACAATCCTTTATGATTAACATCTTCACTTTCTCAATGTTTTTCTCACTGATGTTGGACATCGCTCGTCCGTTATGGGGATTGACAGAAACATTTTCCTGGCCGCCTTGAAAATGGGTAAACCGCTCGAACACACACATCGTGGGCAGTGCTCAATCCCCGTAAACACATACCAGCATTGCGCACATTTTTTAGGTGTCTTGCCGATCTTAAAACGAAACTTTGAATTGATCCTTTGCTAGTTCATTGTCCTGCTCTCAGTTCAGAAGGAACGCACTAAACAAGCACTTCGCCTAACAGGTGTAACACGGAACACACGCGACGCTCGACTGAACGACAGTGGGGGCAGGTCGTCAACAGTGGCCGCTACGCAGGTGCAGCCTTGTGATTCACCCGTCTTGCCCGATTCATCATTCTGAGTTCATTCACCGAACTTTGTCAGAGGTGACATTGACAAACAGTGGTAAATTGTGATTGAACTTTATTGTTTTATTGTGCAACCATTTCAATACTTCATTGGTATTATCTTCAGGCCATATGACAGCTGTGATGTGTGGATTGGACACACAAATGTTCAGGAACTGCAAAGACCGGTACACACAGCCATAGTGATAGTTCATATAAGTGGACGGATGTTGTCGATATGGCCTGAAGATGATACCAATGAAGAAATGTTTAAAATTTGTAAATCTATCGGACCAAACTGCGTGGTCATCAGTCCGTAGCTTACAAACTACTTAAACTAAGCTAAACTAACCTAAGGACAACACACACACCCATGCCCCAGGGAGGACTCGAACCTCCACGGCGAGCAACCGCGCGCTCCACAGTAAAACACTTTAGACCGCTCGGCTACTCCACCACGGCCAATGAAGAGTTGAAATGGGTTTCGTAATAGAAGCAATAAATTTCAATCTCATTTTATGGCTGTTGGTGAATAAATAAATCTTTTGAATCACAACTGGACCAGCCAATGCCCCAATGGAACCACATTGAATATTTAGATGTGTTTTTTACCAATATTTAATGAGTTTTGAGTTCCTGGTTACACAGAATGTAATAGCATAGTGTAAGAGTATAAACTGCAATTTTTTTTACACAGAAAGACTCAAGAATGAATTTTTTATTGACTGTGTGCACCCCACTCCGAAGTGACCACGCACGCTTCCCATTATTTATTGTGTATCCCAAACATCAACACATCGAACAGAAACTGTAGAAACAACTTCATGCTCGACTGCTAAGGTTACTAGTGTAACAGTATAACTACATAATTTCTATCTCGTGTTAGAATGAACCAACTTTGTTCTGATTTTTAATGAAGTGCAGCCTGTACTTCCCCTCCCCCCTTTAATTTTTGGGTCCTTTCTTTTTCCTTTGGGGGTACAGTATAGATTCTGGTATTATTTTTCTTCAGTTTGGTGTCTCACTTTTGGGGTGCAGCATGGATTTGGGTAAATATAGTATTTCCAACAGCTGCAAGTCCATGACCATAAGGGGTGTTGGTGCATAGGGAAGAAGAATCAACATTGACAAGCATTCAGAATGTAAAGCATTGGGATCATCAGAGAGTCAGTGAAGGAAGTGATTTCAAGCAATTGGTTGCAGGTGTTTGTCAATGAGGGACAAAATTCTTTCAGTGGGGTCACAGCAAAAAGCTACAATTGGGCATCTAGGATTATTTGGTTTGTGGATTTTTGGAAGCACGCATTTAGGAGAATGTGCGGGATGTTGCTGGGGTAGGGTGGAGACGGAGTCAGATGAGACTTTCTGGGAACGGCCAAATGATTTTAGCAGGGGCTCAAGGTGGTGCTCGACTTCTGGGACATGATCACTCTGACACAGGTTGGCGGTTGAGGACTCACAAGGAGACCACAAGGGTGTCGCATTTTAGAATTTCTTTATATTCATGGTACGTGAAGTTAAGAACTTAAATAACAATCAGCCAAAGCCATTCGACGCAACTCTAAAAAATTCTCAAGAAAATCTAATTTGAAACTTTGTAAGTACATTGAAGTACCAGTATAATTGAAACAATTGTATCATCTGTCCGTGTGGCTTATGCGGTAGTGTCATTGCCTTTCAACCGTGAGGTCCATAGTTTGAATCCCATTTTGACAGATTTTATTTATTTATTTAATTTTTTTTAAATCTCTATTTGTTGTGTTTGGATACTTATACAATTTTAATATCTAATGGTAATTTTTATGAAAAATTCACGAATGTTTGTTTGGTTATAATGTTCTATTGTTTCAAAAATGGTGTTAATAATGAAGATTCCAATTAAAAAAAAACATAACAATTTACATTTTTTTTTTTTTTTCTACAGTATTTGCTTCAGCATTACTTGACGACAGTTGTCTTTGATTGTTCAGTTTGTGATGAGCTTTGACACGGTTTTTGGAAAGTCACCTCCTTAGCTTCTAATGGCTTTCCAAGCAGCTAACCTATTCAAACGTCATTTGAGGTGAAGACAAGGTGTTCAGTTTGTCTACATATACAAATACAAAAACTGACACAACATGAGGGATTAGAGATCCCAAAATGTGTTGTATAACTGAATTTGAAATAGTGTAAATTTGTAAACACCCTTCATGAAGTTACTCCATCGAAATGAATGATTTTATTTTTCAGAATTGCCACAAATATGAAATTTGCCTTTTTTTTTTGTGTTATCCTCTTCCTAATTTAAAATCATCATTATTGACAACCTTTTATAAAATATAGAAAATTACAAATAAACAAAATCACATGCATTCTTCAAAAAAATTAATTTAAAATTGTGTAAGTATCCAGACACAACGAATACAGATTTAAAAAGAAAAAAAGAAGAAAAAAAATCTATCATGGTGGGATTCGAACCACGGATCTCAGGGTTGAAAGGCAAGGACACTACCACCTAAGCTACATGGACAGATGCTACAGTTGCTTTAATTACTAGTACATCAATGTAGTTACAAAATTTCAAATTCGATTTTCTTGAGAATTTATGAGGGTTGCAACAAACGGCTTTGGCTGATTGTTATTTAAGTTCTTAACTTCATGTTATAAAATATAAAAAATAGACGAAGATTACTCACCAGGCGAAGGAGCACAGGTGTGACAGCATCACAAATAAATAAATGAATACGCACACACACAATCGCAAGCTTTCGCAACCCAGTTGCGTCTTCAGGCAGTAGGGAAGGAGAGGGAAAAGGAGATGATGAGGGTTTTAAGGAAGGGGGTAAGGAGTCATTCCAATCCCGGGAGAGGAAAGACTTACCTTGGGGGAAAAATGGAGGGTAAACAAATGCACACATGCCCACACATTCACACAGACACAAGTACACCTAGGCAGACATACTGTAGAAAGCAAAGAAGTTAAGTTATTGAAGTTAAGAAGTTAGACAGAGATACCACTTGAGGCAGAGGCTCTGTCCAGAGAACTGATGCAAAGATGTTAAGAAGGTGGGTGGGAATTCAAATTTAGCGGAGATTGAGACCAGGTGGGCAACGGGAAGAGAGAATATGCTGAAGGGCTAGTTCCCATCTCCGGAGTTCTGAAGGATTGGTGTCAGTGGGAAGTATCCAGATAAGTCGGACGATGTGCTGGCCGTGCACCAAGGTGTGTTTAGCCACAGGGTGATCCTCGTTACCAACAAACACTGTCTGCCTGTGTCCATTCATGCGAATGGACAGTTTGTTGCTGGTCATTCCCACATAGAACGCTTCACAGTGCAGGCATGTCAGTTGGTAAATCACGTGGGTGCTATCGCAAGTGGCTCTGCCTTTGATCGTGTACACCTTCTGGGTTACGGGACTGGAGGAAGTGGTGGTGGAAGGGTGCATAGGACAGGTTTTACAATGGGGGCGGTTACAAGAGTAAGAGCCAGAAAATATATATATATATATATATATATATATATATAGATAGAAACAAATAAAATAAATAAAATCACACACAAACACACATACAAGCTTACGCAGCCTAGCTGCTTCGTCAGGCAGAAGGGAAGGAGAGGGAAAAGGAAATGATGAGGGTTTCAAGGGAGTGGATAAGGAGTCATTCCAATCCCGGGACAGGAAAGACTTACCTTGGGGGGAAAAAAAGAGGGTAAACGAAAACACACACACCCACACATTCACACAGACGCAAGTACACTTAGGCAGACACACTGTAGCTCCTCTGTATATATATATATATATATATATATATATATATATATATATATATATATATATATATATATATATATATTAATTATAGAAGGAGACCTTCCAGGTAGGAAAATGGTATAAAATAAAGATTTTTGACTTACCTAAAGTACAGGCTGGTCGATAGGAACACTAAACACACACAAAAACACACAACCATTCGAGCTTTCGCCACCAGTGGTGGCTTCTTCGGGAAAAAGAGGGAGGAAGGAGAGGAGAAAGGGAAGGATACGGGTTTTAAGGAAGTGGAAAAGGAGCCATTCCAATCCCAGGAGTGGAAGGACTTACCTTAGGGGACAAAAAGGAAGGTAAACAAATACACACACACTCACACATATCCACATCCAAACACACTTCTTCTTCACAGTGAAGAAGAACTCCAGAATTTCCTCTCCAACCTCAACTCCTTTGGTCCCATCAAATTCACCTGGTCCTATTCCAAATCCCATGCCACTTTCCTCGATGTCGACCTCCATCTATCCAACGGCCAACTACACACATCCGTCCACATCAAACCTACCAATAAACAACAGTACCTGCATTATGACAGCTGCCATCCTTTCCACATCAAACGTTCCCTTCCCTACAGCTTAGGTCTTCGTGGCAAACGAGTCTGCTCCAGTCCTGAATCCCTGAACCAATACACCAATAACCTGATAACAGCCTTCACATCCCGCAGCTATCCTCCTGGTCTGGTACAGAAGCAAATTGCCAGAGCCACTTCCTCATCTCCCCAATTTAAGAACCTTCCACAAAACCCCAGAAGTGCCCCTCTTGTCACCGGATACTTTCCGGGACTGGAGCGGACTCTGAATGTGGCTCTCCAGCAAGGATACGACTTCCTAAAATCCTGCCCCGAAATGAGATCCATCCTTCATGACATCCTTCCTACTCCACCGAGAGTGTCTTTCCACCGCCCACCTAACCTCCGTAACCTCCTAGTCCACCCCTATGAAATCCCCAAACCACCTTCCCTACCTTCTGGCTCCTACCCTTGTAACCGCCCCCGTTGTAAAACCTGCCCTATGCACCCTTCCACCACTACTTACTCCAGTCCCGTAACCCGGAAGGTGTACACGATCAAAGGCAGAGCCACTTGCGATAGTACCCACGTGATCTACCAACTGACATGCCTGCACTGTGAAGCGTTCTATGTGGGAATGACCAGCAACAAACTGTCCATTCGCATGAATGGACACAGGCAGACAGTGTTTGTTGGTAACGAGGATCACCCTGTGGCTAAACATGCCTTGGTGCATGGCCAGCACATCTTGGCACAGTGCTACACCGTCCGGGTTATCTGGATACTTCCCACTGACACCAATCCTTCAGAACTCCGGAGATGGGAACTAGCCCTTCAGCATATTCTCTCTTCCCGTTGCCCACCTGGTCTCAACCTCCGCTAAATTCGAATTCCCACCCACCATCTTAACATCTTTGCCTTGGTTCTCTGGACAGAGCCTCTACCTCAAGTGGCATCTCTGTCTAACTTCTAACTTCTTTGCTTTCTACAGTTCTACAGTATGTTTGCCTAAGTGTACTTGTGTCTGTGTAAATGTGTGGGTGTATGTGCATTTATTTACCTTCCATTTTTCCCCCCAAGGTAAGTCTTTCCTGTCCCGGGATTGGAATGGCTCCTTACCCCCTTCCTTAAAACCCTCATCATTTCCTTTTCCCTCTCCTTCCCTTCTGCCTGATGAAGCAGCTAGGCTGCGAAAGCTAGCATTTGTGTGTGTGTGTGTGTGTCTGTGTGTTTATTTGTTGCTATTACTGCCTGTGCCCCTTCGCCTGGTAAGTGTACTTCACCTATTTTTTACGTATATATATATATATAATCCATCCAATACCCATGTTGTCTCCTTGTCAGACAATTAGTGATTCTTCACAACAGTGGTGGAATCTCTCATCAGCAGGATGATTACATCAGGATATGCTTTGAGGTTGTGTATGGCTGTCCTCTCTTCAGCTGAAAGGCTGGAGTTCTTTGGAAGGGATCTGGGGAAGGATGTAGAGGCCAAGTTGCAGGCGAGGAAGTCTTAGAGGGTGACCAGGGCTTGGGAGCGAGTGGGATCTCGGTTGGATAGTGGTGCAAGCTGGGAGAGCCAGCATTCAAGGTTGGAATTTGGTTGGCTTGGGTCTGAGGGATTGGTGGGAAAAAAGTGTTTCCATCATACGGATTGAGGTAGAGAGGATGTCTTTGAGAAGTCCAGAATGGTTCAATTTGGGAGGAGGGCCGAATGTGAGGCTTTCATAGAGTTGTGCCCATCTTCCCGTTCAGGGTGTCAACTTTAAGGTGAGTAGCCATCTAAAACAGTAGCTTTTGGAACTTAAGTCCTTTGTCAAGCAGGGAGGAGTTCCGGATATTCCTTCCCTCTCTCTCCCTTCCTATCTGACGAAGTATTCAATTTCTGGAAGATTGTGTTTTATGTTTATTTTCATCTTTTTGTGATACTATCAGTGGGAAATAGCCAAGGTAAGTATAGGCCAGACACACCATTTCTTTTGAATCTTTTTCTTTTTATATCACTGGAGAATTTATATGATATTTATGAAATTTATTAATTTCTGAGTTTCAGAATCAATGTTCCTGCTTGGATAAATGAAACCTGTTTTATGTAATGAACATAAAACCAGTATGTTGTTCAATGTGTCACACTTTCCACCACAAAAGCCAGCAGCATTACGCTCTTCTTACATCGCAGATCAGAAGACACGTGTTGTTACAAGTAAAAACTCGACATACAAATACTTCAATTTCATGAGCTGCCACACGGACACCAAAATTCGTCACAAATTCAAAAGCTCTGAAGTTAAATGATGCCATAAACGTAATTCTTCGATCACTGGTACTCATTTTTGTATGTTGTCAATAGTGTGTGTGTTATGGTCTTCAGTCCGGAGACTGGTTTGATGCAGCTCTCCACCCTACTCTAGCCTGAGCAAGCCTTTTCATCTCCTCATAAGAACGGCAACCCACATCCACTTGAATCTGCTTACTATACGCGTCTCTTGGTCTCCCTCTGCGATTTTTACCCCACACACTTCCGTCCAATGCTAAATTTACGATTCCTCGATGTCTAAGAATGTGTCCTACCAAACGATCCCTTCATTTGGTCAGGGTATTCCAAAAATTCCTTTTCTCACCAATTCTGTTCAGTACCTCTTCATTAGTTATGCGATCTACCCACCTAATCTTCAGCATTCTTCTGTAACACAACATTTCAAAAGCCTCTATTCTCTTCCTGTCCGCACTGCTTATCGTCCATGTTTCACTCCCGTACAAGGCAACACTCCACACAAATGCCTTCAGAAAAGACTTCCTTACACTTAAATTAATATTCGATGTTACCAAATTTCTCTTTTTCAAAAATGCTCTCTTATTTTCCTCTAGGCGGTATCTACGTTTCCCCTTCTTATACATTCTTCTACAGATTTGCATTTGGCTTCTAGCCACTCCTGCTTAGCCATTTTGCACTTCCTGTCAATCTCATTTCTTAGTCGTCTGTACTCCATTTTGGATGTTTCATTTACTGCATTCTTATATTTTCTCCTTTCATCAATTAAATTTAGTATTTCCTGTGATATCCAAGGATTTTTTGTAGGTATTGCCTTTCTACCTATTTTGTCCTCTGCTGCCTTAACTATTTCATCTCTCAATGCTACCCATTCCTCTTCTACTGTTTTATTTCCCGCTGTTTCTGTCAATTGTTGCCTAAATCTCCCTCTGAAATTCTCCAGAACTTCACGTTCCTTCAATTTATCTAGGTCCCATCTCCTTATTTTCCTACCTTTCTGCAGTTTTTTTCAGTTTCAGCCTACAGTTCATGACTAACAAGTTATGTTCAGAGTCTATATCTGCTCCTGGGTATGTCTTACAGTTTATAACTTGGTTCCGGAATCTATGTTTTACCATTATAAAATCTATCTGATACCTTCCGGTGTCTCCTGGTCTCTTCCACGTATACAACCTTCTTTTGTGATTCTGAAACCACGTGTTTGTTATGATTAAATCATGTTCCGTGCAAAATTCTACCAGGCGGCTTCCTCTTTCATTCCTTTTGCCCAGACCATATTCACCCACTATTTTCCCTTCCCTTCCTTGTCCTACTACCGAATTCCAGTCTCCCATAACAATTGAGTTTTCCTCTCCCTTAATTGTCTGAATAATTTCCTTTAGCTCCTCATATATACTACTGTTGTCGGTGTTGGCTTCATATGTATCTTGACAATGATAATGCAATCACTGTGCTGGTCATAGTAGTTTACCCGCATTCCTATTTTCTTATTCATTATCAGTCCTACTCCTGTGATACCCCCAACTGATTTTGTACTTATAATCCTGTACTCACCTGAGCAGAAATCCTTTTCATCCTGCCTCCGAACTTCACTAATCCCCACTATATCTAACTTCGACCTATCCATTTCCCTTTTCAAATTTTCTAATTTTCCTACCCGATTAAGGGATCTAACATTGCATGCTCCGATCCGTAGAATGCCAGTATTGTCTTTCCTGATGATCACATCCTCCTGAGTAGTCCCCGCCTGGAGATCCGAATGGGGGACTATTTTACCTCCGGAATATTTTACCCAAGAGGATGCCATCATCATATTTTCATACAGTAGAGCTGCATGTCCTCGGGAAGAGTAACGGCTGTAGTTTCCCCTTGCTTTCAGACGTTCGCAGTAACTGTGTGGCAAAGCCACATTAGCTGATGTTACAAGGCCAGCTCAGTCAATCATCCAGATTGTTGCCCCTGTAACTACTGAAAAGGCTGCTGCCCCTCTTCAGGAACCACACGTTTGTCTGGCCTCTCCACAGATACCCCTCCGCTGTGGTTGCACCTATGGTACGGCTATCTGCATTGTTGAGGCATGCAAGCCACCCCACCTCGGCAATGTCTGTGGTTCATGGGGGTGGGTTGTCAATAGTACAAATCTGAATTCACACTCGATAGTCCGAGTCCCGTCGAGTACTGACGCCAGAGCCATATTCTCCGTCCTATATAGGCAGCGTGCATGTGTGCGGCGCATGCGCCACCTTCCGAGGTTGCTACGTACGAGACGTGAACTAGTGGCGCCGCCCCTGGTGGGACATGGGTTCAACGATGTATCAGTTGTGATTGATCAAACACTGGCGCTGGCTTCGTCACAGAACGGTGCAATTTGAAGTTTTTTAAAAGCAGGTTCCATGATCTGCTCAGAGGAAAACCCTTGTCTCGGTTGATCAGATTGTCCGCCAATCTAATTTCAATTGCTTCTTTATAGATACTGTCCCAAAAACCGGAGATGTTAGCAATTATGAGGGTCTCATCAAATTCCACCTTGTGTGCCTCAGTTAAACAATGTTCTGCCACAGCAGATTTTTCAGGCTGCAGCAGTCTCGTGTGGCGACAATGTTCCACGCAGCTATCTTTAACAGTGCGGACAGATCAGCCGAAGTATGCCTTGTCGCATGGGCGAGGTATTCTAAAAAACACCCGGCTTCCGAAGGCATAGGTCATCTTTTACAGAGCCAAGCAGTGCCCTAATTTTGCTGGGAGGGTGAAAAACACTCTGATATTAAAGATTTTTAAAAGTCTTCCAACTCTGAAAGAGACCCCCCAGCATAGGGAATGAATGCCACCGCTTTTTATTTCCCTTTGTGAATCTCTGGCGATGATCCAAACTCTGTGGCTCAATGAGTTTGTTTGTCAGAATAACCATTTTTGCCAGCCGCGGTGACCGAGCATTCTGCGGCGCGTCAGTCACAGTTTGCACGGCCTCTGCTGTCGGGGGTTCGAATCCCCTCGGGCATGGATATTTGTGCCGTCCTTAGTATTAGGTAGTTCATAAGTAGTTTTAAGTTCAGGGACTGATGACCCCGTAGTTAAGTCCCACAAGCTCTACAAACATTTGAACATTTTTAACCATTTTCTTTAAAGACGGTCTTCAGATGTTCAAGTTCAGGTGTTAAACTAACTACATCTGAGATGCCGTTTGCCCAACGAACCAGGGTTTTAAGGACACCTTTGCGTTGGAATGGCGGATGGCAGCTCTTGGCATTCAAATACCGATCGATATGCATTAGTTTTCTACAAACCGTGTGTCCCAGGGTGCCATCATGTTTTTTATAAACCATTACGTCCAAAAATGGGAGCTTCCCATCCATTTATATCTCCATAGTAAATTAAATATTAGGATGAAGGCAGTGGTCCAAAATTCAGTCAAGCGTATCATGTCCGTGGGGCCAGATAAAGTACCAGTCATTGACGTAACACCAAAAACACGTAGGTTGCAAAGCAGAGATTCTCAGGGCCCTGTCCTCAAAGTCTTCCATATATAAGTTGGCAACTATGGGTGATCGGGGGCTCCCCATAGCTACACCGTCCTTCTGTTCAAAAAAGTTGCCATTGAATGAGAAGTATGTGGACGTAAGAACATGTTGACAGAGTTTTACCAGCTCATTATCCAACCTTTCGGTGATTAAACTCAGAGATTCATCCAAAGAGACCCCCGAGAACCTCTGCTTTGCAACCTATGTGTTTTTGGCGTTATGTTGATGATAGGTTCTTTATCTGGCCCTATGGATGTGATACGCATTGACCGATTTTTGGACCACTTCAAGTGCCTTCATCCTAATATTATATTTACTATGGAGATATAAAGGGATGGGAAGCTCCCACGTTGGATGTAATGGTTTATAAAAAACATGATGGCACCCTCGGACACACGGTTTATAGAAAACCAACACATACCGATAGGTATATGCATGCCAAGAGCTGCCATCCACCATTCCAACGCAACGGTGTCCTTAAAACCCTGGTTTGTAGGGCATACGCCATCTCAGATGTAGATAGTTTTACACCTGAACTTGAACATCTGAAGTCTGTCTTTACAGAAAATGGTTATCCTGACAAACAAATTCATCGCGCCGCCTATATAGGACGGAGAATACGGCTCTACCCTCAGTACTCGCTGGGACTCAGCAGCAGCAACGTCCCTGAGATGGCAGACAGTTGGATCGCTGAAATATCGGACCAGTTTGTTCTTAGTATCTGGCAGCATACCCGCAAGGACTATCAAGATTTACTACGCCAGGAAAGCCTTAGATGCCTGAATTCACACTAGCCGTGGGAAAATGCAAGCCTAGCAACATTGAATGGAGAGGGACTATTCAGTTGCTAGTCGCAATGTTGCCAAAATTTCGTGTAAATTAGTGGTGCAGAATTTTGTGTAACTAACAACGAATTTTTATATCTCAAAAAACAGTCTCAGTTGCAAAATTATTCTTCATTTCACTGACTTGTTTCACCCTGATGCATCATCAGCTTATGTAAATATGTGGTGAGCTGAAACTTCCTGGCAGATTAAAATTGTGTGCCGGAACCGGGACTCGAACCTGGAACCTTTGCCTTTCGCGGGCAAGCGCACTACCGACTGTGCTATCCCGACACGACTCACGATGCCGCCTCACAACTTTACTTCCGCCAGTACCTCGCCTCCTACTTTCCAAACTTCACAGAAGCTCTCCTGCGAACCATGCAAGACTAGCACTCCTGGAAGAAAGGATATAGTGGAGACATGGCTTAGCCATAGCCTAAGGGATGTTTCCAGAATGAAACTTTCACTCTGCAGCGGAGTGTGCGCTGATTTGAAACTTTTTTGGCAGATTATGTTGAGTGCCACCTGGTGTCTGTATAGTCTTCAGCTAACAGAAAACAATCAGCTGATTAGGGTTTTTTTGTAAATCCTTGTGCATGGTTTACACAAGTGAGAGGATGTGCCTATATGGTATAGTTATTCGACAATTCTGCTGTAAAGTTGATGTCGGTAGCTCGTTGCTAGCGAGTCAGCTTATTGTCAGCTGTAGTATGTTTGGGATAGAATCACTGCAGCCTTTTTTTTAATTATTATTAATAGTGTGACAAATGTTTTCTGCTTATTTTAGCTTAATGGTCGAATAGACCTACCATATGTGAAGAATTTGAATACTGAATTGGAAACAACAGTTCCTGGAAGACACTTGTACTAACTTGTGTAAACCATAAGTAAGACCACAAAATTGTGTCAATCACCTGATACATTTCTCTATGCTGAAAACTATAGACACCAGGCGGCACTCAAAGTAATTACAAATGAATACATCAATTTCCAATATTTTTACTATGACCATTTGTTTGTTTGTTTAAAGATTAGACTATTATTAAATAGAAAGTTTTGAAACAATGTGGAACCGAGAAAAGCCTCCAACTGCACAATTTGTTTAAAGTATTATTGGCACAGGTCTAAATAAAAAATTAATTACTAAATAAAAATTAAAAAGAAAAGGACTCTATATAGATTAGAACACTAATCCTTTGCACTCAGAAAGTTTATCCTAAGCACTCAGCCACTGAATGGATTTGTAACAATCGTTGTAGTAGTATCCCTACCAGCACGGAGTTCTTACATTTACACAATACCTACATGCTCGAATAAGGAGTTTCAAAAGTCATAATATAATGAGCTGAATTAAAATGAATCTTGGCATATACTCCTTCTAATGACTATTTGCTTCTATCTGACAATGTAGACACCAAGTTGAAGCTTCACAGTTGGCAACACTCTCTCTTCTAAACCTGGACTCTAAAAATATTCAAGCCGAGCAATCTTTCTGCCTTACATTACGAATTTCAAAGACTGTATTACAGTTATGTGAAGGATCCACACCAGAAGTACAAGAAAGTAGGAACAATAAAGAAGTTGGAACAAGTAAAATAAGTCACCTGTTCAGGAGCCGGACATGCATGCATTGTAGGGCCGTCTGGTGGCTCCTGCTTCACTAATGTGTACTCACATCCCTGGAACACACGATTTTGAAGAGCTAAGCTGCCACCTGAAGTAGTTAGAGTAATAACAAATATTAAGCATTTTCAGAAATGCAATTACACATTACATTTAATAATAAACATCAACACACAGCCACAGTGGTCACTTAAAGACAATATTGTTAACACATTTCCACTAGATACTGTCCTAAGGCATAATTTTTTGGACCCAATGGAACTGACATCTAAAAAGTACTTATTCTTTAAAAGCATGCAATAAGGATATTTTGTTAAACTGGCAGTAAATCTGGTTACATTCACTTAATTAGTCAGTCAACTACGAACACATTATTGGTGCAACAAATTACATATGAAGCTAAGAATAGAGGTGCACAAAATTTCACGATATTATATCAATAACAAGATTTTAAATGGAATCATAGAACTTACAGTAGGGAAGCTGTTTGCAGACCATTTGTCATAGGTTATTTGTTTTTGCTATTATTTTATTTTGTTTGAACACAGTATGACAGTAATTAGAAGTTAATGTCACTCAAGTCTGATTGCTGATTTTATTTTAGTGAATAGTATTTTTTTTCTTAAAGTACTCTCCTATGTCATTGTAAATGTACGGTGGGGGACAGAATGGGCAGTCTTTGGAAGTTTATTGAATAATCTGAAGCCAAGATGTGTCTCGCTTTATGAATGTTTGCCAGTTTATGTATGGTAAACCAACTGAAAGGTCCATGGGGGAAAAGGGAGTGAGTCACAAAAATGAAATTTGGGATTATTACAGTTTCAAAAAGCTATCAAAACAACTGTGTTTATCTGTTTTTGTTTCGTGGATATTGGGTGAATAGTCTCATCAGATACAGCAGTTTAAAAATATAGTGCCCACAGGAAAAATGAGGTAAATCAATGTGAAAAAAAGGAAAAAAATGGGTCAGCCAGTTGGCAGCACAATCGCTGCTGTTGTTTACGTTCTGTAGTGTATGATTATCAGGTGTTGGATATGTGCTGATGGATAAAAGTTGCAATTATTATTATGATTATTATTTTCTTTTTTTTCCTTTTTTTTTTTTTTTTTTTTTTTTTTTGCAGAAGCCTTTGATGTTAACATTGCCTTTCCTGTAAAATTAAGAAGAACTGACTTACCCCCTTTCTCCGAAGGACTCTTCAATTGATTGTCTAGTTCTTATGTTATGTTCATGTAGTCACAAGCTACGGTCAAACATATTTAAATTCTCTTTAGCACTGAGGAGGCAGCTACATGTTAGAGGTTAGAAACTGTCACGATATTAAGCTCTTTCAAGTGGCCTTTACACGATTCTCTGAGAGTAATTGCTGCAATACATCTGATGGTCCTTTTTTTTGCCTTTTGAAAATGTGGACATTGTACAGTCTATTTTCTCTCGATAAAGACTACTATTTTGTTATTTGTCATATTCTGTACATAACTGTGCTGAAGCATATAAATAAAATGTCAACTAGTTTCTGTTCTAAAGAATTTTATTTATATAAGCCTCACACCCTGAAGTAGCACGGAAAAGACGAGAACCAATTGAAAAATGTTTCCGACAGAGCAGCAAGGAATTCAACAAAAACTAAATATGTTCTAGTTTTAATAGACTGCAGAATGTCACAGGGTTCTGGTGGAGCTAGTGGAAAGCAATAGAGTAAACCTATTGTGGGTCCCTGGCCACTCGGGGATCAGTGGCAACAAACATGCTGACAGATTAGCCAGGATGGGGGCAGAGACTCCATTTATTGGACCGGAACCTGTCCTGACAATCACCAAGGCAATGATCAAATTGGAGCTACGTAACTGGCTCAGAAGACAGCACATATAATATTGGACCAAAGTCTATCAACAAAAACATGGCAAGGTAATGATGCCAAAGCCATGTTTTAAAAGAAGTTCTGCAATCCTGGGCCTGAACAGGAGAGAGATTAGACTCATGGTTGGATTGCTGACAGGCCATGGGAATTTCAAAAAACACCTACATACAATGGGAATAACAGAAGAGGACCCTAAATGTAGGATCTGTGATGACGGTGATGAAACTGCATCACATCTGATCTTCGAATGCATTGCATTGGAGAGTAAAAGGCACAGAACATTGGGGACAACCAGACCCAAAGAAATTGTGTCTAATAAAGAACTGGTAAAGGGACTCCTTGCACTGTTCAAGGGCATTGGTTGGCTTTACTAGATATACAGGGAGCAATACCGCACAATAAACTTAGTTTCAGTGCGGGCAGTGGCGGGCAGTGCGGGCAGTGACTGTTTTGGCTTCCCTGAGAAAATCAAATCAAAATCAATCAATAGACTGACAGCAAGGTGGCAAACCAGACCTCATTCTGCAGGCCTCACCAAAAGCTTTGGCACACAAACATATTTGCACTAGTTAATACTGAAAGAGTTTGGCAAAGAATGGAGTTGTATGAGAGAAGAGAGTTCCACTGGTATATGTGTGTGTGTGTGTGTGTGTGTGTGTGTGAGAGAGAGAGAGAGAGAGAGAGAGAGAGAGAGAGAGAGAGAGAGAGAGAGAGAGAGCACGCCCACGATGGGAGAGACAATGACATAGCACTAAAAGAGACAAACGGATGCAGATAGTTATAGTGGCGACATCTATACTAAATCTGTAAATGTAGGCCTGTCAATATTCACTTCAATCTTCAAAACTACTGAATGAATATTCATGAGGTTTTCACAGGAAACATGGATGAAGATTGGTTCATGATATAGCCATGATTTCAGCAAAATACAATCAAGGAAATAAGGTGTTTTTAGTAACCATCCTGTCTGTTTTTCATCTATTACAAACCACTTTACTTCACAAATTTGCATGGGACTTCCACAGGTAACTTCAGCGTATCTTCGCTTCATAAAAATCAGATCACAGAGAAAAAAGAATACCACAATTTAATGTTTTTTATCTACAACCATCATGTCTGCCTTTCCGTTTCATCACATTACATAAACACTTCATTTCACAAAATCAGAATAGAGAAATCAAGGGTATCACAATTAAAACATTTCTCTGAAAACAATCGCATGTGTGTATTTGTAGTGAGTAATCTCCAGAAGTATACACAGACATTCTTGGGGCTTCACACATAATTTTAGAATAGCTTGGAGCATAACATAGGGTTCTTTTCATCAAAATCAAATCAGCGGAAGAGAAGATATTGTACTTTTGAAGTTTTATGTGCAGAGCATACTTATAAGCACAGTGTAGTACAGCAAATATCTAAAAGTACTAAAGGAACATTTATAAGGTATCACAGATAAACTGAGAATAGCCTGGGGCAACATAAAGACTTCATTTCTTCAAAATCAGACTAGGAATAAAAGACATTGTAATTTGAAGTTTTAGGTGTATTTCATGCTTGGACATAACAGCGTAATGCAGCAAAGAACCAATAGAGGTGCCGTTAGTTTTGTAGTGCACAAGAAAACTAGTAGATAGCACTGTGGGTAAAGTTTGGTAGCGGTCAGTAAATGCTATTTTACTCTTTTACTTTTCAAATTTACCATATTTCTGAAAATCGTTTTCTTGGTTGCTGTGTTCTACAAGATACGATTCAACGCAATGAATACAAAACTGATACAATCCTCGCCATGTTTAATCCATATATTTACATACTGATATCACAGTCTTCCGTGTGGAGTTGCTAGTCTCACATCGGGCACTTCCGCGGGTGGCGGATTGGGGAACGTTCACCAGAAACAGTGGACACGGGGGAAATAAAATATCCGGGGTGGACCAAAAGTAGCAAAAGAACAACTGCTGCCTTGTAGTTGGGAGTTGGGCCTCCGAAGGCTAAGGGAAGAAACCCCTGATAAAATCACCCGTCCTCCGGTAGGGGTTGAACGCAGGGTTGACAGCCCGATCTGTAAAAAGCAATTGTTGCAAACCTTCCTACACTAATGGATTTACGCATAAAAGTCTCTTTTTTGCAATTTTGGGTCCAATTACAAGGAATACTTTTTCTATTACCACCGCTGTCATTCTAGTGAAAATTTGATACTGGTGTGGGTCTTCCATCACGAGCTCTACAATAAGATTCTTGCTCATTCCAAAACTATATCGCCTCCTGAACCATTATCTTTTCTAACAAGAACGTGGTCATTTACTTGTTCTCATTGGTACCAAAATGATCAAAAGAACAGCTGCAACCCAGTGCTGTTCCGTCACAACTACTTCCTGCATGCACAGAAGTACCACTGACAATCTCACGGAGAGTGATCTGTCAGCTCCTACAGACACTCCATCCGACTACGTGTAAACAATTGTGACATCTGCTCTCGCAGAACTCTTAGACACTTCTACAAAGTACTCGCAAGTAACTCTCTGGCAGTAAAATTAGCCCCTAGTCTAAACTGTAGCAAACTCACTAAGAGCAAAAGACTGCCACATTTATCCCCGCCCTAGCTCTAGATATCTGCTCGTCAGCCAGATGTTTTAATTACACTTTTTCTGGACAGTGTTTGCTTTACAGGTAGATGAGCGGCACTTTTTCAACAGTTTACTTTATAATTCTAGCAAAATATGCATTTACAGGCACATATGTGGTGGTGGAAACTGCTCAGTTTTCAACCAACAATTGATCCTATCAAATCTAAATTGATTTTGAGGATCACAAATTTTAGGGATGGTTCTCTCAAAACTAGAGGGGAGTTGTGCCAAAGTATTTTAAATACTAACTTTCATTTCTTGTTGCACAGAAGCCAAATCGGTTCACTGTGTCTGAGGTCTTGCCCTTGTAATCAGCTCTACAATTTGTTGAGATTTTATCTTCACTTGTTAAATTATTGTGACTTCTAATACCGAGAAAATATTTTTGAAAAAAAAAAAAAAAAAAAAAAAAAAGCTCTTACCTCATCAGCTGTTGAACATGTAGATTCATCGAGGTCTAGTGGTTCTTCCTTCACAATTACAGACTCACATTCCTGAAATACGTAAGTTTCACATGTTCAGTTGGCACCAGAAATAGTAATAATACATCTTTAAGGATTTTGAGACTAGTCAGCATATAAAAGAGAGAATCATTAAGCAACTCAATCAATATTTACTATTGTAATGGTACTAAAAACAGTTAATGCTTATTCCATTCAATATGATTCAAAATAAACTAGCATGACAGCACATACTCTTTAGAAACTACAAGGCTAATCCAGAAAGCAATGTTACAAGAATGTTCTTGAAGTACAAAAATGAATTTATTTTAAGAAAATTTACATGCAGCATATAGATCTGTAACGGTCATCCAGTCTCTTTTTTCCAATCCCAGAGATTCCATTAAAATCGATAAAATGGGATGTAAAAATATGTGTTCAACTACGTAAAGCTTGGGGTGTAACATGTCAAAAATAAAAGATGCAAATAAAATGGAAGAAAGGAGGGAAAGAGATTCACAGAAATAAAAGTAGAACATCCGACCACTCTGTAACACATTTAAATCTCCTACCTAATAGTATTAGGCAATTTGAGAACAGATATATAATTCATGCTCACTAAACCTCAGACCAAATAATACAATCCACTGTCACGAATAAAATTTAAAACTGAATCAGCCATAGAGGCATCATCCGCTAAAACAAGGGTTAAGAATTCAGGAAGATTAAAAGTCCACCTCTGAGCAGCTAAATTGGGGCATTCCAGTAAGACGTGGACGACTGTCAACACTACATCGACACTGAGCAGGGTCCACCGTGACGGAGGTGACGGCAGATACGGGGTTGGCAGAGGACGACAGAGTCCCTGCGAGGGATTCGCACGGAGGATGTCCAAATACCGATTGTCTCCTTTATTAACCTCAATTTGTTGGGCAATTCGTTAAGTCCAGCACGTGTATAATCGAAGCCGACACGACGTTATTCCTTTGTCACATATCTCACACCGTTTTTTTCTGCCAGTTTTACAGTTCAATTTTCATCTCGTCATCATCAGGAAAGTATTTTTCAATAAGGTGCTACTTCTATTTAGTGAACAGATAATTGTCAGTAGGTGCAAGATCAGAGCTGGGAGAGGGCTGTTTAAAACAGGACTGTACCCACGGAGAGGATCAGGGGGACCATCCCCCCACCCCCCTCTAAATTATGTTGTAATGTTTTGCAAGTTAGACTATATGTCATAATTTACAGTTGCGTTTTACTGTCACATAGCCTCCCAAAACAAAATTCTGACTATGGCCCTGGCTTAAAATTATCAATAGTCAAAAAATCTTACAGCGCACGAGCAGTGTGGGGATGTTTAAGTCATGAAGAAGATAGTCTCCCATTGACAGCATCCCACGCCATTTGTTTTGTGTAGCTCTGAGATATTTCTTCAAGCTCTCAAAATATCTTGCAGCCTTTACCATTTCACCTCTTTCCAAAAAATCAACAGATCCCCTTTTCCTGTCCCAAAACACTGACATCAAGGTTTCACTTGCTGTTTGCTGTGTTTTGACTTTTTTTGCATAAAGAAGAATGAGTATGACACCAGTGCATCAATTGTAATTTGCTTTCTGTAGTACAGTGATTGTCAGAGATTCATCCCCTATTAGTACACAGCTGAGAAAAGCTTCGCCTTTAGTCTCACAAGTCAATAAATTCACAAGTGGAATTGAATATCATAATTTTGTGTGCTTTGGTAAGCATCTTGGGCACTCAACTTGGGATAATTTAGTCAATCAGTTACAATTTCAAAAATAAAGTGCATTTTAAAAGAAATAAAAAGTACAGACCCAATCAATGTTTGCATCCTTAATTCAGGTTTGCCAGTAACTGAAGATAGGTAGCACTTCATATTCACAGAATATATGACATCAACTGCAAATGGGCAAAGCTGAAAATGTGAAACCAGCCGGGATTTGAACCTGGGTCTCCTGCTTTCTAGGCAGTTGCACTGACCCCTACAGCACTGGGGACACTGTGATCACTGCACCTGCAAGGACTGCCTAAGCACGCCTCCCGCCACACACAAATTCCCAGCTCTACCCTGCCCACAGCACTCAAACTCATAGTTTTGAAACTAATTCATGTAAGAGTAAGGGCCCCAAACTTGCCCAACCCTCCCTACTAACGAAAGGATCATTGCCCATCATCATCTGAAGTGACGTCTGTTCTTTCAGATATGCCAGTGACGGGCAATGATCCTTTTGTTAGTGGGGAAGGGTGGGCAAGTTTGGAGCCCTTACTCTTATGGGAATTAGTACAGAGTGACTACAAGTTTGAGTACAGTGGGCAGGGTAGAGCTGGGAATTTGTATCTGACAGGAGGTGTGCTTAGGTAGTCCTTGCAGGTGCAGTGATCACTGTGTCCCCAGTGGTGTAGGGGTCAGCGCAACTGCCTAGAAAGCAGGAGACCCGGGTTCGAATCCCGGCTGGTTTCAAATTTTCAGCTTTGCCCATTCGCATTTGATGTCATATATTCTGTGAATATGAAGTGATACCTATCTCCATTGATAGATTCTGTGAATATGAAGTGCTACCTGTCTCCAGTTACTGGCAAACCTGAATTAAGGATGCAAACATTGATTGGGTCTGTACTTTTTATTTTGAAATAATGCACTGTATTCTAGCAACATAGTAGGAGATACTAAATGATACACTTGCAGTGTGACAAGATTCACACAGTGAAGAAGACTTAATTGCAATATGATGTTCGCTGCAGCCTTTCAGAGCGTATTTGAACGATGAGGGGTGTTCAAACGAAAAAGTACTAAATGACACCGTGGGCATAATTGAAGTCTTTATTCAAAGTAATCTCCACAGGCCTGAGCACAACTACCACACTGTTTGATGAGCTGAAGGATTCCCTGTTCCCAGAATTCCTCTGGCTGCCACAAGAGGCAGCCCTCTACCGTGTCCTTCAGTTCGTCATCCGAGTTGAAGTGCTTTCCTTCAAGATGTTTTTTTAGTGGATCAGAAAGATGGAAGTCACAGGGCGACATGTCCAGGTTGTAGGGCAGACACTCAAGCTTTCTGTGAGCCTGGAGACGTGTGGACTAGAGATCTTCACCTCGCTCGGTTGCTCGCTCAAAACGTGTCATACAGGTCGTTCTATGACAGTCCGACAGGTGTCGGCACTGCAGCTTGCGACAAGGCGTGTGGCTGCACTCGACTTACTTCTGCGCTCGTTCAAGTGGGGCACACACTAATGGCCCGAGTGTCCACACTGCCCACTCGCCACGTCGTGTGAACTCGAGTCCGAGGCGAGTGCCAGGAGCAAACTAGATTCTAGACAAAACATCCTGACTGCAAAAGGGAGTGGTCGCAGCAGTGTTTCAGAGAAATTTTCCTTAGTGACATGTAATGATTGCCATTATGTTGGCTACGTGTTCTGTGGCAGGTGCTCGGCTCTTCTGTTTTTCAGATCTATGACTTGACATCTTAATACACATATCTGCAAAGCATGGCAAGGTGCAAGTTGTGCAGTAGTATCAGCTGCAGTGAAAGACTCTGTTATGAAAAAGTGCATAGATACGTGCGCCATCAACCTCCGTCAATTTACATCAATATCTGATGCAGGATTTCGTCAGTTATGTCAGGAGCTGATAAATGTTGGTTCCGAATGTGGACAGGTGGATGTCTCTACCCTTCTGCCACATCCTACGAAAGTGGCACGAAATACTGAATGACAGACTGATGAAATACGAGCGAATACGATGTCCAGCTTTGTCCAGGCCACAGAAGTAAATGCATTGCATGTACGGCACATTTGTGGGCCGATCCATATAGCAAAAGGTCTTACCTATCTCTTACTGCACATTTTATTGCTCAAGATTAAACACTGAAAAACATGGTATTGGAAACATCTCAATTCTCAGAGAAGAAAAAAAATCTGCAGAATTTATTATGTGTCCTATTGAAGAAACATTATGTAACTTCGGAGCAAACCCCCGCAACATTAAGAAGATTTCATTTGTCACCGACAGTGGCGCTAATATACGCAAGGCATTGCAATCCTTTCAACATTATGCATGCACGACACCTTGTTTCAATACAGTGCTGAAACACGTGTTAGATGACGAATATTTGAAGACTGAGGTTCCAGTGGTTTATTCCACGATTAATGTCGCCAAAGACACCATCTGTTACATTAAAAAAAAACATCTGATGGAATGTGTTAGAGACAAGCCTGAAGCAGGAAACGGAGATGAGGTGGAATAGCTTATTTAGAATGCTACAGTCGGTAGTTAGCCAATATGACAAAACCATGGAAATACTTGAGCAAAGGGCGTCACTGAAAAAATAAATGGTTACAACAACAAAACTGTAAATGACCTCATAACATTTTTAAGCCATTCAAAGAAGCAACTGACGTGCTCGAAGGCAAGAAGTACCTTACAATTCAGTTTGTGGCTGCAGAAATTGGAAAGTCATTGCCAAGCAGAGCCTGACGACTCAGAGGTACGTTTCTATTACTTATTGCCCATCCTGTTTTCCTCTTTACCATGCGGTGCATATCCAGCAAATGCAAATTATAGTAAGTTGCAAGCACCAGTAGTAATGTCACTGGTATTTAGCGATATGGTACCACTGTCATTACTGTCGGTGCTACTAGTGCTCGAAGAGCGTTGTCTACATCACATGGAAGAGAAAGTGGAACTTCAGACATTGCACAGAATAGCAACATTTATGTGCCCCCCTTCTGACAACTATAAATCATGTCCAATACAGAGAAGAATGAAACCTTGTATGCATGCGTCAAATTTGTGATGAAATTTCAGTTCCAGGTAAGGAGGAATAAATGTATGATGTACGTCATTTTATTACTTTGGAATTGTTTCCTTTCCTGGGTGTTTCCAAAGCTGTTCTCTTGATCTAGTTGAACTAGCCATTCAGTTTCGCATTTTGTAGTGTGTATCCACGTTACTTTACCATACAGATTAAAACTTACACGTGATTAACATAAAATTCCTGTCCTAAGATCATTTACTAAACAAGCTTTCCATGATATTTCTTTCTTGTTCCCATTTTGTAGTGTGTTATTGCCTGTTTAGTGATAGGTGTTATGTGCCGTCTTAACGAGGAAATGATTGTATTTCATATCCATTCCTCTTACAACTCTCACATCCTGGAATACTTTGTCCATGTTTTATATTGATATTAAATACTCCAATATTGATGTACACCCATTAGGTTAGGTTTGTGCATCTCTCTTTGTTGCACCCCGTCAATACATGTTCCCATAGCATTTTGGCACTGTGCACGGTTGATGTGCCTCTACCTTCTCTGAGTGAGTCCTTAATGTGAATTTTTCAAATTGCAGCATTCGTATATCCCCCACTGCCACTGTCGTCTTTCTTATCTATATAATAAAGAACGCATGCAAGCTTTTGTGCAATATATAGGATCCGCGCTTTCTTCCATCATCAGGCCTGATGCTCGTATATCCTGTACCTATATTAAATCCTCTTCTTCCAGTTGTTTATTTTACACAGCTGTATGAATTTATTGTGCTCCTGCTGTTTTAGTAATAGGTGTTATATTTATTTAGGGCCATATGAAGAATGTCACCCAGGTGCACCAGGCAAAAGAATGAAGTGCATGTTTTCGGAATGGCTGGACTGTCAAATGCGAGAGGCGCAAGCCACCAATGAGGTGAACCTTTATTTAGCACAAGTTGATGGTGATGCCGATGATCTGCTCGAATGGTGAAAAAACAGCAGTACTGTCTTTCCTATGCTAGCTGCATTGGCAAAACGAATATTTTGTGTGCCCGCCTCAAATGCAGCTAGTGAATGCACTTTCAGTGCACAGGGAACCTCATCTCTGATAAAAGAACTTGACTCAATCCACAATGTGTCAATGATATTTTAACAATACATTGCCACCAATGAATAGTTTGGAGATAATGTTGTTACTTTTCAATACTTACTTTGTTGAACAGTAACATTCAGTTTTATACATTGTTCGTTCTGTAGTTTCTCTTTGGTTCCTTTACATTACTTCCAAATGTTGTAGTTGGTGAAAACAACCTTTTCATCTCATATGGGGTATATAATGATATTGCGGTTACATGCTAATATGCAGGGATACACGTCTACAGCATAACTGATAGTTCCTTTAGTTAGTGGGGGTGCGTCACACACAACAGCAGCCCAACCTCAGAGTCGCTGCCGTAACAACTGAGTACAGCGGCGGCGCCACGCTGTGCGGCCTCTGCCCGCCCCGCCCCACATTGTCTCGTTCGAGTGTCAACACGCTCACTCCGAGGGTAGAAACTCGGCAAGCCACCGCCGAGTGTTGCACACTCGACCGAGAACAAGTGAGCGAAACCAGTGATTTGCAGACCTCTAGTGTGGACGTGCATTACTGTGTAGCTGAATCTCTCCCTCCGTGAGCAGCCCAGGCTGTTTGCTTTGATGGATTTGCGCAGGCTACGGAGTGTCTCACAGTACACGTCACTGTTAACAGTTTTTCCATGTTTGAGGAGTACCGGACCTCAGACTTTGAAAAAGACGGTGAGCATCACCTTGCCTGCTGAGAAAACAGCGGGAGGTGACGATGCGTGCTTTGTGTCCTTAGATGTTGCACTTCATATTCCCAAAACGGCATATGCAAATTTCAGCCAGTTTGGTTGTTAAGATGTTTTGTACCTTTCCATTAGAATACCCCTGATAGTTCAATTTGTGCAGGGCAATATTATTTAAAAGATATTCTTAATAAATGTCTTATTTCTGCTTTAGATTGAGAGTGAACAATACAATAATGACTGTAGTGTGTTTGCTGTAATGTTTTACATGTATGGTTCCACAGAATTAATTTAAAGTCAACTGAAACGACAACAGCAGGAGCAGAAACAACAACAGCAGCAGCTGCAGCAGAAACAACAACAAAATACTAGGCTAAATGACCAAAATATGGGGTCACCTTAGATATCTCTGGAACTACAAAAGATATTGAAAAACAAATTTCATGGTCATGAACATACGGCTTATGAAAGTAGGTACTATGAGAGACTCTAAAACGTGAAGGAAATTATTTTCAACACAAACTTTCTTTTTTACATGGATACCTCATATTATTTCTTAAGCAATCAATAGCATGAAAAATCACAAAAAGGATGGCGTTGGTTGCATCCCAATGTGTGTCAATTACATCCGGAGAAACTGCGAAGCGAAGTTCACGTTCAAAATACGTGACGCGTGCTGCTAGTGTGTGGCCGAGACTCAACCGTGAGTCTCGCTCGAGTCTCGGGATGCATTAGCTGTGCACTTCATGTGTTTCAACTTCACTTCACAGTTTCTCCGAATGTAACTGACACATAGCAATGCAACCAACGCCATTCTTTTCTTTTCTTTTTTCCATGCTATGGATTGCTTAAGAAATAATATGGGGTATCCATATAAAAAAACATAAGTGTGTTGAAAATAATACTTATTTACGTATTACTCTCTCATAGTACCTACTTTCATAAGCCCCTGCTGTATGTTCATGACCATGAAATTCGTTTTTCAATATCTCTTGTAGTTTCAGTGATATCTGGGGTGAAAAAGTTCAGTGGGACACTCTGTATACTGTCATTTTTGAAAGTATACTGGAGAATAACAGTGATCTCGATATTATAGTTAAAATTAAAAGCAGTCCAGATCGCAAAATTCGTATTTTTCTTTCACGAGCGGTTCCCGTCTATAAAGTCCATCTTCAGAGGAATACCACCATCATGGCAGGCAGCGGTGCTACGTGCAGCAGCCCACACAAAGGAGCGGTTGGCATTTGTGTGGCCTGTGCATCTAACATACATTGTGTGGCTAATATAAAATGTATTGAAATTGTTCAAAGAGTGTATTCTAATTCTGTGAAGGACCCATAAACTGAAGTAAAACAAGCTAGCAATACAAAAAAACTGAGAACAAGGAAACCAGTGCCGTCACCTCTTCAGCTGCCGTAGCGTCATCTGCCGGTTCCTGCTTCACTGTCACGTTCCCGCATTCCTGCAACACACGAGTTTGACGTGCTAAGCTGACACCTGAAGCAGTTACAGTAACAACAGATATTTTAAGAGTTTTGAGAAATGCAATTCCAAATTACTATCAATAACAAATATTAACATTGCAGCCACAAGTGTGCCTACAGACAGGATTCTTAACACATTTTTATTCTACACTATCCAATGCCATTATTTTTCTGGGGTACTGCACCCATTGTCCAAAAAGTACTTATCCTAAAAAGAAGAAAACAGACCCAGTTTACATTTTAAACTATTTCTTTTCTGGGAATCAAACACAATTCGTGCTGCTAATATGAAAACACCACTCGAAAAACTGGTGCTCGTAGCTAATAATAGATTGTAAATTTGGAAAAAGGTTTCAACAATGTTGACTAGAATACCCTCACATTCTGAAGCTTTCAGGAGTACAATATAGGGAAACAGAAGTTATATAGCACTTGTACAATTACCATACAGCAACTATTAGAGTAGAAGGGCACAAAAGGGAAGCTTTGGCTGGGAACGGAGTAAGACGGGGCTGTACCCTTTCCCCTACATTATTCAATCTGTACATTGACCAAACTGTGTAGGAATGGACAGAGAAATGCAGGGAGGGAATTAAAGTCCAGGAGAGGGAATAAAAACTTCGTGGTTTTCCAATGACATAGTAAATCTGTCAGAGACAGCGAAGGATGTGGAAGAACAATTGAACATCGTGGAGGGGAGTGTATAAGATGAACATTAACAACAGCAAAAACAAGGGTAATGGAATGTAGTGTATGAAAATCTGGCAATGAGAAGTAATTAGATTAGGTAATGAGGCAATACAGGTGTAGATGAGTTTTATTACTCAGGCAGTAAAGTGACATTCAATCCTCACCGTACATCTATATATATAAAAGAAAGTCGTGTTAGTTACACTATTTATAACTAAAGAACGTCTGAACCGATTTGGCTCAAAACTAGTGGGGAGGTAGCTTAGCAGCACGAGACGGACATGGGGTACTTTTTGACCCGTTTGATTGCATATTATATCAGAATTTGAGAAAAACTGAAAGTACACTTGAAGCTGGGATCATTTTCTCAATTCTCCAACAATCAGATTATTCATTCACTACTTGCCTAGTGACCAAATACGCTGTAACAGAACAAACAAATACACCAAGGAGGTTAGACTAAAGCGTTATGCACACAAGGTTTAAACTGTCAGACAGACTTAACATGAAACATCATTTCTTTACAAGCCCCTCAGTATTATTCTTACCTCCATGATGTTATCAGTGGTGATCATGTCTTTGGAGCATTGCAAAGATAGAATTGATGTTATTTCGTGGTATTTTTGAGTGTTACAAACAAATCAACTACAGATCATGGTTTATTTTTTAGGACAATGCCTCCACTGCATCGGCGTAATATTGGTCGGCGTACGTGCAACGCAATCTTACTACACGATCGTAGGCAATGAGTCGACAAAGGTAATACTCAGCACTTTGAGGTAAATCGAAAAGACATTTTCAAGCACGAAACGTTATGACTCTGAGACAAAGGGTACAGTCGAGTTCGACTCCCTCAGTTGCAGTTTCCGCACGAAATAATTTGGATCGTCGACAAAACAGACGGCCATGCGTGAGAATTATAATTGAATGTTTGGTGTACAGACACAATCCAGCAGTCGATTACACAGCAGATGCACGAGTTGGCTTCAGATCAAAGTGTCGCCATCTAAAATTTCATTGGCTATCTCAAACTTTGCCACGATTGGTCGGCTTCATTCTCACGATCCAACAGCTGTTGACAACATAGCTATACCACGCAAGTGTCACAGATTGTAAAATTTTAATGGTATGGATCAATGTTGTTAATCATGTTTCAATTAGATTCCTAATAAGACAAGAAACAGGTTATTAGAGAGACATTTCGAACTGCTCTATCTGTGAGGTTAGCTTCAATGGCCGCACATTTAATGGTTGCATTGTACGAACAGGTATGTGTTATAATCATGGACAACACCACTCTCACAACTATAACACTGAACACTGGCGTGCACTGTCTGTGCGAACATCCGCAAAGTGAGCTCGTACCTGGTAAGCAACACACTGGGCGCAGAGCACAACTCCGCACTGTTTATGTCATTGAAACTCACAATTGTGAAGCGGGATCGTGGGTCGTGTCGGGATAGCTCAGTCAGTAGAGCGCTTGCTCGTGAAAGGCAAAGGTCACAGGTTTGAGTCCCAGTTCCGGCACACAATTTAAATCTGCCAGGAAGTTTCATATCAGCGCACACTCCGCTGCAGAGTGAAAGTTTCATTCTGGAAACATCCCTTAGGCTGTGGCTAACCCATGTCTCCACCATATCCTTTCTTCCTGGATTGCTAATCTTGCAAGTTTCGCAGGAGAACTTCTGTGAAGTTTGGAAAGTGGGAGGCGAGGTACTGGCGGAAGTAAAGTTGTGAGCCGGGATCGTGAGTCGTGTCGGGATAGCTCAGTCGGTAGAGCACTTGCCTGCAAAAGGCAAAAGGTCCCAGTTTCGAGTCCCGGTTCCGGCACACAATTTTAATCTGCCAGGAAGTTTCAAATTTCGTTGTACTGATAATTTTTTAATTCAATAAAATACAATCATAAAAACACTTTACCCAGCACTTTGCATTAATATAGGCTTAAATTTAAAAATTATATTTTTGTAGTATTAACATTGTGTGGCTGAATATTATGCACAACTGTGCCATTCTTGATAAATGCAACTATTGTGTAGCTCTGATATTGTCCCGACACAGATGTTGTGCTCAGTTGTGCTATAGTTTGTGAATGAGGCAATGTAGTAGTAGCACATCCAACTGTACCATGACACAGTGGGGAAAGTTTGCTTTCCTACACTACTGTTCAACTGTCCAGACGGCGACACACTTGAGACATTCCCTCCTGTTAGGGTACACATACTGACAATAAAAGATAATCTGCCTCAATACAACTCTTCCGGTACATGTCGTGCAGTACTATGGAGGTGCCGACAGCACTTCCGGCAAGATAACAGTCCTCTCTCTGTGCTGTCGCCTTGCCCTGGTCTTCAGGATACAGTTTCGGTCTCTCTAAACCAGTGGCTCCCAACCTTGCTTAGACCGGGGACCACTCCCATTTCTTTTTTTGTGAGCAGGGACCACAAGACTCGAGAAAATATACTGTGTCAATATAAAAATAAACTTTAATGTGCGACTCTGCAGCACAGTGGTAGAGTTCCAGACTTCTAATCCAAAGGTCGTGGGTTCGATCCCCGCCAGGTCCTAGGATTTTTATCTGTCATTTTCCACTTCTTTCACCTCTGGCAGTGTTGCTGATGTGAAAAATACTGAGTAACACTGCAGTTTGGAACTCATGTTAAACTGTAGGTCCCCCTATAATTGGCTGGGTAAGTCAGTTCAAAGGTCGGAGGAAGGCAACATCATACCACCTCCAAACAGGACCGTGCCTAGTAAAGCACTGTGGTGTTCAAACCAATCTTTGGATTGTTGACTGCTTTACCTTACCAAAACTTTTAACATATTTGTTACTCTCAAAATTAATATGGATTATCAGTACTCTATTAATAAAAACTGTTAGTAGAAAATTCAAATATTTGTAAACCTAAAGACCAAACTGGTGAGGTAATCGGTCTCTACACTTACAAACTACTTAAACAAATTGAACTAGCTCATGCTACACACACACACACACACACACACACACACACACACACACACACACACACACACACACACACACAGCCAAGCTCGAGGGAGAATTCTAACATCCGACAAGAAGGAACTGCACAATCCGTAGCAGGGCACCGTGGAAAATAAAATTTGGTTTGCAGCTGTGTTTTCAAGGTCGGTAATCCTAAGGCTAATACTACCACTTACTTTCAATCAATTCTTGGATTTATTTTTGAGCAGGAAATCCTTGTTCACCTACATATGCTATGGAGAAAATATTAAGATAGCAGAAAGTGATTTTCAGACTGTTGTTGTATGATGTGGCATTTTTAGAACAAAAGTAACAAAAAGGAGGAATTCAAATGTCTTATTATTAAGGTATCAATGTTTTGGAAACCAAAAAGCATTCATAACACTAAGAGACAAATGAATACATTTCAAATGGTACCAATGTTATGCACCTCAGTCATCACCAGTGAAGTTGTCAAGTGAAGTATCGTGGACACAAAGTGTAATTGACTGACCACATAACAAGATATTATAAATTTAGAATAAATAAAAGTTTGGAATTTCACATCTTTAGCAAGCCATATTTTTAGCTCTTGTGGTGTACACAACACGGGTTGGAAACCACAGCTCTAAGCCGACACTACAACAGAAGACTGCAGGCCACTCTGGTTTGAGAACGTCCCGCTTCCATTCTTCCTGTGGCCCACCACCACCACGTCTGGTAGCCACTTCCCTGTGCCGTCTGCCACTGTGGTTGTGAGACTACTGAGCAAACACACACGTGTCTAGGCCCCCAAATATACCGCCGGAAAGGTCCAGAGATAAATATGAGAAGACCTGGTGATGCTGATAGGTGTCACTCCAGAGATACATTATAACACGTGATCTGCAGTACAGCTTATAACGTTACAGGATTGATGGTCCAGCGGGATCGATATTCAACTATTTGAATATCAATGACCATACAATCGATAGGCAAAAAGGAAACAGCTCGGTTGTATTAATGCGACACATCCTATGATAAAACTATTGTAAAATAATCAGAAAATAAATGGAGATTGTTAATCACAAGCAGATTTGGCACATTTATATACATTTTAGACCTATGCAATACTCTTAAGAATGTTAAATTGTATTATTTAATGTAGGAACTATTTTATGTAAAAAAAAGAAAGGTGAATGTAGCGCAGGACTCGAAAACGGGTGCCCGCGGTCTTTTTCCGTTGGGCGGTTGGTGTGTGAACACGAATTAAAAAATATGTCTTAAAATTGGTGATTTTCTTTTCTTGGCCACACCACCTGCATGTAACTGAATATCTATATCAACGCTAACGCTGACCTGATGTTGCATTTCCCCTAGTGAGTCGAAAGCAACACAAAGTTTTGCTGATTTTGTAAATTGCGACGTTTAGTGTTAGAAAATGGGGGCTCGTTCGGGATATGAACCCGGGACCTCTCGTATGAAACAAATTAATCAAATCATGAGCTGTTAAACAAAAACAAATGGAGGATCTGCGGAATTGTATAGCTCGCCTGTAAACTAATCTCATTTTATATGTACATTCCTTCAGTGTCACAATAGTTGTTATTATGCTTACAACAATGTAATCACATGTCATGTACGAATTAGGCAAACGTGTTATAAACCAGTTTTCCATTTCATTTTTCGCGTTTCAGTCTCAGTTCGAACACATTATTTGAGGAGCTGGTGTAGTTTAATACCCTAATGCTGGATGTTAGGTGTCATTTTTCTTTTTTTTTTTTTTTTTTTTTTCCATCCGATTTGCGACAAAGAAATATCTATGTTTCTTCTTAGCCCAAGCGAGAAGTTAGAGAAATGCTCGTAAATCCGAGACTTATATTATGGCAAACTGAAAAACATGGAAATGGAATTTCTAAACATCAAACCATCGCAAGTTACGTGAAATTAGTACACTCGCTCTTTAACCTGTATTACTACAAATGTATGCTCAAAATGAGTTTGCCTGTATGGTATTAGTAGGTACAGTACTGGTACTTATGATTTGATAGTACTTTTCATATATCATTTCAGTGTAAGAAACCTTCAACCATTCCCTAACACAGCAAAAGTATCCTTTTCTTTAACAATTCCCTTAAACATGGTATTGAACTCTCAAAGCAAAGTGATATGTTGTTTTCTGTGTGTCATTTCCTAAACGTGAATATGTTGAGTATTTTACTATAATTCCTGGTTTGTTATTTGTGTGTTTGGAACATTTGAGATTGAAAATCTTCAGATTTCTAGTGGTTTCAGAAACGGGGAGAAATTAACTTTCAAGTTGTAACACGTCAAATTACCCATTTCTTGAAGAAATACGAAACGACAAAAATGTTCAATACACTTGAAAACAAGAACAGAACCTTTCTTCACTGAACCAGGCACAAAACAAGAATGAAATGAATAACGTTCTGCTCCAAAGATCTCGAACTGCAGAGACTTCTCCGGCTTTGGCTGCGGCGGTATTTTCGGGGGGCTAGCATCGACATGCAAACGACGCCCCGTCTGGATGCGCCACGACGATGCCGCCGGCACACTCTTACACCGACCAGAATGCCACCTCAAACGATCATCTGTGGGCCTTACGGCAGCTTCTGACATGTATGTTGGCAAGGTGCGATGTTGATGTTTATTCCAATTATCCCACTTCACAGGCTCGCATTTCTAGTGAATGTCGTACTCTCGGACAGGCACTTTAAGGTATTCCTGAACGGGCAATCTAGCAGATGGAGGACACTAAATAATTACCTGCTACAGCACCGAGCCCCGGAACCATCCTATACAACCCGTTTACACGTGACACGCCAGACACAAAACTCCGTGAAAATTGCGAGGTGTCCACACACCTAACACTGAATAATACTGAATTAATTTCTTCTTCTAGGCCCCGTGCTTCCTTCATCGTGTGGAACTAAAGCCACTCGTAAGTATGACAGGACTTTAAACATCAAGTTTCCAACTTTCCTTACACATAGGTTAATTTTAAATCACTTCGAGTGCTCTTAATTGGTAATGTACCAGCGAGATAAAGGAACATTTTTTTTCAACACTACAGGGTTATGATTTGCTTCTACAATAATGATACAAACTGATCGGTAAGCCTACCCGTATAATAAGTGATGCAGAATGTTCCCGTGTTACTTCATCACTGGACTCTGAAAATAATAAAATATTTTCTTTTTAGATATAAGTTGAAAAAGAAAGAGACCAAACAATTATGCCATCATAAGAACTGGTTTGAGTTGCACTCAGTTTCAAAACTGTCATATTAACAACTTCTCACTTACCAATGGACCCCAATTTCTTAGAATTCTGTGTCTCACTGTCAGCTATTTTCTCTCTGGCAGCAGTTACATTTCCCGAATTTGATCGAACTGCTTCTTCACATTCTCGAATAAGTCTACGTTTTTGCCTTTTGATATAAGCGGATCTAGTAGTACTACAACCACCGGTTCTTTTTCTGCGATCTTGCTGGCAATGGAACTTTGATGGTAAAGTACTTTTTCCTAAGAGTAATTTCTTACTGAAGCCCATTCTGTACTGATTGTAGTTCTGGATGTCCCTCTCCAGCTGCAATATCAAATATCAGTTACAAGTGACACAATATATTGTCTAGCACTAGCAAATCCTATACTGATGTTATCGTTAAATTGAACTTATGGACAGCTCTTTATTTTCTAATAACTAACAAACATTTATTGTATTCTAAATCGGTATTTATTTTTTATTACCTAACTTTACAACTTGATGTTAAATTTTACTTGGGGGAGCGGCAAAGTAGTGTGCTACTGTTGGCAACGAAATGTTCACTTTAAAGGTGGGTCCACATGCAACAAATCGTTGCGTGTGGACAGCACATTTGCACAGACTTAGATGTGCACAAACCTGGAAGTTGGAGTTTGAGATTTGATTTAAAAATCATAAATACGTACAAAATTAAATTAAATAAATCAGTGTTTTTTTTTTGTTTTTTTTTTTTTTTTTTTTAATCACATCTATGCAGACAAGTTGGAACGTGTGGACAGCAGGTTGCTGCAAATTTGAGGCAGTGAAGACTTTTTCGTCCGAGAATGGTTGACACTCGTCGGTGATCTGGGGAATTCACTGCTGAGTTTATTGATATTTATTGAAGCTGTACTTGTTTATTGTAAGAGAAAATAAAAGAATATTGTGATAGAGACAGGTCAAGCAGCTGCATACAATTCTCTCAAAGAGAAAATACCATTGGTTGATCCTGCTGGTAACAGATAATCTGTTATTGAAATAATAATAATATTAATTAAATTTTTTTCTTAACTGATCATCATAAAGGAAGTTTACAGACCAAGTTTACGGTATTTTGATAGCAACTGCCTCGACTATTTTGACTGAATTTTCCTTATCTGCATTTTGTTTGCATTCTTTTTGCAAGACACATTGCAAACAGGGACCACAACAGAATTTCCTCTATTGGTGATATGAAAAAGAGGCTATTCACTTGCCAGTGTGACTGTAGCCAGTACTCAGGTACTGCTGAAGTGTTTTTCTCAACCAACAGATAGAGGGTGGGAGCATTTGCAGTGATCTAAATACCTTTCCACATGCAATGATTGATTGGTGTGCACAGATATTTGCGCAGTCAGATTGATGCGCGTGGACCTGGCTTACCAAGCTAATTAATGTACAGACTAGGGTAGGATAAATACATTATTTCATTTAGCAATTAGTATGAATTTAGTTACAGTAGATACCTTCACATTTTTAGTCAAAAATATGGTTATTATAGAGCTATTCATTATGATTAAATATGATGTCAGCGAGATTGGGAACTCATACCTGCAGTTTAAGTAATAATCTTAATGGTTGTAAGTAGCCATTTGAAAAAACAATAAATCATTCAACTAATAAAAAAGCTCAGTTCACACATCCGATAAGCCAATAAAAAAGCTAGGTTCACATTTCGCCACAGGGAGCGGGAAGGTAGAAATGAAAAAGAAAAACTGTCTTATCACATCCTACATCTACATGTGATACTCTGCAAATCACATTTAAGTGCCTGGCAGAGGATTCATCGAACCACCGTTATATTATTTATCTCCCATTCCATTCTCGAATAGCGTGCGGGAAGAAATAACACCTGAATCTCTCCGTTCCAGCTCTAATTTCTCTTATTTTATTCTGATGGTCATTTCTACCTATGTAAGTGGGAGCCAACAATATATTTTCGCATTCGGAGGAGAATATTGGCGATTGGAGTTTCGTAAGTAGCCTACGCTGCAGCGATAAGCACCATTGTTGTAATGATTCACATCCCAGATCCTGTATCATTTCCATAACTGTTTTCCCTGTATCGTGACAATACAAAATGAGCTGCCCTTCTTTGGACTCTTTAGATGTCTTCCATCAAACCCACCTGATAAGGATCTCACACTGGGCAGCAATACTACAAAACAGGGTGGACAATCGTAGTGTATGCAGTTTCCTTCTATTCTGTTGCATCTATTAAGGGTTCTGCCAATAAAACGCAATCTCTGGTTCGCCTTTCCCAGGACATTATCTACATATTCTTTCCAGTTTACGTCTGAAGTAATAATTCCTAGGTATTTTGTGGAGTTTACGGCCGTCACTTTTGATTGATTTATCTTGTAAATAAATTTATTCTGTTTATGAAGGAAGAAAGAAAGTGTCACAATTGGCATCACGCAATGAACGTGGCTACGGCACAGGTGGAGGTCGTGGGAAAATTTGCATAAGAAATTATGTTCAAATGAGAAGTGGTCCGATTGCATGCAACAAACTAACAGCAAACAATGATTTTCGAAAGACAGATTACTGTAGTACCTGCCTTATAACAAGAGGTTAATTTTAGAAATAAATGTTCTATAAATTGGAATAGAACCACAGCTTGGAAAGAATGTACTCAGATGTTTTCTGGACATAATGAAATTGTTGGCAGGAGTACACAATAACAGAAGCAGGAACCTACATTTGGCAAACTGAAAATGCTGAATAATGCAATGGGTATTCTGCGGACTAAAAAATATAATGCCTATACTTTAGGTATTCTGCCATAACGAAGCAAAGCAATACAATTAATTTCCAAGAAGCCTCGCATCTCGACATCGTCGGACGCCATAAAAAAATATGCAAAATGATTAGTGTGTTCACAAGAGAGAATAATGTGCAGTTGTGAGTGTGGCAGTTTTTGGTGAACTACGGTATAAATGACATTGCTGTGAGTCATCTGCAGTGACTTATTCTCCAAGGAAACTAATCTATAATTTATGAGGATGATTAGATCTACTTTACTGACTGGAGGATACATACAAAAAAAATTAGTACTTTCTGCCAGCCTGGGTGCGGGGCATTATAAAGACCATTTACAAAACGTGAAATAAAAGATATTTACTTTCCATATTAAATGCAAAACAGGAGCTAATATCTCGGGTGTGGGAGGTTGCCTCCACTCGGATGTGTTGTCTGTTTTATGAGACACTGTTGGATGTGTTTGTTAATGCTGCACGTACGACTATTAGTATGTCCCTAAATGTTTATTGAAAGTTAATAAGAGGCTATTTAATCAGTAATTGGAAATAAAATAAATACATATAAGACAGCTTTATTAAAAAAAATATTTTCTCTTGGACACCCACCATCCACGAAACAATGTGTTTCACAGATCTGTGGTACATTTTCTAACCTTCCATTTATGTCTTAATTTGTGTTTATTACATTTTAAATCTGCAGACTGACATTCCTTGGCAAATTACTGGAACACACTGCCAGCATATCATTCAATGTTTTATCATCCAACACATTTTTGTTATTTTTTATGTATGACGAATTATGTGAAGTTTTAATACCCCCTCTCATGGTTTAAGTCTCGCAAATAAAACCGAAAAATAACCATTGTTGTTTTGCGTAACTGATGATATAGGAATACCAAAACAATAATGAGGTCGCAGTTCAGCTGCTGCTCCACTGCTACACACAAGAATCCTACTAGATTCGGGTGGAAAAGCATTCAAGCAGTGCAAGCTCCTAGGACACCTGTATACAGATGGGCGCACGCATCAACTTCTGCTGAAGCAGCAGCTTCCGACGCCATTTTCGTTCCCAGCAGACTTTTTAGCTGTTATTGCTTGAAATATTGCTTGATTTTCTTTTAATACATAAATCAAGATATCAGACCTCAGTCCGTGCGATTATTGGCTTTGGAGTTACCTGAAGTCACAAGTGTATCGTGATCGACCGACATCTCGAGGGATGCCAATGCCTCACCATAACTCCGGACATGCTTTACATTGCTGTTCACAACATTATTCCTCAACTACGGCTATAGTTGAGGAATGATGGTGAACATATTGAGCATTTCCTGTGACGAACATCGTCTTTTTTTTGTCTTAATTTGTTACGCTAATTATTGCTTTTCTGATCAGATGAAGAGCCATCTGTCTGAAATATTTTGAAATTTTTCTTTTCCCCCCCACCCTTTTCTAATAAAACCCCATGTAATTTCAAGCGTGTGTGTCAATTTTTACCTCTCTATCTACATTATTCCGTGATTTATTAAGTTTTCAAATTTATACTTAGTTTTTGATCACCCGGTATAAATAAAAATCTATAAGAAAATGTTGTTGCTTCAAACCCATCACTATAAAACAAGTGTTGAAACCTGTTATTTACAATGCGTTCAAATCGTCGTAATTACATATGATTTAATCCACTTCGCAAAGTTTAAAGTCCTTATTGATGTTTTTATCAATACTTTACAGCTTTCAGCGTGCATGGAAAAACCAAACAAAAACAAAAAAATTTGAACAATTGGATACTGCACAGCCACCATGCTGATTACCCTATGTTGCTGTCTCACATCGACAAGAAGGAACAAGAATGGCGGATGCGTATGCTCGTCTATTTCCAGGTGCCCTACAAGCTCCAAATATGTCATCGAAGCTCCGCATGTGCAGTAACGCCTACTTGTTCGCGCTTGGAAGTAGCTTTCTGGCGGCTGCTTGAAAACGAACCTTTCAGCCACTAGAGGAATTACAAACACCATTTTTTTTCTGACTGGTTATTCTCGACCAATCAGATTACCACTTAAGCTCCAGACATGAGTCCCCAATCTTACTGCCAAAATACTATTCGTATTTTAGAGAATATCATTAATAACTATTTACTTGTAGTAAATTACTCTATAAAACCATACATCGAACACAAAATGTCAAGGTATGTACCACAAGTAAATTTATAGTGTTTCAAAAATGTTCAAATGTTTGTAGAGCTTATGGGACTTAACTGCGGGGTCAACAGTCCCTAAAATTACAAACTACTTATGAACTAGCTTACACTAAAGACGGCACAAACATCCATGCCCGAAGGGGAACGGTCTCGCACATCGTAGCATAACGCATCAATGCGCTCGGCCGTTCCGCCGTGGCTATAGTAATTGATAAATGAAATAATATTTTGCGGGGAGGGTCGTATACGTAACTTTAGCCTAATGGGTACATCCAAAAACCTGTTTACCAGACGTCAGCATTTATGAGGCCACGTCGTCATTTTTGATGTTAAATGGAATATCCACATCTAGTTTTACCACTTCTGGAAAAGTCCACATTATTAAGCTTTGGGAACTATTGTTTTCATTTCGTCCCGTCAGAATTTTATAAACTTCATACGACATTTATTTCAATAAACAAGTTTTTATTTTCTTATTATGGATTTGTTATCACACACTAAAATAGTGAGTGAGGTAAATATAGGAAAGGTTGGGGAAATGCCAGCCGACTAAATTATAACCCCATACAACTTCAACAAGCCTTTCAATATAACAATTGGAAGTACGGAGCAGTGGGAGAAAATAGTTCGACACTGTAGGAGGATATTGTCTGGTTCACTGACGGGTCAAAATAAGACCAAGGTGTTGGGGCAAGGGTATACGGGGTGCAGCCAAGACTGGAGGATATCATCTCTCTAGGGAAACTGGCCTCAGTATTCCAGGCCGAAATCACTGCCATCAGGGCGTGTGTGGAGGAGAATTTGCGTAGGTGCTACAAAGATCATAGCATCTATATCTATTCAGACAGCCAGGCAGCCCTGAGATCACTGGCAGCTCCTGCAACAATGTCTAAAATTGTTGCAGAATGTCACAGGGTTCTGGTGGAGCTAGGGGAAAGCAATAGAGTAAACCTATTGTGGGTCCCTGGCCACTCGGGGATCAGTGGCAACGAACATGCCGACAGATTAGCCAGGATGGGGGCAGAGACTCCATTTATTGGACCGGAACCTGTCCTGACAATCAGCAAGGCAACTATCAAATTGGAGCTACGTAACTGGCTCACAAGACAGCATGTAGAATATTGGACCAAAGTCTATCAACAAAAACATGGCAAGGTAATGATGCCAAAGCCATGTTTTAAAAGAAGGAGAGAGATTAGACTCATGGTTGGATTGCTGACAGGCCATGGGAATTTCAAAAAACACCTACATACAATGGGAATAACAGAAGAGGACCCTAAATGTAGGATCTGTGACGACGGTCATGAAACTGCATCACATCTAATCTTCGAATGCTTTGCATTGGAGAGTAAGAGGCACAGAACATTTTTGACAACCAGACCTGAAGAAATAGTGTCTAATAAAGAACTGGTAAAGGGACTCCTTGCTCTATTCAAGGGCATTGGTTGGCTTTACTAGATATACAGGGAGCGATACCACACAATAAACTTAGTTTCGGTGCAGGCAGTGGTGGGTTGGAGCAAGACTTTTTTGGCTTCCCTGAGAAAATCAAATCAAATGATTTAATAATATAGTGAGGACAGTTTACAACTCACCGCAAAGACGTGGCGACGAGCTGCGACAGGCACATACAAAAGACACACACATACAACACATTAAGCTATCGGCCATGGCCTTCTTCAGAAATAGAGCACTCACGCAATCACACAACACAGTCATACAACCACCACCTCGTCGCCATGTCTTTGCGGTGAGTTGTAAACTGTCCTCACTATATTATTTATTCCAACCTGGACTTTCCATTATTATAAATCAAATGATTTGTTATACTTTGAAATCTACAGACTAACATGAAAACGGATAATATCGACCTACATTGCTTATAATCAATGTTATAGTGTTCATCTTAGTTGGAGATAGCTGCAATGTCTAAATGCTTCGGCTACGGTAGTTTAAAACGCTAAGTGCTTTCTCCTTGGTCCACCTCGTCTCCTCTTACCCTCCGCTGCCAAGCCCACGAGTCCCTTACAGTTCGTTTTTGTATTGTACATGTGTTTTGTAGTAGTGCCGGTCTGCGGATGCGGTTAACTGGCGGGTAAGGCCGGATCCACACATTGGACCCAACATTGGCGCCAACAGTGTTTGTCCAATGTGTGGATCGGTGAAATAGCGTCGGAACCAACATTGGCGCCAACGTTGGTACGGTTCCGTTGCCTGTCGGTATTTCGAGCAAACATCAAAGGACATTGGCCCAATATTGGTACGTCGTCCACACATTGGCGCCAACGTTTCATTCTGTCTTTGTCGTCTGTTTCATTCGTCGTTCGTTCTTCGTCGCCGTTTTAAAGTTTCGTAATCTCTTTGTAAATATTAAAACTGTATCAGAAAGTGATTCATTTATGAAAGAAACCTGAAAAAACGAAATGCCACAGCAAAAAAAATGCATTTTTTCTTCCAATGCGGTGTACCCACAGTTCGCGTCTTTTCGCATCTGTTTCGCCCTGTGGAATGCGTAAAACTTGCTACCTCGGACTGTCTTAGTATAACAATTCACTGCCAACAATGCGGCATTTTTCACCATATAAAAATGGAATATGCTACGTTAAGCTCTTAATTTAATACATAATGAGTCTACACATTTCCAACACCTCTAAACGCTAAAATAACAGCTAGTTAAGTGAAATATGCCATTTACTCTGATGGACTGCTTAGTCCTAAAATGGCGGACGTGCCCCACCCGCGCTCAACTGACCAATAGCAGCTGGCGGTTGTCGGCAAGCCACACATCAAAGGTTGGCGCTACTCTCCCAATACAGGGCTCTAGCTGGGTCGTAAAAACACACAGGTAACGATTGATTAATAAATGTGTATTTGGAATGAAGCACCACATTCAAAATACCTTCATATTTACGAGCTTTTGTGGCACTATAAATCGTAGCAACTGTCAAAAATATAATTCGAAAATCTCTCATTTTCAAAGGATGCTCAGAAGTAATAGAATAATGTTATAAATAACAAGTGTTCGTTTGCAGTAGTTATTATACTTTTTGGTATAGAAGTAAATCTTTAACAATTCATTCACATCTAAACTTCTGCTCTTAACCGCAAATACTTGAACACTATTTCATAATATTACTGCCGTATTAAAGTAATGTCTTATGCTTCCAGTAGCAGTTGATTAACTATGTCAGTAGAGCCTGCACAGTTTCCTATGTCAGTTTCAGAAAAACTATAAGCCTGTACACCAACATATCTTGGTGGTTACCTACTAGTTCTATAAAGTGAATACGCAGCTACAAATAAATATGTCCATATATTAACTATTAATATTAGCGTGTCACATTCTTGAAGATATTCACTTTGATACCTGCCACTTTGATACCTACCACCCCCATGAACCACAGACATTGCCGAGGTGGGGTGGCTTGCGTGCCTCAACGATGCAGATAGCCGTACCGTAGGTGCAACCACAACGGAGGGGTATCTGTGGAGAGGCCAGACAAACGTGTGGTTCCTGAAGAGGGGCAACAGCCTTTTCAGTAGTTACAGGGGCAACAGTCTGGATGATTGACTGAGCTGGCCTTGTAACATCAGCTAATGTGGCTTTGCCACACGGTTACTGCGAACGGCTGAAAGCAAGGGGAAACTACAGCCGTTACTTTTCCCGAGGACATGCAGCTCTACTGTATGAAAATATGATGATGGCATCCTCTCGGGTAAAATATTCCGGAGGTAAAATAGTCCCCCATTCGGATCTGCGGGCGGGGACTACTCAGGAGGATGTGATCATCAGGAAAGACAATTCTGGCATTCTACGGGTCGGAGCGTGGAATGTTAGATCCCTTAATCGAGTAGGAAAATTAGAAAATTTAAAAAGAGAAATGGATAGGTTGAAGTTGGATATAGTGGGGATTAGTGAAGTTCGGTGGCAGGATGAACAGGATTTCTGGTCAGGTGAGTACAGGATTATAAATACAAAATCAGTTGGGGGTATCACAGGAGTAGGACTGATAATGAATAAGAAAATAGGAAGGCGGGTAAACTACTATGAGCAGCACAGTGATCGCATTATCATTGTCAAGATAGATACGAAGCCAACACCGACAACAGTAGTACAGGTTTATATGCCAACTAGCTCTGCCGATGATGAGGATATAGAAGAAATATATGAGGAGCTAAAGGAAATTATTCAGACCGTTAAGGGAGAGGAAAACTTAATTGTGATGGGAGACTGGAATTCGGTAGTAGGAAAAGGAAGAGAAGGAAAAATAGTAGGTGAATATGGACTGGGCAGAAGGAATGAAAGAGGAAGTCGCCTGGTAGAATTTTGCACGGAACATAATTTAATCATAACAAACACGTGGTTTAAGAATCACAAAAGAAGGTTGTATACTTGGAAGAGACCAGGAGACACTGGAAGGTATCAGATAGATTTTATAATGGTAAAAAAAATAGATTCCGGAATCAGGTTATAAACTGCAAGACATACCCAGGGGCAGATATAGACTCTGACCATAACTTGTTAGTCATGAACTGTAGGCTGAAACTAAAAAAACTGCAGAAAGGTAGGAAAATAAGGAGATGGGACCTAGATAAATTGAAGGAACGTGAAGTTCTGGTGAATTTCAGAGGGAGATTTCGGCAACAATTGACAGAAACAGGGGGAAATAAAACAGTAGAAGAGGAATGGGTAGCATTGAGAGATGAAATAGTGAAGGCAGCAGAGGACAAAATAGGTAGAAAGGCAAGACCTGCAAAAAATCCTTGGATAACACAGGAGATACTAAATTTAATTGATGAAAGGAGAAAATATAAAAATGCAGTAAATGAAACAGGCAAAATGGAGTACAGACGACTAAGAAATGAGATTGATAGGAAGTGCAAAATGGCTAAGCAGGAGTGGCTAGAAGCCAAATGCAAATCTGTAGAAGAATGTATAAGAAGGGGAAAAGTAGATACCGCCTACAGGAAAATCAAAGAGACATTTGGGGACAAGAAAAGCAATTCTACGAATATCAAGGACTCAGATGGGAAACCAGTTCTCAGCAAAGAAGGGAAAGCTGAAAGGTGGAAAGAGTACATAGAGCAGCTCTACAAAGAAAATGAACTTAGAGACGATGTTATAGGAAGGGAAGAGGAAGTAGATCAAGATGAAATAGGAGATACTATACTCAGAGATGAATTTGACAGAGCCTTGAAAGACCTAGGCAGGAACAAGGCCCCAGGAGTAGATGATATACCCTCAGAGCTATTAAAGTCTCTGGGAGAGCCAGCCATGACAAAACTATTTGAACTGGTGTGTAGGATATATGAGACAGGCGAAATACCCTCAGACTTTAAGAAAAATGTAATAATCCCCATTCCAAAGAAATCAGGTGCAGACAGGTGTGAAAATTACAGAACCATCAGTTTGATAAGTCATGGTTGCAAAATTTTAACACGAATTATCTACAGGAGAATGGAAAAGCTGGTAGAAGCTGACCTAGGGGAAGATCAGTTTGGATTCAGGAGGAACGTAGGAACCCGGGAGGCAATACTCACTTTACGTCTTATCTTAGAAGATAGATTAAGGAAAGGCAAATCTACATTTTTAGCCTTTGTAGATTTGGAGAAAGCGTTTGACAATGTTGACTGGACTACACTCTTTCAAATTCTGAAGTCAGCAGGGGTACAATACAGGGAAAGGAGAGTTATCTACAACCTCTACAAAAGCCAGACCGCAGTTATTAGACTCGAAGGGCATGAAAGGGAAGCATCAGTTGGGAAAGGAGTAAGACAGGGTTGTAGCCTTTCTCCGATGTTATTCAATTTGTACATTGAGCAGGCGATGAAGGAAAGCAAGGAAAATTTTGGAATAGGGATTAAAGTTCAGGGGGAAGAAATAAAAACATTGCGTTTTGCTGATGACATTGTAATTCTGTCAGAGACAGCAAAGGACTTGGAAGAGCAATTGAATGGAATGGACAGTGTGTTGAAGAGAGCGTACAAAATGAACATTAACAAGAGCAAAACAAAAATAATGGAATGCGGTCTTAGAAAATCAGGCGATGCTGAAGGAATTAGATTAGGTAACGAAACAATGAAGGTGGTAGATGAGTTTTGTTACTTAGGTAGTAAAATAACATGCGATGGTCGCAGTACAGAGGATATAAAATGCAGAATGGCAATGGGAAGAAAAGCATTTTTGAAAAAGAGAAATTTGCTAACATCGAATATTAATTTAAGTGTAAGGAAGTCTTTTCTGAAGGCATTTGTGTGGAGTGTTGTCTTGTGTGGGAGTGAGACATGGACGATAAACAATGCGGACAGGAAGAGAATAGAGGCTTTTGAAATGTGGTGTTACAGAAGAATGCTGAAGATTAAGTGGGTAGATCGCATAACTAATGAAGAGGTACTGAACAGAATTGGTGAGAAAAGGAATTTTTGGCATACCCTAACTAAAAGAAGGGATCGCTTGGTAGGACACATTCTTAGGCATCGAGGAATCGTAAATTTAGCATTGGAGGGAAGTGTGTGGGGTAAAAATCGCAGAGGGAGGCCAAGAGACGCGTATAGTAAGCAGATTCAAGTGGATATGGGTTGCCGTTCTTATGAGGAGATGAAAAGGCTTGCTCAGGATAGAGTAGGGTGGAGAGCTGCATCAAACCAGTCTCCGGACTGAAGACCATAACAACAACACCTGCCAAGTAGCTAAAAAATTATGATAGGTACACAAAAGGCACAGAAGCAAGGGCAAGGTGAAAAGAGCGTTTATAAGGTGATGTAGAGTCTAGTCTTCTACAATGTAAAACTCGTGTGTAGCTTTGAAAATATTATGTCCAAAATCAGCTAAAACAAAACATGCAGCATGTTAGTACGCACCGAGGACGCGAACATAATCATATTCTGTTTATTTTATACTTGAGCACAAAAAGTTTTGGTTGCTATTAATACGATTCAGGGATTGTGAACTGTATGAATTACACTCACTGACAATTTGTTATTATAGACTGCCATTAATAGAAGCAATGATATTACTTTAATGATGTTTTCATATTTGTATCAGAAAGTTCACAGCAACATTCAGTGACTAGGAAATATGAAAATAACAGCATTAAAATCGGTAAGTTCTCAGTTTGTATCATGCCATTCCTCTGTTGTTCCCTACTGACCACTTGGAGCGCTAGTATCGCTTCAGTTGCAATTTTTACATATAGAGTTTCGCGAATGTCTGTGACAGACTGTGGTACTACCGCATAGGCAAAGCAAATGAGGCGGTTGTATTGAACTTGCAGGAACGTGTCCTTTCATATTTTTGCATTACACATACAAGATACTTAATTTGAAGATACTTAAAGTTCGCAAAATTTTCTTATGTTACAAGTCTTTATCTGAGCAAAAATTTCATTTTTAATCATAAAATAATGTTTCTAGATATATTAAAACGTAGATCCGATGTATGGTAGTTTCTTTGAGAGTGAGGATGACGATGCCAAAAGGTTACGTGTAAGTCGTGTGGACGAGTGTATGCCGCAGGTAGAGGAACAGCTGATCTTCAAAGATTTCATAAACACTCCTACAGTAGCAAGGGCAAAACAATATGAAAGTGGTTAAGAATGATAAATAAAGTGTCGATAAACAGAAAAAAAACACGATACCTTCAACATTGACACATTTCATTATTTCCATAATGAAACCATTCGTAACAGTGCAAGACGTGCCGACGTAGCTGCAAGGCTTTCCTTCGAAATTTTACGTTAAAACTAACACGTGCAAAGCGACAAAAAACGATGATAAAACAGACACTAACACCACTCCGTTCTTCGCTGCTTATATATTGTTTTTGAATTATTTTTGTGGACAGACTATTCGGTAACATAACAAGTCTACACTAGCTTGCAATGTGAGACTTTCGGTTTTAATATTGTTATGTATAGATGCTTGTCTCCAGTTACGCAGTCATGACATTACATACACTGTGCTCACTATCTTCCAATTGATATCATTTAAAACAAGAGACAAATTTATATGAAGGCGGAAGAACACTGTGTATATGTTAACAGATTCGAGAGTTTTTGACAGAAAGCTACTCAGTCGCAAAAGTATTCGGACAGTAGGAATTTTCACAACGAGTACTCGAGAAACACTGACTATGAAACCCAAACATATTTATTAGCAATATATATGCGCAACAACATTAATTACAAAAGAATTATTGTATTATTTCGTTTCCTAAACATAAATAACAGAAAGATTAACAACAAAAATGAAACAACCTGCAGACCCTGCTGCTACAAAAGTATTCGGACACTGTCCAATGAATGTTCATAAGTTGTACGACGAAAATGTCAGTATCTTGTGGGTCCTCCTATCATTTTCAATATCTCGTCCAATCTACTAGCCATTCTTTCCACGAGTTATATCGTGAAATCTGGGCCTATATTTGCCCATTCTTTGCGCAGTTTCTCTTTCGAGGTCTCCTTTGTATAGATGTTGTCCGCGCGAAGAGTCCGTTTCAATTTATCCTACAAATGTTCGACTGGGTTAAGGTCTAGTGATTGGGGAGGAGGGTGCAATACTTTCGGGCAATTGAAGAGCAACCACATTTGTACAATATGAGCGGTATGCTTGGGATCATTATCCTGATAAAAATGAAAGTTGTTCACAATACCTAGATTTTGTGCACTCTGCTTCAAATGTCCTCGCATTATATTCAAATACGCGTCCTTGTTCATCGTATCATCAATGAACACTAAATCGCCCACACCATTGCCGGACACGCATCCCCACACCATGATGCACCCACCTCCAAGCTTTACTGTTGGTTTGAGGTTCCTGGGATTCAGCCCGTCATTGGTCTTTCGCCACACGTTTGCCTTTCCTTCGCTTTGCCATAATGTAAATTTACATTTGTCACAAAATATCACCCGATTCCACCAAGCCTGATCGTATTCGGCGTATTCCCTCGCAAACTGCATACGTTTCTGCATTTATGAATGGCTTTCGCCGTGCCTCTCGACTATGGTACTGCGATCGTCGTCGTACTCTCCGCACGGTTTCAGGATGAACTTTTATACCAATGTCTCCCTCCACCTCATCTGCAATTCGTGTGGCAGATATTTTCGGATTCTGTTTTACTTTTCGCACAATCACGCATTCATCTCTCTGTGAAAATGTCCGTGGCCGTCCTGTACTGCAACGGAATTCCAATCGGTCTTCTTTCTCCAACCGATTAATAATGTCATGAACTGTACTTGTCTTCATGTTCATTATTGCGGCAATTTCCCTGCAGTTTTTCTCCTCCACATGATGATAAACGACAAGTTGCCTTGGCTTGAACGTAGAATACTTCCCTCTGTGTCCATCGTCGACCTGCACAGGCTCGCGATACGTGTTTACTGATCATCGCTATCGTCTCGCGGAAATGTCGGACACACTGCAGTCACTTCACCCTCCGTGCGTCTCAGAATGAACTATTCTCTCACAATGCCGCCTTTGTCCGAATACTTTTGTTGCACATTCCCATGCCGTTTTCAGGAAACATTACATAACAGACACATTTCTAACAACAATTCTTCGTATCTGACGCGGGTTTCACGTTGCGACATCGTACGCGGAGTTCCAAATACATTACAAAGTGCAATTTCTGTATTTGTTCATGCGGCAAACTGCAAAATTATGCACATTTACGTGCTGTCCTAATACTTTTGCGACTGAGTGTATAAGAGCACCACTTGTTAAATATAAGACATGTACAAATGTATTACCTCAAATAATAATAAATTTTTGTAGTAGGAGTTTTGAACAAATACGGAGAATTAAAATGTTTGCACTCTCTGGGAATCGAACACATAACCGCTTACTCGACAAACTAACACACTACTACCTGATCTACACAGCACTCAACTAGAGGCGATCTAAGTTTTTGTACTTCATAAATCTTATAAGGCCATCGTGAAACTTTTATCAATAATAGTACGTTTACAAAACTTTTATTATAACAAACTCGTATTAAAAACTTAGATTTTGGTTTATATTTATGGAACATGCTGGGAAACAGCATATGAGCTTCGTTCCAGCAGTTGCCAGACTGCTTGACGCGCATGCGCAACGCTTAAACTGTGTTCCAACAGCGCCTTCTCTTCTCCCCCTTCTGGCTACTTTGAGTGTGGCTGTTTGGTGTTCCAGCAGTTGCCGCAAGCAGCCAGACGCTACCCGGAAAAATATTTCTGGCACGGTCAAGCTGGCAATTTGCGCATGCGCAGAAATGGCTGAGTTAGAGTGGGGGGGGGGGGTAGCTATCACGTGATTGGTGTGCCTTTGAAGCGTGTTTTTCGATTATTTCGAAGTCACTGCAATCCCACTTGAGCTCACGTATTTCTCGTTTACACTTATTCGTTATTAGGAGGGAAAGTATTTTAATTATTCCTTTAATCTCACTTTCGCCTGCAGCCAGAAACAGTGCAAAAAGCGTTCCAGCAGTGCAAGTATCAAACAAGGTAGTAGCTGCACATGCGCAGTAGCACCTGTTTCTTAGCGCTTGAAAGTAGCCCTCTGGCAGCTGCTGGAACGAACCTCTTTTCGTGCTGCGCAAAATACACTGTCCAATCAAACAAATACGGCAAGATTCATGCCCACAATGGCGTCTGCTCGATTCGACACGTCCAACCGGAGGCTCCGAGTGAAATGGCGCGAAATCTCCGCCTCCGGAACAACCACACTATTTTGAAGCTGAAAAATGTGTTAAGGTTTAATTGTACTGTATGTAAAAGTCACTCTTAGGTATTTTACCTCAGCATACCTTGTCTTAAAATGCTTGTATTGAAAGTATCTTTAATGCGATGTTTTATTTTCCCTCCAAACATTCGTAGTAAGGAAGATTAAATACGAAATCCGTCAAATACGGCACATTACCTTGAACTCGACGTCAACTGAGCACAGGGCACGTGATGTAGTCAGCCAACCACAGCACACTGTAGCCTCTAGCCAATAGTAGTCATTCAATAGGACATTTTCCCGCTGTGGCAACATGCAGATGGCAATGGTTATCGTTCAAGTTCGATCTGTCCGCATCACGTGAGATTTTTATTTTACATAGCACATTAATCTGGGAATTCCTGTGACTGCAGTAACAGATCTGAATCCTGTAAAGGGTTTTTAATGAAATGAAGCATGATGATTTATATCGCACTTAAAGGCACATTTTTGGAAGCGGTTGAACTTTTGTCAAATTCATGGTTTTACTGGTAAAATGATGACGGTATTAAAAGCAGATGGGTGTTTTCCTGCGCTTTACATGCCAAATTGTGGTATCGTATGATTTACTACCCACTAATTTAGGCCAGTATTACACGATATTGATCAAATCTTTGACATAAAAAAATCATAAAAGGTCGTAATATTTGTACAAGGCGTTGTGAATAGCAGTTTCAACTGGCACCGGAAGACCTGATTGGTTGTTGGTAGGGGCCAATGAGATGCTGCATATTTCTTAAGCGGAGATTCGGGGGCTACGCGCCCCCACGTCCTAAAATACAGCTTCTTGTTTAACCTATACCTAACCTAACTTTCACTTTAAAAAAAGTAAACTGTAGCGTAGCCTTCAGAAGGTTAGGTATAGGTCAAACAAGTTTTTTTTTTAGAACGTGAGGGCGCGTAGCGCCCGAATTACCGGTTAAGAAATATGCAGCATCTCATTGGCTCTTACCAACAACCAATCAGGTCTCCCGGTGCCTGGTGAAACTGCTATGCATAACGCCTCGTATATTTTTTTATGTAAATCTTTGACGTGGACGCTAAAAAACAATATTACACTGTCGTCATATTTCAAGATGGCTGACAGTAAACACATGTTGTCATGCGCTGTCATTGCTATTACGAAAACTGCATTTTGAAGAAAAAACAGGGGGTCATTAGGGTGAAACCGTGGAAATCATTCCGTACTGCGGGAGCTGCAAGGCGGAAGGCGCCGAATCATATATAAATTACAGGAGAACAGATGATACAACGTATCGGTATTTACTCAGTAAAGTGGCTCCACACATTAAAAATCAGTATACGCACATGAGAAGACTATATCGGCAGAAGACAAGTTTACAGTGACTGTAAATTTTTGCTACTGGGGTTAAATTTTACTTGTGGTGTGGCAGCGTAACATGCTCATGTTGGCAATGAAATGTCGTTAGACGAGAAGGTGCGACTTCCTGGTCGGACAATAGTGCATACAAGAACCTGTCAATAACAGAGCAGGAAAAGCATCGATTATTATTAGATTGAGAAGAGTGGAGAGCTTATAAAAATCTGCTTCATATACTTCTATTAATTTTGTGGTTGATGTAACACACGAGGCCATTAATCTTCTTCTTAATACTCTCGGCTGTGCACCCAGACCGAATTTCTCCGTTGCTTCGTCTGTTTCAGAAAGTTCGTTTAATTTTGTCGAAGACGCCACACACCAAATAAACTTCAACGTCATGTTTTCAAACCCCAAGCGGTTACATTTCGCATTGCAGTGAATAGAAGACAAACGACTTTTATGATCAAATCTGTGGGAACAACAATATTAATATGAAGCTGAATGACGTACAGTGCAGACGAAGACGGCAAAGATTATCATTAATGCTAAACTATAATTGCTCTTTGATGATATAATTTCTGTTGTTTATTGTCTTCTATTCTTTGTTCTATAATTGACGTGATTAAAGTGTATTAAGTGCAAGCCGTTATTTTTAATTTTATTTTAATATGATACTAAGAAGCGGCTACAATGTGGTGACCCCAGAGACTGAAGAACACGCACAACAAGAAGAAAATACGCGGGAGGATGTAAATTCGCCGCAACGTAGAGTGGAACGTAGCAACCAGGTGTTGGATTTAACACAGCTACAAGACACGTTAAGAAATCAAATGCAAGATTTGCGTAACGAGATGAGACGACAACAGAGTAATTCGCCCCAACGAATTTCCGAGAGACGCGCGGCAGATTGCGCAGATAGCGGAGAAGATAAAAAGAATTGGTCCAGAACACACATGAAAGTACGCACTCCGCAGTTCCTTCCAGACAAACCGGAGTTATGGTTTTCCATGTTAGAGCTAGCGTTTGTTCATAATGGGATTACGGACGATAACGAGAAGTTTGCAATAGCAGTTAATGGTTTGGACTACAGAGCTGCGACAATAGTTGAAGACGCAATTAAAAGCCCTCCGTCGACGCAACAATATACTCACCTTAAGCAGTTGTTAATAGACAGACTCAGCAAACCTCTAGATCAACGGATACATCAGGTTCTGAGAAACGAACGTCGAGGCGATAGATCTCCGTCAGAATTCTGGCGACAGTTAAGAAGTGTAGTAACAGAGGAAGACCTATCAAATGTTACGCTTCGTTACATTTGGGCGTCACAGCTTCCCTCGGCAGTCAGAGCAGCTGTAGCGGCAGACGACAGTCAAGATATTATCCACATTCTTCGATTAGCCTACAGAGTTTTCTCAACAATCAAGACAACGGATACATTTGCGTCGATGGAAGCAATATCAATGACGGATCACTTTGAAGCAGCAGCAATCACCAAAGAACGTAAACCGGAGACAAAATCTCATTTCCTGCAGTTAAAGGAACAATTAGATGGACTACAAAAACAATTTGAAAACTGGAAGATAGCGGCGAAGGACACACGCGTACGAGATGGAGGAGAAGAGAAGATCGACCAGTTATGTTGGTACCACCGGAGGTTTGGTGAGCGAGCAGCTAAATGTACACCTCCTTGCAATTACGTACGTTCCGTGCGTAACATGGAAATAATTGTAAGTACAGACATTTCTTTTTTACCTGTGTCCAGACGGCTCTACGTCCAGGACGTAAATACTTCGTGTTATTATCTTGTAGATACTGGATCTGATGTAAGTACCATACCTGTGCAGTCGAGTAGAACAAGTAGGGAACATCCGTTGATTTGTCTCACAGCTGCAAACAAACAGCCGATACAAACGTATGGCAGTTGTGTCAGAGAATTGGACCTAGGATTTAATGCAGTTTGTAAATGGACATTTGTTATAGCTGAAGTGTCAGAGCATATACTAGGAGCAGATTTTCTTTATGCAAATAGCATCAGTGTAGATATTCGGACGGCTCAACTTAGGAAAGGAGAAGAAATTGTATCTGGTTATCTAAAGAACATCGGCACTGAAGGATATAAACCTATTCAAATGATTAACGCAGATAAAAATAAATATCTACCTGTTTCAGTACAAAATTTAGTACCACACAAAACAGTGCATCGCATAAACACAATACCGGGCCCCCCAATTTCTTGCAGACCGAGAAGATTAGCACCAGATAAGTTCATGGATGCAAAAACTGAGTTCAATCGTATGTTAGACACAGGGGTGATAAGGAGATCAGACAGCCCTTGGGCTTCACCTTTACACATGGTTAAAAAGAAAGATGGTAGTTGGAGGCCGTGTGGAGATTACAGAGAATTAAACGCACGAACAATTCCCGATCGATACCCGATACCAAATATTCGTGATTTTACGAATGTACTAGCAGGCATGAATTTCTTCAGTGTTATTGACTGTCAAAAAGCGTATCATCAGATACCGGTAGCTGAAGCGGACATACCTAAGACTGCAGTTACAACACCTTTTGGCCTTTTTGAATTTTTACGCATGCCATTCGGACTAAAAAATGCAGCCCAAACATGGCAAAGATTTATCGACGAGGTGTTAAGAGGGTTAAACTTCACTTTTGCATATCTAGATGACATTTTGGTGTTTTCGGCGACGTCAGAACTTCACGAAAAGCATCTTAAGGCTGTCTTTGATAGACTTAAATTATACGCGATCACAGTTAATGAAGATAAGTGCACATTACGAAGAGATAATGTCACATATTTAGGTCATAATCTCTCGGCTGCTGGCATACGTCCATTGGATGAGAAAATTGACCAAATACAAAAGATGCCCCTACCAAACGAGTTGCGGCAATTACGCAAGTTCCTCGGTGTAATAAATTTTTACCGTCGTCATTTACCAGGGATGGCTGCGTTACAAGCACCGCTCACTGAATTATTAGCAGGTCCAAAGAGTAACAACAACAGGAGACTACAGTGGACGACGGAAATGGAACGAGCGTTCGAACAAATTAAAGCAAATCTCAAGCAAGCTATACTGTTGGCCCACCCTGTGAGAAATGCAAAACTATCTCTAGTAGTAGACGCGAGTCAAGAAGCGATCGGGGGGGCACTGCAGCAGCAAGTAAACGGGAATTTACAACCATTAGGTTTTTTTTTCAAAGAAACTTACAAAGGCTCAAAGAAACTGGAGCGCATACGATCGTGAATTGTTGGCACTATACGAATCAATAAAACATTTCCGATCGTACATAGAAGCCAGACCGTTTACTGTGTTCACAGATCATAAACCACTCACGTTTGCTTTCTCTAAACATACAGATGCTTTGTCCCCTAGACAATTTCGTCAGCTGGAGTACATAAGTCAGTTCACGACCAACATATGTCATATTAAAGGAGCAGCAAATGTTGTCGCTGACTATTTTTCACGAATCACCATGATAACAACTACGGTAGATTATCACAGATTAGCAAGAGAACAAAATGCAAGATGCACAACTTCATACTTTTCGGCAAAACCCCTCCACAGGTTTGAAACTGGAAGAAGTACAACCTGAAGGTGAACAAATTACAATTTGGTGTGACGTTTCTCAAGGTAAACCTCGGCCTTTTATACCTGAGAGTTTGAGGAAAGAAGTTTTTGACAGTATACATAATCTGGCTCATCCAGGACAAAAAGCAGGTATCAAATTGCTGACTGATCGTTTCGTTTGGCCACAAATCAAAAGAGATTGTAGAAAGTAGACACAGACGTGCCTTGCTTGTCAGCGTTGTAAGGTTGGACGTCATACAAAGAAACCCTTGGGACATTTTGAAGAACCATCTGGTCGTTTTGAACATGTACACATCGATTTAGTTGGTCCGCTACCCATGTCTGAAGGGTATCGTTATCTCCTTACAGTAATTGATCGATTTACAAGGTGGGCAGAGGCAATTCCACTACAAGATATTTCGGCAGAAACAGTTAGTCGAAATTTTTTGTCATCATGGATAGCACGATTCGGGTGCCCGGTACGTGTCACCACTGATCAAGGCAGACAATTTGAATCAGAATTGTTCCTTGAACTGGCAAACATTTGTGGGTTCCGGCGTCATCGTACAACTAGCTACCACCCGGAAAGTAATGGAATGGTGGAAAGATGGCACCGGACTTTGAAAAGTGCCTTGATGTGCCACAAAGAAAGTTGGTCAACAGCCTTGCCGCTAGTATTATTGGGCCTTCGCACAGCTTTTAAGCCAGACTTAGGGGCGTCTACTGCTGAACTGGTATACGGGGAAACATTGCGACTCCATAGTGAATTTTTTGAAGAACGAAAAGAGCGGACTGACCTACCCTACTTCTTAAAAAGACTAAGAGCTCAATTAGCAGAACTAAGGCCCCAGTCACCGATTAAACATAGAAATGACAATACATTCATACACCGTGATTTGAACGAATGTTCACATGTGATGTTAAGAACTGATGCAGTGAGAGAACCATTACAGCCACCATATACAGGACCATACAAGGTACTACAGCACAATCAGCATACCGGTACAATAAAACTGCAAATACAAAATAAACAAGTTATGGTGTCCATTGACAGAGTGAAACCTGCCCACCTTTTAAAAGAAGAAATGTCAACAGAAGACACACAAGGCAATGAACAACCTTTAGTTGGACAACATCGCCAGAAGATGCTCAAAGGAACAAATAGAAAACAGCAATCAGAACATGACACGCATAGTGAAAGAAATCAAACAGTGCGGTATACAAGAACAGGACGGCAAATTCATTACAAGTTTCCACAAATACCAGGAGCTCCGCTCTACCGGAAGGGGGCTGTGTGGGAACAACAATATTAATATGAAGCTGAATGACGTACAGTGCAGACGAAGACGGCAAAGATTATCATTAATGCTAAACTATAATTGCTCTTTGATGATATAATTTCTGTTGTTTATTGTCTTCTATTCTTTGTTCTATAATTGACGTGATTAAAGTGTATTAAGTGCAAGCCGTTATTTTTAATTTTATTTTAATATGATACTAAGAAGCGGCTACAAATCTACTGTGAGGTACTAGATATGATTTTTTTTTTCTATGGGACTTAACTACGGGGTCATCAGTCCCTAAACATACAAACTACTTATGAACTAACTAAGACTAAGGACGGCACAAATATCCATGCCCGAGGGGGGATTCGAACCCCCGACCGTAGTGGCCGTGCAGACCGTGACTGGAGCGCCATAGTCCTCTCGGCCACCGCGGCCGGCCCGAGATATGTCAAAGTTCCCTATTTCACTATCATATTTTTATGATGTAAATATATGATGCAAATTTTTGACAAAGAAATATGACCGTGTAATACCGGCCTTCCTAGCAGGGAAATGACCGGAAATCACATTACTATAAAACATCATTTTCAAAGTTACAGATCGTGTTTCTGATCTTATTAAACATCGATCTGTCTGCATCCCATGAGATTTTTTTATTTTAATAAACTGACACATGAAGATTTACGTCGCAATTAAACATATGCACGAAAGCCGATATACTGCACCCGGACTCAGCTTTTCGATTGGCTGTTGACTCGGGTTCATTGGTTGACAAAAGAACATCACAAAGCGCGACTTCACTTTCATACTTCGCCAGGCTCTCGCACCGTATTTCACCAGTTTCGTAATCGTACTTCACTATTACGAAAAATACCACTTCTGATGCAACAATAGCATTAAAGGATTTCAATAAACGAGCCCTTTTTCAGGGCGATTTTGTGTCCTACAACGTTCGAAAGTGACATTTATATGCGGTAAAACTTTACCCATTGAAACTGCAAAAACTGTTTTAAATATTTGTGTCAGCGGAGTGAACTTTAGAAGAAAAAAATCGATGCAACGAGAAAAACTCATCTGAAATGGGCTCAGATGGCATGTAGGCATGTTTGATTGGTGACATTTTTTTTTATTTCTCAGTCGGTCAATTTAAAATATAATAAGTGTTGTCGTTTTTCATCTTAAAATATAGAAAGTGTCCTTGAACCCAAATTGTATAAAATGTCCTCATTTTTGCGTTCCACGACCTGGTAGCCCTATTTCAAGGTAACCTCAAAAGACTGCTCCCCCCTCATTTATGTAAGTCTTCACTACTAAAAGTCGTTGCCAACATCAACACACTAAGACGCCGCTACCGTAAAACGATTGCTTTAAAAAACGCCGTTTTGGAAATGTGGTTGTAATAAGATCTACTTGTGATAAAATAGCAGCGCAATGGTTATAGTCAACTAAAATAAAATTAAATTTGTTACTCCAGGGAAGAAAAGGAAACGATTATAATTAGACACAGAAACCCTAAATAACAGTTGTCGCAACATCAGGTCATTACTTTGTACATAATAATACTTAACACCTTTTCAGTTGCAGAAAATAATACTGCTTAATAGAGAACTAATACGACAATTACTGAATGATTTCACCGCCATTTGGCGGTACGGTATTATCTTATTGTTAGTCATAATCACAGGATTTCTCGGCTTTAGAGCCATTTTCAGGTACAATTAGTCGAATTAATTGGTAAACTTGAAAATTGTTCTAAAGTCGAAATCCGGGTTGTGATTAAAAAGAATAAAATATCACAGTCAAATGGCGGTGAAATTATTCAACAACTGCTGCACGACTGTAGCTCATGTGTACAACAAAATATTAAGAATAATGAGCATCATATGCAGTGTTTACTTACATCAAAATGATCCTCACAGAAATAAACGCACGAAGTGGCCGCTATCTCCTTCGGATCTTTACGTGCGAGTTTCAACCACTTTTTACGCCTCTTCTCATCTTTTGGAACTTGCAGAAACAACTTATCCGGAGTTTTTACGGACGTGTTTCTACAGTGCGGTACAACGCAATATTTGTAGACCATTTTCTGAAACGTGAATTCCCAAACAATGTATCACTAGTGAAACAGCAAAAGAAGCGTCGTGTATATTGACGTCACATGACTCAAGCGTTTTACTGTCCAATTAAATTTCGTTTCCAGTTTCTTTGCTACTGAGACTCTTAAAGAAGGGGGAAAATAAAAATAATAAAAAAAGGGTAATTTGGAAGAATCCGCGTACATCGAAGTGGCGGCGCCGCTGCGGTCGATACCTATCGAACGGTCCACTCTCGCGATTCTGTCAGCGCAAACGACAAAACTTTAGTACGTGTCCATATTTCGACACGCAGAAATTGTCTCCGGCCAATGAGAACTCTTAGCTGTCAGCCAGTGAGATACTCACTACGTTTACATGCAACATATCTTCCGAAAGACGAAAACCGATTTTCGTAAACCGTTTTTCGCTGTCGTGTTTACATGGCACAGCCTGAATCGGATTTCCTAATCCATTTAAGATGGCGGCTGAAAAACAGCTGATTCAGTCCCCGATTTAGTCAGCATAATCGCTATTTTTCTTTACTGAAATACGCAGATTCATGCTCACTCTAATATTAATACTTTTATTTCACATTAGAAAATATGTCTGTCCATATGTGCCGAAAATTCTTATCAAAAAAACACAATCTGACAAGCCAGGAACACTTCAAAAACGGTTGCGTTTACATGGGCACGAAAATCGATTGCGGAACCGGAAAACCGCTTTAGAGAAGTTGATTTCCGGAATCGATTTTGGAGTGTTTACATGACCAACCAAAAGCGGAACTGGGAAATCAGTTTACGAAATCCAGTTTTGGGAGCCCATGTAAACGGGGTGACTGCGGGATCATCAATCAAATTCAAATGTTTGTTAAGCTTATGGGACTTAACTACGGGGTCATCAGTCCCTAAACTTACAAACTACTTATGAACTAGTTAAGACTAAGGACGGCACAAATAACCATGCCCGAGGGGGGATTCGAACCCCCGACCGTAGTGGCCCTGCTGACCGTGACTGGAGCGCCTCAGTCACCGCGGCCGGCGATCATCAGTCTCTAAACTTACAAACTACTTATAGACTGGCAGAAGGTCTTTGACAGAGTCAATTGGAATATATTGATACATCCTTAAGGAGATAGGTATCAACTGGAGAGATCGGAGACTAATGGGGAATTTGTACCTGGGACAAAGGGTAAAGGTACGACTGAAATGTGGAGAAACGAACAGAGGGGAGTGAGACAAGGATGTTGTCTGTTGCCAAGTCTCTTCAGCCTGTATGGAGAAATGCTGGCGAGAGAAGTGCTGAAAGGATGCGGAAACTTCAAAGTAGGTGGACGTCTCACCAACGCCATGAAGTATGCAGACGACCTGGTAGTGCTCGCCAAAAACCAGAGACAGCTGCAACACGTGATGAACCGTTTGGTGCAAATGGGAAGAAAATACGGTATGGAAATCAACATCGAAAAGTCAAAAGTGATGTGAATATCTAAACGTGAGAAACACTTTAAGACAATTGTTGACTATCGGGAAATGGAAAATGTGAATCAGTTCAAGTACCCGGGATGGTTTTATCACAAAGGACGCCCCATGCACCAACGAAATCCGAGCAAGAATCGCCATGGCCAAAGCTGCTTTCAACAAGAAGAAGACTCTGTTGACCAGAAAGTTGAGTTTGGCACTAAGGAAGAAATGGTAGAGTGCTACATTTGGAGCATTGCACTGTATGGAGCAGAGACGTGGACCATGAGAAAGAAGGAGAAAAAATACTTAGAGAGCTTCGAAATGTGGTGCTGGAGGAGAATGGAAGAGATCAGAGGGGCAGATCGCACGAAAAATGATGATGTACTGAGAAGAGTACGAGAGAAGTATTCTGCATACAATTCTACAGAGAAAGGCCAACTGGATTGGACACGTACTTAGACCCGAGGGACTCCTATTTGATGACATCGAAGGGAAAATAAGAGGAAACACAGGACGAGGAAGGAGGAGGATTCAGCATCTGGAAGACATGAAAGATGGAAGGAGATACAACAGACTGGAGGAAGAATCTGAAGACAGGGAACAATGGACTCAGAAATTCTCCATACGAAGACATGGACCTGCCACTAGGCAGAATACTAAATAATAATAATAATAATAATAATACTCATTAACTACCTTATACTAAAGACAGCACAAACATCCATACCCGAGGGGGATTCGAACCCCGACGGGGAACGGCCTCACGCATCGCAGCACAGCGCCTCAATACACTCGGCAGCTCTGCCGTGGCGATTCAGGAGTGAAAGTCTTCATTGTTGCTTCGTACAAACCATAACGTAAATAAATAATGCTGTTTTTACCCTATGGTTGACAGGTTATTGTATATACCCTTTCGGCACATTAACTATCTGCATAAAGGGAACGTTTGATTGCCAACATTTACACACTTTATTACATTGTGGAATATTCTTATTGCTTGATCACATATCAGTAATCACCCGTTTAAAAGGGCTCCCAAAACAGGATTTCGTAAACGGATTTCCCAATTCCGCTTTTAGTTGGTCATGTAAACACTCCAGAATCGATTCTGGAAATCCATTGGAATTAGGCTCGGGAGTAATTTAATTAATTGGGATGACGGTTTTCCCGATAAAATTTGGAACCCGCCACTCACAATTGTACGCAATAGGAGACAATGGCAGTGTGATTTCGTATGCTCTCCATAGATGGCATTATGGCTTTGTACTTCTCTGCTGTCAAAGATAACCACAGTGGAGGGCACTACAGCCTTATGTCTTTCCTGTTGATTTGCTACACTTTTACAGTGTAGAAGGTGGATGGAAACATTCTGCAGATAGTCTAGCTATCTTAAGTATTGCTCTGATAATGGCTGAATGATACACAGCCGAAATATTAGCAAGAAGTATATGGTTTATCAGGCCCAGTGGTCTTGGGGTAAAGCACTCGACTGGAAACCGAAGGATTGCGGGTTCATATCCCGGTTGGACCTCGGAAATTTTCAGTCTGTGCTTTAACCCATCCTTCACCTCTCGACGATGTCCAATTGAAAGACTTGCACCAGGCCACTGAGACACACCCAATTATTATTAATAATATATGGTTTCATCTGAATACTTGTAATTTTATTTATAATGAAATATGCTGAGAAAATGTGAAGATTCACATGAGGTATCTCTAAGTTTCATTTCCTCAAAATTTCTATTTTTCAACCTAAAGCAATTGATTGTTAGAACCCTTGCGATATTTGAGCATTTCTTTTGCATGGAGTTCGGTGGATGCACTTATTCTGGTTTTTCTATTTGTTATATGTACATAATATGCACCAAAATATTCCTCAGGAGTTTTATCATGTAATAAAGGTTATCACAATCACCCCATTTACATGGGCTCCCAAAACCGGATTTCGTAAACCGATTTCCCAAATACGCTTTTAGTTGGTCATGTAAACACTCCAAAATCAATTCTGGAAATTCACTTCTGTAAAGCGGTTTTCCTGTCCCAAAATAGATTTTCGTGTCCATGTAAACGTAACCCATTTTGAAGCGCTCTTGGCTTGTCAGATTGTGTTTTCTTGTTAAGAATTGTTGACACATATGGACAGAGTGACATTTTCTAACATGAAATTAAAATATAAATATTAGAATGAGCATAAATTTGTGTATTTAAGTTAAGAAAAATAGCGATTGTCCTGACAATCAGGAACTGAAACAGCTGTTTTTCAGCCGCCATTTTAAGTGGGTTAGGAAATCCGATTCAGGCTATAAAATGTAAACACGACAGCCAATGTCTGCCTGTGTGTGTTTGCATGTGGATAAGTGTGAGTGTGTGTGTGTATTTGTTTACCTTCCTTTTTGTCCCCTAAGGTAAGTCCTTCCACTCCTGGGATTGGAATGACTCCTTTTCCACTTCCTTAAAACCCGTATCCTTCCCTTTCTCCTCTCCTTCCTTCCTTCCTTCCTCTTTTTCCTGAATAAGCTGCCAGTAGTGGCGAAAGCTTGAATGTTTGTGTGTTTTATGTTTCTATCGACGAGCCTGTACTTTAGGTAAGTCAAAAATGTTTATTTTATACATATTTTTCCCACCAGGAAAGTCTCCTTATATATAAGAAGAAGAAAAACCTTGTTTGTGACTATATGTCACTCTTCAGCCAAACAAATTGTGTTTGTATGTGGTAGTAGCCATCAGTCTCCCATTGTGCACTATGGAGGTAGAGGGCAAGGGCGGATTTGGGAAGGGGGGCACAGGAGCACGCCTCCCACCCCACCCCGCAGAAAGCATATTATATATAAGGAGGGGGAAAGGGGGGAGGAAGAGAATCACAGCATAAGAATGATTAACTTTTACTTACAAACAGCACGTAACCGAGTTTAAAAAGGCAAAACCCCTGTAATTAACGTAATGTAAATTGACTTTTTGCGCTATGCTTCCTTTTAATTGCTTCTTGCTTCGTTTTTGTTAGTAGTTTACGATAAAACTAAAGAAAAGTCATTTACTGATTTGTGATTGTTTGGGAGATGAACGAGATATTGTGTACATTTTATTCACACGTAACTTAAGTTAAAGGATTTAACTAAGCAAATAACATGCGTTCAGGCAGACGCATTCAGGTGTTTTCGGTAATCAGTTTATCACTCCTAGACACTAAGAAATAGTACTACCACACATTATAAACACTTATATGAAGCTGTACGTTTCGATTTTCCAGTTATTCGAGCAAATTTGAAATTTCAATGGCATTTTTCCATACACGAGATACAAAGGATTTCCAGGCTAGTAGAAATTCTTCTAGAAACACAATCAAGTGTAATTTTGTTGGTAGGGGAAAGCTTTCTTGAAAATTCATCATGTTTCGCGTAGTATCTTTGGAGAGCTGGAAGAAGAAATTCATTCAGTACAACGCAACACAGGAAATTGATTTCGGGTTTTGAGGAAATAAACTTAGCACGACATATTTACTGGCTGTTTGATTGTTCTTCAAGTGCATTGTTTGGCAATGAAACAGCTACGCCGGATATAGTATTTTTTGTCCACGGTAAGTTGACGATTTACTTCACTGGCTGTTGGCAGCGGCAGAAGGCGTATACCATGGCTGCTTGGAGATGAGGAGCTGTGAGCGAAAGGCAGCGCAGCGTCGCAGTTTTGGAAACGTTACCCGTAACAGTGTGTGTAGTAATATTTCATGTCTAAGGGTGCACCTCGGTTGCACAGTGGTAGAGTGCCAGACTACAAAACCAAAGCACTGTCGTGTTCAAACCAATCTTCGGGTAGTTGACTACATATTATTATTATTATTATTATTATTTTGCGTTGACAGCGCACCGAAATACATGAATGTTCTGCAATTAGTACACGTTTTCTGCTCCTGGCATCACCAGGTACAATCGTTTTCACTTATCGAATTAATATACTTTCATCTAACTACCAATGGACTATTAGTTTCGGGGCACAATGGCATCATTCTCAAGAGCCTATGATTACAAAAAATATTACAATGATTCAACCACATTAAACAGTGAAAAGTTTAAAAATGCTCCACGAAATAAGAAAATAGTATTGGGAGTATAGAAATCTACATTTATCAAAATGACAATCAAAACATGTGCGCCAGGTGGGAATGGCCGTGTGACCAGTAGGGATGGGAAAAACCGACCGGTTAAAACAGATACCGGTATTTTACTTTTGAATAACCGTTTTTTTTCGGTATTTATTTTGTGTCGGTTGTAACTGGTTTTTTAGTTTTTGCCAAGAACCGGGTAAAAAACCGGTATGACTACTTCCTGTAGTAGTGGTTCAAAATGTGTTTTGTAAAGAATTAAAAAAAAAATTAAAACTAGTAGACCCTAATATTTAGGGCTATTCCTAAAATTTCCACTGTTGTGAAATATTAGGTCATTGCAGTAACTAAGAAAAGCGATCAGTGATAATTTAAGAACAATCCAGGCAGTCAGAAACGCGCAACAAACGCGTGGCATAGAACTTAAGGACTGGTGCAGCTACTGAGGCATCGACGCAGCTGTTGCCGTGTGGCGTGGCCTATTAGACGACGCGCGTGCACCGGCAGTGTACGAGACTTGCCTCCGTCTGGTCACGCGGCAGTTCCTTGCTGTCGTCGCCAGACATCGGTTGTGTCTTAAATGGCACCATCCCGAGTGTGGAAGTACTTCACGAAGTACGTGAGCAGTGAGGTACAATGCTCCATTTGTTTTGAAAAGATGAAAACGGGTGGAGGTACTACAAACATGCTGTGTCATTCAAGGAGAAAGTATCCAAAATGTTCTTTGGAAGAGAAGGTCAATTCGATTCATATACCTATTATGTAAGCTTGGAATAACTTTTAATGTACTATCACATTGTTATGCTAACAAGTTTTATTAATGCAATTCCTTGAAAGCGAGGGGATTTTTTTAATAACCAATATGGGTTTAGGTAACATTGATAACGTGGTGCCTCGCGATGTAGCCGTGCGGTCTGAGGCTCCATGTCACGGACTGCGCGGCTCCTCCAGTCGGAGGTTCGAGACGTCCCTCCTCCCTCGGTCATCGGTGTGTATGTTGTCCTTAGCGTAAGTTAGATTAAGTAGTTTTAAGTCTACAGACTGATGACCTAAGCACTTCGGTCTCATAAGAACTCACATGCATTTGAACATTCTTTGATCATGTGGTACACAGCTTTCCTAGTTCAATTTGCGTAAATTTACACTGACAACAATCATACTGTGACTTAGTTTTTCAAATTACTTCTCTAGCACTGACTGAAGTTCATTTACTGACTGTAACTTATACGTATATTGTGTATATAACGAGATATTCGTATGCGCTGGTTCACAAGTCCAACTAACGTAGTGGTTGGCTCAATATTCGCAACTGCCGGATGGAAATACTAGGCCAGTATATCTGTATGCTTCGTATATCGTCTTCTACGGACTCCTGGCTAGGCTTACACACACTCAAGAAGGCGTAGTATTGGGAGGGGATATTGCAAAATATGGAAAGACTAGTGATTTGTTGTATAACGTGAATTTACCTAAATTTTAACTTCTTAAGTTTCGGTTTCGGCCGAAACTAGAAGAACCGAAAATTCGATTACGGTTTCTGTTTCGGCCACAAAATATGTTTCGGTTGATCTGTAATGGAAATAATAGCAATAAAAAAGCGAAAACCGGTTATTTAAAAAGCGGTTATCTTGAGCAATTTTTACAGCGCGGTTAAATCGGAGATGAAAAGAACCGGTATAACCGAAAACCGGTTGTTTCAGCAATAACCGCCATCCCTAGTGACCAGGGGCACATCGTCGCGGAGTACGTTGCCTCTCCCGCCAGGGGTTCGAGTCTTCACTCCGGAATGGGTGCGCATGCTGTCCTTAGAATGAGTTGGTTTAATTAGATTGTAAGACTAGGGGCTGAGACCTTAGCAGTTTCGTTCCTTGCGATTACAAGCATTTGAACTATTTTTTTTAATTTTTACTTTTTTGTGAACCATACGCCCTAGGTTTTTGTAAAGTCACCATTAATTCATTTGGCACATTTAATGTCACAATCCTGTTGGCATCATTGTGCAAAACGCATTTTTGACCGTATTGAGCAATTTGAATTTTCCAGTGGTCAGTCTTATTCAATTTTTAGTCCAATTATTCCGAGGTTGTAAATATGTGGAGAAACCGATGACAATTTCACATGGCTTCCTCTGTATATGGATTCGCAATATGCCCATCTGGTCAAGCTGAGAAATAGTGACAAATCGAATTAAATTCAGAGAATGAATGCCCTGTGTTCAACTGCGGTAAAGTGTTTCATCCTTTATGATGTTGTTGTTGTTATGGTCTTCAGTCCGGAGACTGGTTTGATGCAGCTCTCCACCCTACTCTATCCTGAGCAAGCCTTTTCATCTCCTCATAAGAACGGCAACCCACATCCACTTGAATCTGCTTACTATACGCGTCTCTTGGTCTCCCTCTGCGATTTTTACCCAACACACTTCCCTCCAATGCTAAATTTACGATTTCCCGATGATAATACGGGATAAAAGAAATGTGCCTATAGCTGAACACACGCCATTCAGACTCTAAATACTCAGGTGTTTTGTAAATTTTGAATCTTTTCACTATTTAATGCTGTTTAATCATTGTGATATTTTCGTAAGCATTGGCACTTGAAAGCAATGCCATAAAGCACAGAAACTAATAGTGCATTAATAGTACTAATAGTTGGATGGAAGTACAGTATACTAAAACGTTTTTTTCTAAGAAGCGACTGTGGCTTTGGAGTATGTTGTGGGTGTTTCCTATATCAGTTATATGTGATACTGACTGTAATAAACTTTACTTCATATATATGTAAGTGTTTGTATTTAAAATTAGTCCCCCAATGCCCTTAAGATCATGTTCACCCTCCTCATTCTCGTGGCAATCCCATCCCCACAAAATAAATTCTGTACCCGCCACTGGAACGAGTCTAAAGCTACCTGCAGCGGACAGGTCGTTGTGCCCTCCTCGTGGAACAAATTTTAGTCTACATCTACATGGGACACACTGCAAATCACATTTAAGTGCCTGGCAGAGGGTTCATCGAACCACAATTATACTATTTATCTCCCATTCCATTCTCGAAAAGCGCGCGGGAAGAAAGAACACCTGAATCTCTCTGTTCGAGCTCTGATTTCTCGTCTTTTATTCTGATGATCATTTCTACCTATGTAAGTGGGAGTCAACAATATACTTTCGCATTCGGAAGAGAATGTTGGCGATTGGAGTTTCGCAAGTAGCCCACGCCGCAGCGATAAGCGCCGTTGTTGTAATGATTCCCATCCCAGATCCTGTATCATTTCCGTAACGCTGTCTCCCCTGTATCGTGACAATACGAAACGAGCTGCCCTTCTTTGGACTCTTTCGATGTCCTCCGTCAAACCCACCTGATAAGGATCCCACACTGGGCTGCAATACTCCAAAAATGGACGGACAAGCGCAGTGTATGCAGTTTCTTTAGTAGTTCTGTTGCATCTTTTAAGGGTTCTGCCGATAAAACGCAGTCTCTGGTTCGCCTTTCCCACGATATTATATACGTGTTCTTTTCAGTTTAGGTCTGAAGTAATAGTAATTCCTAGGTATTTTGTGGAGTTTACGGCCTTCACATTTGATTGATTTATCATGTAAACAAAGTTTAACGGATTTCTTTTCGTACTCATGTGGACGACTTCACACTTCTCATTATTTAGAATCAATTGCCAATTTTTACAGCATACTGATATCTTATTCAGATCTTTCTGCAGTTGGTTTTGATCTTCAGATGATTTTACTAGACGGTAAATGACGGCGTCATCTGCAAACAACCTAAGAGAGCTACTTAGATTTTCCCCTAAATCGTTTATGTAAATAAGGAATAGCAGAGGACCAATAACACTACCTTGTGGAACGCCCGATATCACCTCTGTTTTAGTCGATGCCTTACCATCGATTACTACGAACTGTGTCCTCTCTGACAAGAAATCCCCTATCCAATAGCAAATTTGGGGCGATATACCATAACCACGCAATTTGATTAAAAGCCGTTTGTGAGGTACGGTGTCGAAAGCTTTCTGGAAATCAAGAAATACGGAATCGATTTGCGAACCTTTGTCGATAGCACCCATCACTTCGTATGAATAAAGAGCTAGTTGTGTTTCGCATGAACAATATTTTCTAAATCCGTGTTGACCTTGGGTCAATAGATCGTTCTGTTCGAGATAATAGTAAAGCTTAAGGGACTTAACTGTGGTGTCATTAGTCCCTAAACGTACAAACTACTTATGAACTGACTTATACTAAAGACAACACAAACATCCACACCCGAGGTAGGATTCAAACACGGGCGGCCGCGCGATCCGCAACGTCGCGCTCCAGACCGCGCGGCTTTGTGGAACAGACTCCACTACGTGCAGGTGCCAACAGATTTCGTCTCCGGGCAAGTGTCACAAACTCGCAAGCGGCGATCTGACGGCGTCGCCGAGTGTTCTCCCTCTCTGCCTGCACAGAACGCTTCACTCAGTAGCCTTGCTACTGCACACAGCTTTCTCCAGCATAACTGACTGTTCCATCGGTTCTTGATAGAATAGTTGATAAATTTTTAAGGAAACACAAGACGATTGCCGGTTCGTCTTGTAACATACATTCTATAGAATATTAGACAGTTACCTGTGTATATAGAGACGCTCTATGAAGGATATGAACTTAGAGACAATATTGTAGGAAGGGGAGATGAAGTAGATAAGAATGAAATAGAAGATACCATACTGAGAGATGAATTTGACAGAGCACTGAAGGACCTACGTCGAGCCAAGGCCCCTGGAGTAGATGACATTCCCTCAGAGCTACTGAAGTCTCTTGGAGAACCAGCCATGACAAATCTGTTTCACCTGGTGTGTAAGATGTATGAGACAGGCGAAGTACCCTCAGACTTTAAGAAAAATGGAATAATCCCCATTCCAAAGAAAGCAGGCATGGACAGGTGTGAAAACTACAGAACCATCAGTTCAATAAGTCATGGTTGCAAAATATTAACACGAATTATGTACAGAAGGATGGAAAAGGTGGTAGAAGTCGACCCCAGGGAAGATCAGTTTGGGTTCAGGAGAAATGTAGGAACACGAGAGGCAATACTGACTTTACGGCTTATCCTAGGAGATAGGTTAAGGAAAGGGAAACCTACTTTTCTAGCATTTGTAGATTTGGAGAAGGCTTTTGACAATGTTGATTGGAATAAACTCTTTCAAGTTCTGAAGCAAGCAGGAGTAAAATATAGGCAGCGTAAGGTTATTTACAAATTGTACAAAAACCAGACAGCAGTTGTCAGAGTTGAAGGGCATGAAAGGGATGCAGTGGTTGGGAGCTATAAAGCAAAGTAAGGATTAATTTGGAGAAGGAATTAAAGTTCAGGGTGAAGAATTAACAACATTGCGTTTTGCCGACGACATAGTAATTCTGTGAAAGACCGAAAAGGACCTGGAAGAGCAGTTGAAAGGAATGGACAGTGTTCTGAAAGATGCATGTAAGATGAACATTAACAAGAGCAAAACTAGGCTAATGGAGTGCAGTCCAAGAAAATCAGGTGATGCTGAAGGAATTAGATTTGGTAACTAAACAATAAAGGAGGTAGATGAGTTTTGTTACTTGGGCAGTAAAATAACAAATGACGGTCGCAGTACAGAAGATATAAAATGCAGAATGGCAATGGGTAGAAAAGCATTCTTGAAAGAGAGGAATCTGTTAACATTGAATATTGATTTAAGTGTAAGGAAGTCTTTCTTTAGGCATTTGTATGGAGTGTTGCCTTGTATGTAAGTAAAACATGGACGATAAACAGTGCGGACAGGAAGAGGATAGAGGCTTTTGAAATGTAGTGCTACAGAAGGCTATTGTGGAGAGCTGCATCAAACCAGTCTGTGGACTGAAGACCACAACAACAACAACATACCTCTGTTTCATTCAAAATATAACAATACTCGTCATTCAGAACAGTAAAGTTATTTTTGCTGGTTTGTTAAGAAATTTGGCTTTTGTTGATAAACTACACTGAAATGCTCACTGCCACAGCTTGTAGTGTCTCGAGCACTACATGCTTTCCCTGGCTAGACAAGATGACCAAACGGGTTAATTTTAAGTATTTATGAAGGTTAATTTTTTTTGGGCTGTTAGTGTCCTGGGCTATTTCTTTCTCAGGTGAATGCCCAGACAGGAACCTCTTACTTGTCAAAGATGTACAACTTGAAGGTTTTGTGTGGTGTAATGAACTCTGTGGAGACTTGGAGTAAACAATGGACAGAGCAGAGCGAATCAAGTTGTTATTCGTCTGTTTCGCAATTAGTTATGGATGATGTCTTGGATAGATAACATATTCCAAGTTTGGTCTCAATAAGAGATACTTGTATTTACATCTGGATGTATAAGTGTAAATCAGATGATACTTTCACTGAAGTTGTAATAAAGGTTAATAAATCCTTGAAGTGTGTATTCATTTAATTAATGAGTTATGTGCTGCTTGAAATTCTTCATGTCTTCTATAGTGTCACGGAAATGTTGCACGAATTGGGGTGGAAATCATTAAAAGAAAGACGTTATTCATTGCAGCGTGATCTGTTTGCGAAGTTTCAATCACCGACTTTTAGTTCTGAATGTGAAAATATTTTGCTAGCACCCACCTACTTAAGGAGACATGACCATCCCAATAAAATAAGAGAAATCAGATCGAAAACGGAACGATTTAGGTGTTCTTTTTTCCCACGCGCTATCAGAGAATGGAACGGTAGAGAAAAGTTATGAAAGTGGTTAATGAACCCTCTGCCAGGCACTCAAAAGTGATTTGCAGAGTATCTATGTAGATGTAGATACATTTTAAGTAAGAGAAGAAGTCTGATTGATCTGAGTATTGGACTAAATGTTACTAGAGGCACCGAGTTTCAGAAAGTCTACAAATCTACACATTATAAGAGAATATATGAAGAAGACATTTCTTATGTGATGGGATTCTGAAAAAGTTACAACCACATGGGACATCACAAGCTGTAGTTCATTTAAGCACTGCTCCACACTACTGTCTTGTTTCAAGTATCTGCTGCATTTTAAGGGAATGTTTCTTAGAGTGTTTACTATTCACAATGATGCTACAGTAAAGAAGTAACAATGAAAGACTACTCCAAGGAAATTGCTATCCTAAAACCCACACTAAAAAGCTTTTGAATTATAGAAAACAGGTTTAAAAACCAAGATGTAGGCTTGGAAATTGTTGCTACTAGCGAGGCGAACGTAGCTTATGTGTATTGTTTACTCTGCTAACGAGAGCGGACTAAGCAGCATCACGAGGCTGAGAGCCGTTACAAGCCGCAACCCTTTGACACAGCAAACAGCGGAGTACGGCCCGTTCGTCACGTAGGCATCACGTGCTACCGCATGACGCACACACAATGCTCGAGGGTACTGGAACCTTCTAGAACAAGTTGCGCCAGGTTCACTTCCGCCTATAAAAATGCTAGCCGCTGTAAAGCTGTCCTCACACAGGTCGTGTCGTCCCAACGTGGCGCAGGTCAGACGTGCTGTCTCGCACGCTTTGAAACGCCCTGCTACATCCCATGGAACACAACATGCTGCTCATCGTGATTTGTGACCGCAGCACTCTCCGGCGACCGTTGCGGGCTAAAGTGTAGATCATTGTCTTTACAAAGATTGATGTGCGTAAAATTACACGGTATCTGTTAGCGAACGCTGGAAATAAAACTGAATAATATAGCTTACTTATGGTTGCACGTTGCATGCCATACTCTTCCAGAAACTGAAATTTTTTTCTTCAAGAAACACAAAGACGGTACATTAACTGAAAGTGTTTGGTAATGATAACAAAATGTATGACTAAATCACTTTTGGCAAAATATCATTAAAAAACTGTAAACTGTGAAATCCTTCATATTTATACATCGCACGCTAAAACGAAACATGGCACGAAATAGGGAGATCCTTTTACAACATGGCGGATCAAAAGTTCTGCCTGTCACATGAAAACCAGGTCGCTTTTCATTGACTACGTTCCACTCCACGAATCTAACATGCTGGATCCTTCATTCCACACTTCGCAGGCAAGTGGAACGTGGAATTCCACACCGCTTTTCCACGTTCCGTGAGGGGACGGCATCATAGCGGACAGCCTCTGAGCTAGCAATTGCGCCAACTCTGAACTACCTGTTGGCTGCAGGTTTCAGTATAATGATGTCACGCGCACTGTGTTATCTTTGGTCTATGCTAAAGTCATTCAGCCAGACCAAACTACGAGGCCGACTTCCTTCATTTTTATCAAAGCAAGACTTATTAGTCTTCAGGGAGTTATTGCGATCGTTATATGAATAAAATTCTTGAATGTCCGTCTCCAAATCGCTTATATTTTCTAAAACATTACCGGTTTCGGGACAGCTGCCCATCTTCAGATCAAAATTTAGAAGTTACAGAGTAACCTGTCCTGTAATGAACGAATGTTCACAGTCGTTATCCCGACATGACTCATGATGCTGCCTCACAAATTTACTTCCGCCAGTACCTCGCCTCCTACTTCCCAAACTTCACAGAAGCTCCTCTGCGAACCATGCAAGACTAGCACTCCTGAAAGAAAGTATATGGTGGAGACAGAATGAAACTTTCACTCTGCAGGGGAGGTCCCAGGTTCGAGTCCCGGTTCCAGCACACAATTTTAATCTGCCAGGAAGTTTCATATAAGCGCACACTCCGCTGCAGAGTGAAAGTTTAATTCTGGGAACTGTTATTTTAGCTATGGAGAGTGGTTTTAATTTCTGATAATAAAACATCTATTGTTTTCATGTAATTAAGAGTTTAAAAAGTTAATTTTCAAGATTGTTTATAATATAATGAAGCAGCACTTCTGGATGCTCTAATTCAACATAATGTGTCTTAAAATATGTGTTTTGGAAATGTCTTGACTGCACCATTTCATTTACCTTGCAAACTTTCATATTACGAAAGTGTAAATACGAAATCCAAAAAATACAGCATCACTTAGTTTTCACAGTTCACAAAGCTGTCACATCATACTTGGCAAATTTTGTATTTACACTCAAGAATTACTCAAATACACTCTCCAGATATTAAACCGCATTAAAGATCTCCATAAAACGAGCCATTTGCACCACGATCTTAAGTCCTGTAGTGCCCACAGATGCGCTACCAATAAACGTAAGCGCTACTTGCTAGATTTGTACTGTGGTTTATCATACAAATGGAGTATTTATTAGACACAGAAAAATCATTTTTAAACTTTTAAGTTAAAATAGAAAGAGACGTTGTGAAGCCAGATAGTGGAAATCATAAAAATTAATAGCTACACTTGTACGTTCCATCATTCCGCCCGTCTCTAATGACCACACTGTCGACAGGAGGTCAAACCCTAAGTTCCCTTCCTTTTTCCTTCCATTATTCCGCAATGATCTCAATAGAAACAAAAGACAGTATTGCGCATAGTTCGTTTGGTCGAGTGGTTCAGTGCCAGTAATCTCTATAGTAAAACTGGATGCATAACTCTGATCTCGTAAGCATTGAAATGCAGCGTGCCTAGACATTCATATGTTTTGCAAATATTTCGCATTGCCCACCATAAATGACATTGCATCATGTATTGCGTGCTCCTGAATTGAAATGTATTTCAATATTTGATGTAATAGATCGATATGGAAGCAAAATTGACTATTTATTTATTTTTCCATTTTCCGTAATATTTCATAGCAGCCATATTTGAATTTGGCAAGAAATGAACTATGAACACCAATGGCTGGCACACTCAGGCAACTGTAGTTCAACATTCAGGTAGTGTACTGACACTGATAAATACGAAGGCAGTGATATTGAGCAATGTTCAGCGCGCTTGGTTTGAGGGTTCAAGGCTCTATGTAACAATAAAATTGCGTAAGGATTTAACAATCAATGTAACTGATAAAAAAGAAAAGAAAAAATTAATAAAACGAAATAAAAGGCACTTAAAGCGACAAGGGATCCTGCCATGTGCAAAATATTTTTTTCCGTCACGTTGTTTGAAACACTTTTCTATTCATTTATGAGAAACCATTTATTTACTTTTTTTTTTTATTCTTGTAGTAAATAGTTCACCACATTTTCAATGTGGTTACAGCGATCGGAAATAGTTGAAGCTGTTCATGCCCTTTGTATGCTTGTAAAGTTCGTTTGTAATTTACTGGCAATGTTAATTGCTCTTCTTCCCACACAAACATTTTTTCGTGTCACGATTTGTGGTGTAGGTCCATATATCAGTACCTATCTAATATGAAGATGTAGGTAAAGATATGGGTGGCAAAAAGGAGAAGGGAAGATGGGAACAAAATTATTCTACGAGTGTTTGTAGTTGAGTATTAGTGGTTTTGTACTGCTACGATTTTCCGTTCAATACTAGCTTTAATAATCTACTTTATTCTTTTTGTGTGTCGAGTGTAACAGCAGAAAGATTACGCTAGACACTGACACTCATTAAGACTTGATTGAAAAGCTGTTGTGAGTCAAACTGCTGAACAAGTTTGTGTTGATGTATGTCCACGGAGATATCATTATAAACAAAGAAACAAATTATAAGCAGATAAATTGAAAATGGCGAAAAGAAAATAGAAACACTATTTTCTTAAGTGCAGATAATATAAACCACTTGTTCTGTGGTGTAAAAAGATTCTAGTCATTAGTATTCACACATTATATAGATTACCCTTGTGTGTGTAATATAAAAACTAGAGAATTCAAAAATGTTCAAATGTTTGTAAATCTATAGGACTCAACCGCTTGGTTATTAGTCCCTAGCTTACAAACTACTTAAAGTAACCTAAGGACAACACACACACACACACACACACACACACACACACACACACACACACGCCCGAGGGAGAACTCTAACCCTCCCTCCCCTTAGTGCGCACAGATATTCCGCTGCGGAACTGGAGAATTGTGCTAATGAGAGGCTAATATGCATAATGGATGACAAAGAACTGAAATAATTTTTTTTTTTATGATCAGTCACATTTTCACCATCCAATGTATGAAAAAATACAAATCAATGTTTTGTATACTTTAAGTTAATTTTCAAGTTACTGTTATGGTATAATAAGTCTCATTCTCTCATTGCACCTTACTGTAGGTCTCAAAACTGGTAATTTAATTAATCAATATGACACTTCTATTCATAATGTTTGTTAGAAAATGAATAGGCTTTTTAATGAAAATTAAAATCAGAAAAAATAAAAATGTGATTCTTGAGTTTCTCTCAGCGTATTTGATAATCAAAATATCCACAGGTGTACTGACGGTCTATAGTGTCTAAACGGGCACAAAATTTCGGCGATGACACATGTCGCCATCACCAGGTGAACTGACGGAAACGCACCGGCACAGAGATCGGCACGCTACGGCGGCTCAAAGGGAACTGAGTTCTAACCCGGTGGCTGGTGATTTAAATACCCTTTGCTCATGGAGAGCCCCCCTCCGTGGTATGTACCCCAGTCGTGTAGTGGAACCGATTGCGACGGCGTCTGAGAGGACGTCGATGTAAGGGCTTTGTCCGCCGTGGTCGTCACTACGTCACTTTTCGTTTGCTATATTTACTCTTGATTAACCCAATCGCTGGTTCCCAAGCTTTGCTAAGATTATAGCCACAGTCACAGTTTATTAGGTTGTCACGAGTGCAAATTTCAATGGCCTCTCTAACGACGCAGTCCCAGTATCTCGACGTCTGTACCAGAATCCTAGTGCATTCTTACTCCATCGCGTGATTCTCAGACAGACAATGTTCAGCGACTGCCGGCGTGCTCGGATACAAAAGTCGTGTGTGCCTCTGGTGTTCAACGCATCGATCCTCGACGGTACGCATCGTCTGTACAATATACGACTTGTCACACTGACATGGAATCTGGTACACACCGGCCTTTCTCGAAACGAGATCACTTTGGTGCTCCCCACCAGTGCAAGAATTTTATTCGGCGGTCAAAAGACAGTTCCAACCTGGTTTTTCTTCAAAATTCGGGCGACCTTCCCCGAGAGTGCGCCAGTATATGGAATGAACGCAGTGCCTACCTCCTCCCTCGTGTTTTCATCCGTTTCCACAGGTTGTGCTGTAGTGGTTGGGCGGAGAGCCCGCTGAATCTGCCACTCTGAGTACCCATTTTTTCGGAATACAGTTCTCAGGTGTCCCAATTCCCGGGGTAGACTCTCTGCATCGGAGAATGTGCACGCCCTATGTACTAAAGTTTTAAGAACCCCATTCCTCTGTGAAGGGTGGTGACAGCTGTCTGTGTATAAATACAGATCAGTGTGAGTCGTCTTCCAATACAAACCATGCCCCAGGGTGCCATCAGCTCTTCTCTTCACCAAGACATCAAGGTACGGCAAAATTTACCCTCCGTTTCTGTCTCCATAGTGAATTTGATGTTGGGTTGTATGGAGTTCAGATGTGTAAGGAAGTCAAGGAGTTTATCCATACAATGTTGCCAGATGACAACAGTGTCATCCAAGTAACAGAAAAAGCAAGTAGGTTTCCATTCATATGATGCCAGGGCTTCCTCCTCGAAATTCTCCATTTGTGACCACAGGGGAGAGTGGGCTACCCATGGTGACCCCGTCTGTTCGTTTGTAGTATTTGCCATTGAAAAGAAAATACGTGGAGGTCAAGACATGCCTAAAACGTTCAGTGGTTTTCTCTCAAACTTCTGACCAATCAAATCTACAGACTCTCGAAAGGGTACCCTCGTAAACCACGAAACGACATTAAAACTCACCATATCAGACTCATCCAGCCTGAAACTGTCAAGACATTTAACAAAATCAACGGAATTATGGATGTGATGTGGGCTTTTGCCCACATAATGACTTAATATTCCCGTCATGTACTTGGCTGACTGGCTTACCAGCTGACAAAGGCAATGCTACAGTTGTTGTCTCCCATAAGGACTACACTGAAAAGATGCAGAGCCTGCTAAATGACAATTCCTACCGGAAGATCAGCGCTGACCCCACAAAGAAGGTGTTGAACAAGACGAGGGCGATCCTCAAAGACGCGGATTTACCAGAGGGTGTCGCCAAGAAACTGCTACCTCAGGGTTCGGTATCGCTAAGACGTTATGGACTCCCTAAGGTTCACAAAGATGGAGTCCTGTTACGCCCAATTGTCAGTAACATCAGAGCACCTACATATTTGTTGGCCAAATACTTAATGGAAATATTAAGTCCTTATTTGGGTAAATGGCCTCATCACATCCGTAATTCGGACTAGTGACGACCTCATAAACTGTGACTGTGGCATAATCTTAGCAAAGCTTGGGGACCAGTTAATCAAGAGTAAATCTAGCAAACGTAACGCAGTGACGACCATGGCGGACAAAGCCCTCACATCGACGTTATCTCAGACGCCGTTGCAATCGGTCCCACTGTGCGACTGCGGCACGGAACACAGAGCACGAAGGGGGCGCTCTGCGGGCAAAGGATATTTAAATCACCAGTTACTGGGCTAGAACCCAGGTCCCTTCAAGCAGCCGTAGCGTGTGGATCTCCGTGCCGGCGCGAATCCAGGAGCTCAGTCTGTCAGTTCACCTGATGATGGTGACATGTATGATCGCCGAAATATTGTGCCCGTTGGACACTGTACACCGGCAGTACACCCGTGGATATTTTGATTAATAAAAATAATTATTATTAAGTTTTTAATAAATGTTTAAGTATATGGATGTATGTTTATGAACCAAACTGACAAAAAAATGTGTACATACAGTAAGTGATCAAAAGTATTTGGATGCCTGGCTAAAAATAACTTGCAAGTTTATGGAGCCCTCCATCAGTAATGTTGGAATTCAGTAAGGCGTTGGCGCACTTTTAGCCTTGCTGACAGCTTTCACTCTTTCAGGCACACGTTCAGTCAGGTGCTGGGAGGTTTCTTGGGGAATTACAGCCCATTCTTCAGACTGCTGAACTGAGGAGAGGTATTGGATGTAGGTCAATGAGGCCTTGTACAAAGTCAGCATTCCGAAACATCCCAATGGTGTTCTCTAGGATGCAAGTCAGGCCTCTGTGAAGGACAGTCCATTACAGGAACGTTATTGTCGTGAAACCATTCCGCCACAGGCCAGGCATTACGAACAGGTGCTCGATTGTGCTAAAAGATGCAATCGCCGTCCCCAAATTGCTCTTCCACAGTGAGAAGCAAGAAGATGCTTAAAACATCAGTGTAGGCCTGTGTTGTGATAGTGCCACGCAAAACAGCAAGGAGTGCAACCCCTCTCCACGGAAAAGACGACCACACCGTTACGTCACCACCTCTGAATTTTATTGTTGGCACTACACATGATGGCAGATGAAGTTCACCAGGTATTTGCCATACCCACAACCAGTTGTCAGACTACCACACTGTGTACAGTGAGTCATCACTCTTCACAACATTTATCCACTGTTCAGTTGTCCAATGTTTACACTCCTTACACAAATGAGGTGTCGTTTGGCACCGACCTGCGTGACGTGTGCCTTACGGGCAGCCGCTAGACCGTGAAATACACGTTTCCTCACCTCCCACCTAACTGTCCCGGTACTTGGAGTGGACCCTGTTGCAGTTTGGAATTGCTGTGTGGTGGTCTGGACAGATGCCTGCCTATTACCCTGCACAACCCTCTTCAGCTGTCGGCAGTCTCTGTCAGTCGACAGGCGAGGTCGGCCTGTACGCTTTTGGGCTGTACGTGTCCCTTCGCGTTTCCACTTCACTATCACACCAGAGACAGTGGACCTAGGAACGTTCAGTAGTGTGGAAATCTTGCGTACAGACTTCTCACCCGAGTGACAGTCAGTCACTTGGCCACATTTGAAGTTAGACAGCACCACGGAGTGCCCCATTCTGCTCTCTCACGATGTCTAACGACTACTGAGGTCGCCGATGTGGAGTACCTGGCGGTACGTGGCAGCACAACACACATAATACAAAAAACTATGTTTTTGAGGGTGTACAGATACTTTATCACATGGTATATTAAATATTTTAAATTTTATTCATTACACTGGCAAAGAAGTAACTCTCAACAAAATAAAACTTACATTTTGCCTCACAGACACCTTGCTCTTGTAAAGAAAATGACGTCAATACTTTAGAAAAGAATTTACTTGCTCAATGAAGACAAATTACCTTTACAGAGCAAATCAACATGTCGCTATTTCCTTGCTACATGTTGAATGTATTGTTTTAGTAGTACTATAACCAAAGTACCACTTAACATTTGTAGAAACATTATTTTATAATTTTGTATAAAAGTTGAACACATATGGTACACAATGTAGTTTGTATCTCTGTGCTGAATTTTTCATTTCCAGTTACACTTCAGTATCTGCTTCGATTTGAATGTTTGGGAAATTTCATTTGAATTATTTTTGCTTCTATTCAGTCACATTACTCATTCTCTCTTCTGTGCCTCAAGTATTCCTCCAGACTGGAAGAAAAAAAAAATGTTACACAATAAATAAACTGGGGAAAAATAAAAATGTACATGTCAAGTTCATTTCAAACTTACACCTTCATGGCTCTTACAAACACCTCAGCTGCTCTTTCTATTGCAACAACTTTTCGTTCTTCCACCTGTAGCTGTGTACGGGTGACAGACTTTGTCTCTCGCTGGAGGTCGTTTTGATTGCGCCTACAAGTTAACTGTTCTCTTGCCTTAACGAGAGGATCCTCGTCTCGTGAGGAGGTACAACCTATATGCACGAAAATAATGCAACTTACAAGTTCAAAATATAAATAAACAACTCCTACAGGTTAACTTTAGGCGGTAAAGACTCTTACCTACAGAATGTTTGTGCGTGTTTGCTGATGTTGAAGGACACAATTGAGATTCGTGCAAAGCTGGTAAGCAACCAGAAGCAGAGGGTACATTTTCCTCTGCTAAAGCCAGAGGTGGTGAAATTAGTGGTGTTTGAACACAGTCTGAAACTGTGGTAGAGCCATCAAGTGAAAGCACGATTAGATCTCGATTTGAATCGATGTTCTGAACATACTGTTTCACTTCCATAGGGCCACCGTATCCCGAGTCCTGTAAGACAGAGTTACGTCACGTGAATTTGGAAACACATGCAGGAGGTCTACAACTACTGAAAAATCATTATTACCTGATGTCGAATGGTCAGAGGGTCTGGTACCTCTTCGTGTCCAGAAATGACACAAGGGCCTAAGAAACTGATGAGCTTCTCCTCGAGAGGGGTCACGGGTTTGACATTGGAACTTGTGCCACTTCCTGTTTTCTTTCTTAACACAAAAGCTTTCGACTCGACATCATTTCTCCAATCTTGCCAGGACTAGTACCAAATAGGAAAAAAAAAAAAAAAAAAGTAAATGAATTGCTACGTAGCTAGACTATATTTGGTGAAATAAGTAATCAGTAATGCATAATAGTATACAAATTTTACCATCAGCCATTTATCTTCCGATATTTTTTACTCCGTTCGGCATGCTGTTGAGCACTGCAGCGAGTTCTTTCAGAAGCATCTGCTTATGTTTTGCCCCGTCGGGTCCTGTAAATCTCCCAGTTCCTAGTGTGGGATATTTTATCATGAAGTCCAACATTAATTCTCTCTGCTCAGTTGAAATATATCTACCCTGGCTTGATGTGAAATCTCTGTTGGACCTTACCTACACAACCAAATGTAAACATATAAATTTCTTGTCGATTATGTGTGCTACACTTGAAACAAAAGCAGTATCAATGTTGTTATTATCTGAGTCCCTGTGCACATTAGTGTTGTCTCATGTGTTGCTCATGCCAAGACTGGACATCATCTGAAGCACCTGTTGTAAATAAAGGCAAGCTTCATTCAGAGCATTATTCACTCTGTGGATACTACTATAAATTATCGTAGGTGATAAGGGTCTCCAATTTATTAACTTATTCCTATTTTTCATTCCTGAATATTGGTGTAAGCTGTGCACCTTCCTTGTCTTTAGCTACAGATCTATCACGAGTGATTGAGTGCGTACGATTGCTAAAAGTGGAGCTACAGCTATTCTCCCATAGGAATGTAACTGGTATGCAGTCTGGATTGTACAACTTTTCATTTGAGTTATCAGAAAGAGAGTATCCACAAGTAACACTCATGCTCATAGCTGACCTTATTTCAAATTCTTCTTCTCAGGTTAAGGAATTTTTCAGAAACCATATTCAATAAATCTAAATTAGTGTTGCTATGAGTGTAAAAATTATTACTGTTGTGCAGTGGAGGTATTGATTGTGCCTTGGAACTGGTGTACTTTACATATGAGCAGAGTGGATATTCTACAAAATTTTAACATATTCTTTCATTTTAGGAAGTATGAAAAGCTCGAAAGGTGCACCTAGTTATAATGAGACTATAGCCCGATTTAAACTAATTGTCACTTGACGTTTACAGGCCAAAGCTGCAGGGTCCTCACGTCAAGTAGTGGTTGGGGGCAGCCGACACATTGCATCGCTCTCCGCGGCGATAGAAAATCGCTTTAAAGCCTCTATCTTATATAAGAATTGTGTAAAACAATTAAAATCCACACACAATGTACATCTCTATAAAGTCTCTCAGTATGTCAAAAACATATTCTTCATTTTAATTAGGGCAAGAGTTATGTTAATTTGTTTGAAACTATTTGAATTTTCTACTTCATAGACAGCTTCAAACTTATCACTTCATATCTCAAAAACTATTGGTCTCACAGCAATATTTTTCCCCCCATTCATTGCCAAAATAACACACTTGCGAGCGAATCTTCAAAAGTTTTTGTAGATCATTGTGTTTTGGGTATATAAATTTCTGAAAACTATGTTTTATGCAAGTGTTTCGGTATTGAACTCTTTAACAAGTACGACATTTAAAATCTCTATCCCCTATAAAAATTAGGTAAAAATTTTGAAATTTACATACAGTATGTGTCTCAGTGGTAAGCGCATAAAAAACATTTTCTTAATTTTAATTAGGGCCGGTGGTACATGGGCTATTGAAGTACGAGATTTTTGTGTCTGGAAAAGTTTCCTTCTTTTCATTGCACAACAAGAATAAGTTATTAAACCAAATAAATTCACAAACACAATATTTGCTGGCAGTAAGTACACTGTACACTAATCAGACAATGGGAAACCACCACTTCATTGTCACTGGAACTATCCATGTCGCTGCTCGTATTGCCAGATATTAATAAGTCTTTGACACATTGATTGATTTGATTTTCTCAGGAAAGCCAAAACAGTCTCGGTCCAACCCGCCACTGCCCGCACCGAAACTAAGTTTATTGTGCGGTATCGCTCCCTGTATGTCTAGTAAAGCCAACCAATGCCCTTGAACAGTGCAAGGAGTCCCTTTACCAGTTCTTTATTAGACACAATTTCTTCGGGTCTGGTTGTCCCAAATGTTCTGTGCCTTTTACTCTCCAATGCAATGCATTCCAAGATTAGATGTGATGCAGTTTCATCACCGTCATCACAGATCCTACATTTAGGGTCCTCTTCTGTTAATCCCATTGTATGTAGGTATTTTTTGAAATTACCATGGCCTGTCAGCAATCCAACCATGAGTCTAATCTCTCCCCTTCCTTTAAAACATGGCTTTGACATCATTACCTTGCCATGTTTTTTTTTTGACAGACTTTAGTCAAATATTCTACGTGCTATCTTCTGAGCCAGTTACGTAGCTCCAATTTGATCATTGCCTTGGTGATTGTCAGGACAGGTTCCGGCCCAATAAATGGAGTCTCTGCCCCCATCCTAGCTAATCTGTCGGCATGTTCATTGTCACTGATCCCCGAGTGGCCAGGGACCCACAATAGGTTTACTCTATTGCTTTCCCCTAGAGCTCCACCAGAACCCTGTGACATTCTGCAACAATTTGAGACCTTGTTGCAGGAGCTGCCAGTGATCTCAGGGCTGCCTGACTGTCTGAATAGATATAGATACTACGGTCTTTGTAGCACCTACGCAAATCCTCCTCCACACACGCCCTGATGGCTGACACATTGTAAGTTACCTTCATTCCTCCAGGCTTCCTGTATCACTCCTTTCACATGGTGCAGTACCTTTTGCCAGTCTTCTGGTGTCACTGTTACAACTGCCTCTTTCAACAGGTATTCCACTTCTACAGTGATATGCTGTTTAACCTGTGCAGCTCTCTTGTATTGAAAAAGCAATGGTAGGAAAGCAAACTGACCAAATTATATATTTTATTATTATTTTTTTTTTTTTTTAATTTTATTTTATTTTATTTTTTTTTTTTTTTTTTTTTTTTTTTTTTTTTTTGCTACTTCATTCACAACGTAAATGAGATTCTTTGGCTTGTGTTGTGGTACAAGTTCTAATAATTCTGCCCTTGTCAAATTACTGTCAAACTGTATCTTAAGTCTCAATAGCCAGCAAACAATGTATTTTTCTTGCCTTTGTGGATGAATTGTCCTGAATAACTGAGTGGTATGGAACATTATCCATAATAATTATAGAGCTCTTTGTTAAGTTTTGAAAAAAAGAGTCTTGAAACTATTTCACAAAAGTATTGTGATTCATCTCTTCGTGGTAGTCGGAGGTCTTATTTAAACTGAATAATAGCAGACAATTCGGGAGGAAAGCTACTGAATTTCTGGAATGCGGTACAATTATTCTTTTTCCTCTGCCGATCGCAGCTGACATACTATTGCTGATAGTATCATCCGCCCAACCTTTTTTTAATCTGTGCCATGCATTCACCCATGTCTCATCAAGCCAAACGATATCGTCAAAATTAGTCCCTACTAATTCTCTAAGAAACCGGCATCATCAGGCTGCAATATCTTGCTGTTCCATTAATAACTTTCTGCCAGAAAGATTTATAGCAGAAACCTAAAATTTTGAAGACTTGTAACAAGCACAATTTATTACTTTGAAACAGTTCCGCTGCTATGAGAGTAGCATGTAGTTTTTTTTGAGTGTCAGATACTCCTGACTCGAATAAAATGCGTATATTTGTCTCGAATCACATCTTCTTGAAAAGAGTTGAATTTTGTGACACTCTTATTGAGTCGCCTCTTCTTCCCACGTGTCTCCAACTTAGATAATTCACCCGAGTCTTGTTTCGCAAATTTCTTCTTGCAGATCCTTATCACAAGAGGTCTGCACAGAAGCAGATACCTGCAAATATATCTGCAGTATTTCTTGCTTTCCAGATATCCACGAGTTATATGTGAATAAAGAGCAAGGGATCTGCCAAGTGCGTCTGTTGAAATGTTAACTAAAATCTTCAAACCTGTGGACCTGTTTTCTGAGTGGCAAACCGCCCCACTACCTACCAGAGGTGGCAAGACAAATTTCTGCTGCCTTCAATTAGTGCTTTGTAGTGACCAAGTGACAAAGTATATCATAGTGAATACAGTGACACTTCTTTCTTAAAATGAACACATCAATGGATACTATATTGTGTAAAATGAAAAGAGGTGATATGATATTAGTGAACGAAAATAAATTGAAAACATCAATTTTAAAAAATTTGGATACGTACTTGAAGATCGACGATTTAGTGGCCTGTTTTGCATGTGAAAAAGTATATTCTTATGCTGTTTCATCGCAAGCAAATGAACGGTACAGCCACGCATAAAATATGAACAAACATACAAACAAATGTTCATGTTTATGTATTAGATAATCAGGTACAGTGTACATTGAAAGTAACGTATTTAGGAAGGTACACAATGTTAGATTGTATAGGCTGGCCGTAGCTGCATCCTACACGGCCTCTTTTTGCAGACAGTTACCAGTTACAAGTAGACGGCAGTGTTAACTCTTGAAATGACATGCTGTGCTTTGTGTCACATAACCTCTTGTGCGTTACTATGGGGAAAAATAAGGTGTCCCTTTTGTAAAACTCAGAAAGAACCATTTCTTTTTTTGAATGATGTCAGTCAGTTTTAACCACTGAAATTTAAGAATATGCCTTTGTTAAACAGCTTGACAGAGTCCAACCACACAGGCGCCAAAGTGCTTTGCGTGTGTGGAGCACCACTGTTTTCCTGTTTGGAATAGCCTATTTTGAAGTAAGTATAAGCAGTTACCGTGATTCTAGAAGTCAAAAGTAGTTAAGTTGTCACAGAAATGACACTCTAACAATAATTATATCATTACATACCATGGTTTTAAATACTGCTATCTACTACTATTACACATTCAAAACTTTAATATCTGTGGATATGGGTAACAAACTTGTGGATGTGGACGAAATGCCGCAGATACGGATATGGGCCTTGCGGATGTTGTGCGAATGCAGATAACAATTTTCTTATCCACACAGACCTCTAATTATCACTGATCATTCACTGATTTGCAGAGCAGCTGCTGCCGCTCCACCACTTTATCAAAACGAGGATGAGGCCCTCCTGCATCCATCTCTCTCTCTCTCTCTCTCTCTCTCTCTCTCTCTCTCTCTCTCTCTCTTAAAATACCCCCTTAAAGAACACACGTATTCATGCGCCTGACTGTGTATGACTACACCGTGTCAGCCACTTTTTGAAAGTTTGCAAGGAGTGTGAAGCCTCGGTCTGCCTCTCTTTTGACCGCTTTCATCACGCGCACAAAGCTGAAGTCACACAGATCTCCCACTAGCACATCTACAACGGTTCACTGAGGACTGGCTGCCACTTGCCACAGTCCTCGGGCCATAGATGTGGCAACACAGTGGGAGAAAAGAAAAAAGAAAAAACGAAGACGAGTAATTTCCTTATTATTTTCAACTATTGAATGTTAATACACCATCCACGGAAGGAAATAGAAATTTAGTATGGCTTAACTTCAAATGTAGGAGCCTTTTAAATATTAGTAACAACAAAAATTTCTTTACGTAAATACTAACAATACATAAGGCTTTAGGATTCTTGCACGATTTGTCTTATTCTGATTTCACGTATTGTTTCGTCGCATTTTGTGAAGTGCTGGAGTGTATGAACTTTAATAATGCACTAGGATTTCAAGGAGAAAGTCATTTATTATGAGGAGGAAAAAAAAAAGTTCTAATCGTGCACCATTCAGGCAGGATGTCGTCAATTTAGCAACCACTTGACATCTGCATCAATAAATCTTTTAAGATCAAGCTTAAACACATGTACACCGACTGCCTTTCAGAAAGTGACAGGTCATGTAAAACATGCAAGTGTTCCAATGGAATGATACATGGAAGTGGTTTCCAAATCAGTTTGCGAAACAGGCATTCTCTGTAGTACGAAGCAAGTGAATAACGAGGAATCAAGTGGTGGTGATTCAGAATTACCGTACCGGTATCTAATTGCTATTATAAACATTTCGTAAAATTTGTATTATAAGTCTTATAAAATTGTTTTATATTTAGTTTCACAATAGCTGTACATTTGGAATCTTATCTGACAGCTACAACATAAAGCTGACTGGCAAGCATATGTTGCATAAATATGCCTCACGCTACAACCTCTGCCTTCGTGCTACAACTTGCGTGTTTTCCTATTAGGGACAATGAATCATGAATCATGATTTGTAAATTCCACACTCTCTTTACCTAAGAATAATACAAATGCAAACCTTACGCCATGTAATCTTCCGTGTTAGCTGTTACTATATTTAAATTCCATCCGCATAACAAACCCAAAAGACAACGGCAAATGAGGGAGAATATGTGTATCACGTTAATGTTTACATTTGTATTATTCATTTTATGAACAGGAACAGTTAGAAATGAAGCACGGCAACTGACTTCTAGTATTGATTTTTAAATCTTCTGCAAATATGAATTCCATGCAGACAAGTTACATGATCTTAAATGTTTGAAAGAATAAATAAATGTACAAAATACCTTTGCTTAACCCACCGGAATGCGTAATCTCCGCTTTAAGTACTTTTCACAGTTCTGAAATGTCTTCCTGGCAATAACAAGTACACACAAGTTGAATTAACACGGATTTCTCTGTGTCTCAATGTCCTGTCTGTCACTCATTGATGCCCGATATGTCACTATAAAATTATTTAACATCTGCACATCCTATTTTTCCAACTTCCAAAATATCTAGTCATCTCTTCAAGGTATTATTTTTGACACTTCCCCATCAAAAAAGAAAAAATAAGTAATCCTTTCCTTTCTAAGACATCATTATGGAATTATTTTTTATTTCATCAGAATGAAAAAGTTTGTAATAGAATGAAGAAAGTTTCTTACTATCCAACATAATTATATCTCAAAACGTTTCATACAAATTTCTTTTATGGGGATGCAGGTATTAAAAAATCCTTTAGATTTAAAAAAATCTAAATGAAATTTTAATTTCTTAAATTTTACTATAATATTGTCATTTGGGATTCACCCCAGAAGGCTTTATCTTCATCACTGACTGTGATAGCGTATTAATTCTTTTTAAATACATGTACTTGACTTTGGGTTTGAGATTCGGAAGATTTGATTCGGTTTTGCAATTCGGGACATGTTTTATTTGAGATTCGGATTTGATTTGGTAAAATTGGGGTTCGACCCATCCCCAATACATTATATATACATATCCGACCCTCGCGCTCAGGGCACCGTCGCCTGCTGCCGCTTATACGCGCCGTTAGCAGTTGGACGGTTAAGCACTCTTCACTACAAGCTTCCTGCATCCTTTGCAGTGTCTCTGTAAAGGTTTCTTAAATTTTGTGCAAAACACTACCTTTTTTTTTTTTTTTTTTTTTTTTTTTTTGAGACACATTGCCTTCTTTCTCTGTGATCTCAAAATTCAAAAACTCGGCGACACAACAGCAGATCAGTGAACAGAAACTTCTGGCAGTTACACATTTACCATAGAGGTGTGCAGGGATGCCAACCACACATCACTCCACTGGTGAGAAATTACAAATGTTCCAACATGTTTTCAACAGGTCTCTTTTCCAGTTAACAGAAGAACCCAGTGACAAAAGTATAAATCAGACAAAATTACTGTATTTGACGGCATACACCATGCATTGGGAAGGAAAGCAAGGAAAAAATTTGGAATAGGGATTCAGGGGGAAGAAATAAAAACATTACATTTTGCTGATGACATTATAATTCTGTCAGAGACAGCAAAGTTCCTGGAAGAGCAGTTGAATGGAATGGACAGTGTGTTGAAGAGAGCGTATAAAATGAACATTAACAAGAGCAAAACAAAAATTATGGAATGCGGTCTTAGAAAATCAGGCGATGCTGAAGGAATTAGATTAGGTAACGAAAAAATGAAGGTGGTAGATGAGTTTTGTTACTTGGGTAGTAAAATAACATGCGATGGTCGCAGTACAGAGGATATAAAATGCAGAATGGCAATGGGAAGAAAACCATTTTTTGAAAAAGAGAAATTTGCTAACATCGAATATTAATTTAAGGATAAGGAAGTCTTTTCTGAAGGCATTTGTGTGGAGTGTTGCCTTGCACGGGAGTGAAACATGGACGATAAGCAGTGCAGACAGGAAGAGAATAGAGGCTTTTGAAATGTGGTGCTACAGAAGAATGCTGAAGATTATGTGGGTAGATCGCGTAACTAATGAAGAAGTACTGAACTGAATTGGTGAGAAAAGGAATTTTTGGCATACCCTGACTAAAAGAAGGGATCGCCTGGTAGGACACTTTCTTAGACATCGGGGAATCGTAAATTTAGCATTGGAGGGAAGTGTGTGGGGTAAAAATCGCAGAGGGAGGCCAAGAGACGCGTATAGTAAGCAGATTCAAATGGATGTGGGTTGGCGTTCTTATGAGGAGATGATAAGGCTTGCCCAGGATAGAGTAGGGTGGAGAGCTGCATCAAACCAGTCTCCGGACTGAAGACCATAACAACAACAAATGTTACACATTCAGATTTCTTGACAGTTTTCACTTATTCAAACGGAAATTACACTTTTTGTTATTTACATTATGCACCGACTGTCAGTGAGATGGTTGACGGGAGCGTCAGAAAGGCTTAAGACGGTGCCACCCAGGAGGCAATGCTTACAATCGCTCCCATCAGCCTCCGAACCGAGTACCAGTTTATGCAACTAGCAGGCTGTTTTTATGTTTAAAATGACGCAATTCCAGAATGTATTACGAAACACAAATATTTAAAATATTTTTGTGACATTTCATAACCAGCAAGAATGATGGATGCTTTGCGTGTGCGTATTTTTCTGCACACTGCATGGGGCACAGTATGTTACAACCTCAAAAAGATGATAACAATGTGAGGCGCAGCCACCGTGTAAATGTCACAAAAAATCTTATGTACACATTTGCACTTAAGAATCCAAATAATTCTAAAATATTGTCAGGTGAGATGTGGAGGGGAAAAAAAAAACCAACTTGAGCAGTGTTTCATTATTCAAATAATGAATGACTCCGTTAAGAGGATTGCCGAAAACACTGATTATGATGAATGAAATTAAGGAAGAAAGTTTCTACTTCCTAAAAAGTTACAAGTTACAGTTACACTAGGTTCTTAAAATAGTACCATATTCACTACGTTTACATGCAACACATCTTCCGGAAGACGAAAACCGAATTTTGTAAACCGTTTTTCGCTGTCCTGTTTACACGGTATAGCGTGAAGCGGATTTCATAACCCACTTAACATGGCGGCTGAAAAACAGTGGATTCAGCTCTTGATTTAAGTCAGCACAATCGCTACTTTTCTATACTTAAATACATAGATTCAGTGCTCACTATAATATTTATACACCTCTTTCACTGAATAAAATGTTACTTTATCCATATGAGCCAAAAATTCTTAATAAGAAAACACAATCTGACAAGCCAAGAACATTTCAAAAATGGTTGTGTTTACATGGGCACAAAAATCGATTGGGGAACTGGAAAACCGCTTTACAGAAGTGGATTTCCAGAATCGATTTTGGAGTGTTTATATGACCAACCAAAAGCGGATTTGGGAAATCGGTTTACAAAATCCGGTTTTGGGAGCCCATGTAAATGGGGTGATTGTGATAACCTTTATTAGATGATAAAACTCCTGAGGAATATTTTGGTGCATATTATGTACATATAACAAATAGAAAAACCAGTATAAGTGCATCCACCGAACTCCATGCAAAAGAAATGCTCAAATATCGCAAGGGTTCTAACAATCAATTGCTTTAAGTTGAAAAACAGAAATTTTGAGGAAATGAAATTTAGCGATACCTCATGTGAATCTTTACATTTTCTCAGCATATTTCATTATAAATAAACTTACAAGTATTCAGATGAAACCATATATTAATAATAATTGGGTGTGTCTCAGTGGCCTGGTGCAAGTCTTTCAATTGGACACCACTTCGGCGACTTCCGTGTCCCTAGCCTACAGCTTAACGTGGAATCCGGGACACATGTTTCTGGTGACTCCTCACATCGTCGAGAGGTGAAGGATGGGTTAAAGCACAGACTGAAAATTTCCGAGGTCCAACCGGGATATGAACCCGCAATCCTTCGGTTTCCAGTCGAGTGCTTTACCCCAAGACCACTGGGCCTGATAAACCATATACTTCTTGCTAATATTTCGGCTGTGTATCATTCAGCCATTATCAGAGCAATACTTAAGATAGCTAGACTGTCTGCAGAATGTTTCCATCCACCTTCTACATTGTAAAAGTGTAGCAACTCAACAGGAAAGACATAAGGCTGTTGTGCCCTCCACTGTGGTTATCTTTGACGGCAGAGAAGTACAAAGCCATAATGCCATCTATGGAGAGCATACGTAATCACAATGCCGTTGTCTCCTATCGCGTACAATTGTGAGTGGCGGGTTCCAAATTTTATTGGGAAAACCGTCATCCCAATTAATTACATTACTCCCGAGCCTAATTCCAATGGCTGCTCTAAAAACCGAATCCCAGAAGGATAATACCGATGGTAATATCTGAACATTCTCATAATCCATATTATGGTCTGTTTGAATACAATGTTCGGCCACTGCCGATGCATCGGGTTGTATAAGGTGGGTGTACCGTCGAAGTTCCGCACATTTGTTCGCAAACTGTGTCCAATATACGAACTTCCACACTAACATTGTATTTCATACAAACCCGTGTACCGCAAAAGCAAATCGTACTTAACAAAGCTAAGAAGCGGGGATATCTTTGGTGCTGGTAGAAAAATAACTTACTTTGTATTTGGAGAGGATGCAGTGAATTTTTGAGGATAAATTAACGTTGTACGGTAAATAGGCTGTCGACTTGAATTTTAAGACTTTGTGGATCTTCCACAGTGGATAGCCATTTTCTGCAAATACTTTTTTCAGGTGCTGAAGTCCTTGCTGTAGATGTTCCTTACCAAAATCATATGTGCCCTGTTGTGTGAAACTCATGTCGTCGGCCTTGTATGTTGCGGGGGCCACGACTGATTTTTATTATATGACTGTGCATTTTTATGCATTCGACAACCCCACAGAATGCCGAACAGGCATGTTACTGGTATGATTAGATTCAACACAGTTCCACAGATCTGATTATGACTGCAAGATCAGTCAAAACCAGTAATTGTTGTACATTAAAAAAACAATCTTGGCAAAACAGTAACAAGGTTCAACAGAAAGTGATTGCGCCCAGCATCATATGTAAACTGCTACATTTCTAGCTTTTCTAGATTTGGAGAGGGCTTTTGACATTATGGATTGGAATAAACTCTTTAAATTCTGAATTCAGCAGGGGTAAAATATGGGGAATAGAAGGTTATTTATAAGTTTTACATTAGCCACACAGCTGTTATTAGTGTTGAAGGGCATGGAAAAGACCTAACGGTTGGGAATAGAGTAAGACAGGGTTTAACCTTTCTCCAATGTTATTCAGTTTGTACATTGAGCAAGCTACAAAGGAAAACAAGGGGAAATTTGGAGAAGGAATTAAAGTTCAGTGTGAAGAAATAAGGGCATTGGGTTTTGCCGATGACATAGTAATTCTGTCAGAGACAGCAAAGAACCTGGAATTGGAATTAAACGGAGTGAACAGTGTGCTGAAAGATGCACACCTACATCTACATACATACTACGCAATTCACTGTAAGGTGCGTGGCGGAGGGTACACTGTACCACTACTAGGCATTTCCTTTCCTATTCCACTCCCAAATAGAACGAGGAAAAAAAGAATGACTATATGCCTCTGTATGAGCCCTAATTTCTCTTATCTTGTCTTTATGATCTTTACGCGAAATGTAAGTAGGCGACAGCAAGATCGTACTACACTCAGCTTCAAATTCCGGCCCTCTAAATTTACTTATCAGTAATTCACAAAAAGAATGTCATCTATCTTCCAGCGATCCCCAATTGAGTTGCCGGAGCATTTCCGTGACAGTCGCGCATTGGTCGAACCTACCGGTAACAAATCTAGCTGCTCGCCTCTGAACCGCCTCTATGTCTTCCTTTAAACTGATCTGCTGCGGGTCCCAAGCACTTGACCAATTCTCAAGACATGGTCATACAAGCGTTTTATATGTGGTCTCCTTTACAGGTGAAGTACATCTTCCCAAAATTCTCCCAATAAACCAAAGTTTACTTACCCACAACTGTCCTTACATGTTTGTTCCATTTCATATCGCTCTGCAATGTTACGCCTAGATATTTGAACGACGCGACAGCATCAAGAAGCTCACTACTAATGCTGTATTCGAACATTATAGGATTGTTTTTTCTACTCATGCACATCACCTTACATTTTTTCTACATTGAGAGCTAGCTGTCATTCTTCGCACCAACTAGAAATTTTGTCTAAGTCATCCTGTATGCTATTACAGTCAGTTACAGACGACACCCTCCCATACACCAAAACATCATCAGCAAACAGCCGCAAATTACAACTTACTCTGTCCATCAGATCATTTATATAGATAGAAAATAATAGCGGTCCTATCACACTCCCCTGGGGCACGCCTGACGATACACTAGTCTCTGATGAACACTCGCCATCGAGAACAACGTACTGCGTTACTGAGGAAGTCTTCCGGCCAGTCATAAGTCTGTGAACCTATTCCATAAGTTCGTATCATCGTTAGCAGTCTGCAGTGTGGCATCGCGTCGAACGCCTTTTTGAAGTCGAGAAAAACACAATCTGCATGTTGCCCTTCATCCATGGCTCGCAAGATGTCATGTGAGAAAAGGGCAAGCTGAGTTTCACGTGAACGATGTTTCCTAAACCCATGCTGAATGACGCTTGTCCGTTTCAAGGAAATTTACTATATTCGAACTGAGAATATGCTCCAAAATTCTACATGAAACTGATGTCAATGATATTGGTCTGTAATTGTGTGGGTCAGTTTTCTTTCCTTTCTTATAAGCAGGAGTCACCTGCGCTTTTTTCCAATCACTAGGAACTTTGCGCTGAATTAAAGATTTGCGATAAATGCAAGCTAAGTAGGGGGCCAATGCTGCAAAATAGTCTTTGTAAAACCGAACTGGTATTCCATCAGGACCAACAGACTTTTTCGTATTTAGCTCTCTCAGCTGCTTCTCTACACTGGAAATACCTATAGCTATGTCCCCCATTTCAGAATTAGTATGTTGAGCAAATGATGGTACAATTGTACGGTCCTCCTGCATGAAAGATTTCTTAAAGGTTAAATTTAGAACTTTAGCTTTCCGTTTGCTTTCTTCTATTACTGCCCCGGAATGATCAACGAGTGACTGGACAGTGGGCTTCGACCCGCTTATCAATTTTACGTAGGACCAGAATTTTTTCAGGTTCTCGGAAAGATCTTTAGCTAAGGTATGGCTATGATAATTATTGTGTGCTTTGCGCATCGATCTTTTTATAGACGCACGAATCTCTACTAACTTTTGCCTGTCATCATTTGCGTGTTCTTTTTTTAATCGAGAGTGCAACAGCCTTTGCTTTCTCAGCAGCTTTCTAACATTATTATCATACCAAGGTGGATTTTTTCCATCCTTAATAATCTTTACTGGCACATATTTCTCTAACCCTTTATTAACAATGCACTTAAATTTAGTCCACAATTCCTCTACATCCATAGTACCGGAATTAAACGATGCCCATTCATTTTCTAAGTGCGATCGTAACATTTGCTTATCTGCTCTTCCCAACAAAAACACGCTCCTAGCCTTCTTGATTGGTTTATGAACTTTGGTCACCATCGAATCTATGACGATATCATGATCACTAATTCCTGTCTCTACACAGACATTGTTAATAAGGTCAGGCCTGTTTGTGGTTATAATGTCTAGAATATTTCCATTGCACATGGGTTGCCGGTTTAACTGCGCAAGACAGTTTTCGGAGAATGTGTCCAAAAGTAGCTCGCACGACTGCCTGTCTGTACCGCCTGAAATGTAACATGTAAGATGAACATTAACAAGAGCAAAACTAGGGTAATGGAGTGCAGTCTAAGAAAATCAGGCAATGCCGAAGGAATTACATTAGGTAACAAAACAATAAAGGTGATAGATGAGTTTTGTTACTTGGGCAGTAAAATAACACATGATGGTCACAGTACAGAGGATATAAACTGCTGACTGACAATGGGAAGAAAAGCACATTTGAAAAAGAAAAAATTGCTAACATTAAATACTATTGTAAGTGTCAGGAAGTCTTTTCTTAAGGCAATTGTGTGGAGTCTTGTCTTGAACAAGAAGAGGATAGAGACTTTTGAAATGTGCTGTTATGAAGAATTCTGAAGATTAGGTGGGTAGATCACTTAACTAATGAAGAGGTACTGAACAGAATTGCGAAGAAAAGGCATTTTACGCATACGAGACTCACAGAAGGGATCAATTGATGGGGCACATTCCGAGACACCAGGTAATCGATAATTTGGCATTGGAGGGAAGTTGAGTGGGAGTAAAATTCGCAGAGGGACACCGAGAATAAGCAGGTTGGAAATGATGTAGGTTGGTGTTTCGATTCAAAGATGACGAGACCTGCACAAAACGTGGTAGTGTGGAGAACTGCATCAAACCAGTCTCCAGACTGAAGACTGAAGACAACAACAACATCAAAATTTGGAACCCGGCACTCACAACTGTACACAGATACAAATACAAATGCAGTGTGACTACATATGCTCTCCACTGATGGTATTATGGCTTCTTACTTCTCTGCCATCAAAGGTAACCACAGACTATGATTGTATATAAAATCCTTGGAGGGCACTACAGCCTTATACATCTTTGCTATCAATTTGCTACACTTTAAGAGTGTAGAAGTTGGACAGAAGCACTCTGCCGACAGTCTAGTTTTTTTTAAGTATAACTCTGATGATGGCTGAACGATTTACAGCTGAAATATTAGCAATAAAAGATAAATGGTTTTGGCTGAATACCTGTAATTTTATTTATAATTATAGGTACCTACCTTAACTCGTTACTGGCAAGTGATATGCATCCAGTCTTTTACTCTATTTTTGTAGGAAAAAAATAGTATCCTATATGTCGGCAAATGCAGCGTTTACACCAAGTAAATTAGCTGTAAATAACTCAAGGATTTAAGGTAACAATTCACCGAATAGCACCTCGTTTCAGACCCTAATGATGAATCTGCAGCACTATTATTCAGTGACTTCTTACCTTTACCTTTACTTCCATCAGGACTTTCCATCTAGAAAACAACATAAACATGTATCAATTACCTCTTTAGTTGTGGAAAATGCAGACGTGTCACGGTCTTGTCGAGATTCCTCCTCCGCTAACGAGTTCTCATAATCCTGAAACACACAAATTGGGCATGCTCAGCTACAACCAAATGCATCTTTAACAGTTTTGAGAAAGCACTTCTAAATAAATGTTAATAAAGAATATTGGACAAATGGCATTCACCTACAAAAGTGTCGTCAAAACACTCATTTAATTCACACTGGAGCACAACCTTCTGGACCAAAGCAAACAGGTCAAATAAGTATGAGGGTCGGAACTTAAATAGTGGCAACACTGGTGTGGAGACACTATGCAACGGAGTCCACTATTGTCACCGACAGCACACGTTATTGATGTAACTACCTTCCCTCAGACCAAATGGACTCGCCCGTCCCACATCACCGGCGTGCATGCAATCCAGGAAAACACAGACCCTTGTGAGCGAGCGATCTGACGTAGTGGTGTCACTGTTTTCGAAACAGGAACTCGAGTGTTGGATCAAGTGCCAGAGGACGTACAGCACGACAGTGTCATCAAGGTCTTCAAGAGGCGTGCGGAGAATTTAGTAATGTGCTGCTTGACAGTCACATCAATTAAATATCTAGGCATAACACTGCACAGTGATATGAAATGGAACGAGTATATAAGGACAGTTGTAGGGAAGGCAGATGGTCTACTTCAGTTTATTGTGAAAATATCGGGAAGATGTCATTTACCTGTAAAGGAGACCACACACGAAACGCTTGTATAATTCAATCTTTAATAGTGCTCAATAATTTTGGACCCCCAACAGATTGGTTTAAAGGAGACACAGAACCAATTTCGAGGCAAGTGGCTAGGTTATTAACTGGTAGATTCGATCTATGTACATGTGTTACTGAAATCATTTGGGAACTCCAATGGGAGTCGCTGGAGGGAAGGTGATGTCTTATTTTATTTTATTTATTTATTTTAAAAAAATTGAAAAGAAGAAGAAGAAGAAAGAAAGTTGTTGAAGAAATTGACAGGACCAGAATTTGAGGTGGTCTGCAGAATGATTCTGCTGCCACCAAACTACATTTCACATAAAGACCGTGAAGCTGAGAGAGATTAGGGGTCGTACAGATGCATACAAGCATTCATTTTTCCATCGTTCCTTATGCAGAGGAACATGAAAGCAAGTTGTGTTTTATGAGTGTGTTCCAACAGTTAATTTCTGTGTAATGTATACGTGGTGAGCCAGTCTTCTATTTAATCAGATAGGATTTTAGGCAAGTTGCTAAAATTAAATATTTCCGTGCCATTTAACACATTCATTAAGTTGCAGAAATTTTTTTACAGACAAAAACTTTTTTTATAACAGTGATATGCTACCCAGCCATTAATTCAAATATTTCTCCCACCGTAATTTTAGTGCCCTAGTTTTCATATCAAAATTTAAGATCAATTTCAAACTTCATTTGCTTTGCTTCTAAACTTTCTTTCGCAGAACATTATTTTGTCAGGAGCTACATTTTATCATTTTTAAGTAATATTATTATTATTATTATTATTATTATTATTATTATTATTATTGCAATTATTTACCAATACCAATTAAATTTTAAGCGAGGAATATTTCACCTTCCATTTATAAAATACAATCACTCCCTAAGATGAGTAAATCATGGTATATTTATAGTGCACCAACTCTTAATAGTGCCTACAAGACACAATTAAAGAGCACTCACCCCTTCAGGTGCTGAACACACAGATTCGTCTCGGTCTCCCACCAGTTCTTCCTTCACAAACGTGTCTGCAAATGCCTGAAACAAACAAGTTCGACATACTAAGCTAGCACTAGAAGTAATTTGTAATTGTACTTCTCTTAAGATTTTTGGGAAATATAATTCCACATTAATGATAAAAAAAGAATCATGGTGTTCACACTAAGTATAGGGTACAGCCAATGCCATCTAGATACGAGGTCTTTGCACTGCCAGCAAAGGTTAGTCATAACAAAGCAAACTACTCATCTTATGTTGCGTCGTGCTGAGTTTGGGTGTAGGTACATAATGCACACTGTGTTTCAGGATGATCTTCACCTTTAAATACACCTGCTGTTTTCGGTAATGTAGGGTCACGTGTGGGGGTCTAGAGGTGCCCCAACAAAGTTTACGTATCTTTATAAGTAATTAATGGAAGTAACTTCAATATTTATATATTTACATAATGAAAGATAACATATTTATTATTTAAACTAGATTATATTCCCGTGCTTCGCAACGGTTGTTTATACAGGTACCTGTGTATATCATGGTTTTTTATGGTTCCAGACCTAGGTCAGCAAAAACAGAATCCTTGTTGGATTGCTCTGTCAATAAACTCAGTTCTCCTAGCCAAGATGTCAAACTTAACTAGAAGTCACTGTCGAAAAAGATGAAAGTTGATAAAGTTTTTCATAAGAAAAGTGCAATTAATTTTTGGCCGTACTCCGGAACGATGTAAATTCATTGTCATTTTGTGTTCATAAAGTTAAGACTGAGGTGTGTAATTGTCTATCTGACATAAACTCCTGAAAACACTTCTATCGTTGGGATGAGAAAGCACGAAGTTGAAATCGATTTTGTGTAATAGAACTATATATTCAGAAGTAGGATTATTACGAAGTACAATTGTCTCTGCAAAAGAAGACATTATCTTAATGAAGTCCGCACCAAAAGAAAGTAATTACAAATTTGAATCACAATATTGTACTGAACAATTATGAAAGTAGGGAGGTTTCTGATGAGTTTGTCCCTCACGTGTGTGTATATTATCTTTAGTGGCAGGCAAAGCGCAGAAATATCTCTGGAGTGAGCATTCAAATGTGCAGAACAGATTTTCTGTCCTCAACATTGAGGTGGAAATATCACATGATATTGGGAAAAATCTAATCTAATTTAATCGATGAATTTTTAATTTTAGCCACGCTTCCTCAACTTTCTTGTTGCTTCTGTGACACATTTATTTAGATATTATTTCATGTTACGTGGTTGCTCCGCGAAAAAGAGATGGGGCTTCTTTGCAGCCAATGCGGTACAAACCAATCCTAACAGCAACTAAATGTGTGGAAAGAGTGGATTTGTCTCAGTATCACTTGGTAATTCAAGCTTAATGTTGAGAAGATGCACAAAAGCATATGCTCACTCCATACGTATGTCTACTCTATGTATAATTTAGTGGTTATACCCGTCGAAAGGTGACTTATTTCTTTCCATGACATAGAAGACCATATGGGTTACAGCTAGGAAGAAAAGAAATTGTGTCCTACCTGGGCTAAACTTTACTTGCAGTGGCAGCGGTTTAGCTTGCTATCGTTAGCAACAAACTATTCGTTTTAGGAGGTTGATGAATTTACTGCCAGAACAGCATAAATTATTTATTTCATCGTCAACATAAAAAATTATTCCCCTTATTCTACGTGACTGATTTTTGAAAAAGCAGTCAACGACCGTTACCAACATCAGTGCACAATGTCGTCGCCGTAAGTAAAATTGTACCCCTTCTTGTAGTGTATTACACTATAGTTATGAGAATGACGAAAACGCAGCAATGCCATAATTAGTTATTTGGTGTGCTGCATAACTAATGGCGCCTCACTTTGTCATTTCCTGTACTTTGGCGTTTTCGAGGCTTTCCTAAACAGAACGCACTGAAAATGTAATGAGGATACACCGAAAGCAGTAAGGGAACTACATAAATTCCATTTTCCTTGTAAAGAATTCTAATGTAAATTAGAGCATCGGGTAGACGCGAAGGAATGTAGTTATGTTTGAAATTGAAATGATAGCCACAGAAATAAACACTTTTTTTTCTTTCCATGGCATTGCAAGGCATGCAGAATACAGTTAGTAAGAAAAATATTTTTTGGCCGTACATGGGTTAAATTTTACTTGCAGTGGCAGCGGTTCAGTATGTTAACGTTGGCAACGAAATACTCGCTTTAGGGGGATCATTAATTTTCTAATCGGAACAACATTAATTATTTATTTCATTATCAACACTAAGAATTATTCCCCTCATTGTAAGTGATTTTTCAAAAAGAATTCAACGGCCTTTACCAACATCAATACACTACATCGCTGCCATAAGGAAAATAATAGCCCTTTTTTTGTGTATTGCACTTCCGTTATGAGAATAAACAATGCAGCAGCGCCATCTATTTGTTATTTGGTATAGTATCTCAGTAACAGTGCCTCTATCGGATCTTTGCTATACTACACTGCAATTCAAGCATATCATACACCAGAAACTACAAACTACGATACCTTTTCTTCCAGATACGATTTTAATTAAATAAAGCTTATATGTTGCCCCAATGTACTCTTAGTTGACCTATTAAAGCCCATGAAAGTTCGTGTAGTACTCTTGAAGATTTGCTGTACTACACCATACTTATAAGCATAGTATACACAAAAACTTCAAATTACGATATCTTTGTTTCCTCTGATCCGATTTTGATGTACTAAGCCTATATTACTCTCCAAACTATTTTCAATTTACCTGTGCAAACCCATGAAATTTGGTGTAGTACTTTTGGAGTTTACGTTCAACAAATAGACATCCATGATGGCTTTTAAGCAAATGATTAAATTGCCATATCTTTATTTTCTGTGATTCGATTTTAATTATTGAAGCCTTTATGTAACCGCACGATGTTCTAAAGTTACGTGTGGCAACCCCATGAAAATTCGTGAAGTAGTTTTGGAGATATACGTGTTCAAAGAAACAGACAGACATAACGGACATAGATAAACAAATTGAAATGACAATATTCTTTTTTTCCGTGATCCGACTTTTATGAAACGAAGTCTATATATTGTTCAGTTATGCTCAAGTTACCTGTAAAAACCCCATGCAAATTCGTCACGTAGTTTTGGAGATAAGAGGTTTTTAACAGTTGAAAAAACAGACACGACGGTTACTGAAAACACTTAAAATTATGATATCTTTTGTTTTTTCAAAATTTTCTCATGTTTCCTGTGAAAACCGCATGAAGACTCACCCATTAGTTTGAAAGGAACAGTGACAGGCCTACATTTACAGATTTATTATTAGTATAGATTGTTTATTGTGCTTATAATATCATTATAAAAAAATTAATTTACAAAGACCAGTCATTTTTGGGGATTCATTTTTGTAGCTGAGATAAAATTAAATAAATTCAACTCAAAACTATCTTATAATTTATAACTTGGCTCAGTACATGCATGCAGTATCTCTGATGTCCACACTCCCGAAACACCACCTTCATGACCTAGGTCGTGAACTACCTTTCCCTTCCGTTCCTATCCTTTCTTCTTCCCTTCTCTCCCACCTGATGAAGGAACTGTGTTCCGAAAGCTTGTCCTTTTTGTCCCCTTTTTTCTTTTTCTGTTTCTTCATTTGTGTTACTGTCGGCGGTACAGCACAAAGGTAAGTACTGGCCAGCCATTCTATCTCATTTGAACAATATTCATCATCTCCGAGGAGAATTTTCATCATTAATCAATTATAATTAAACTATCTGTAAATGCAAAGATGAAATTAAAATTATTTAAAAAAGTTACAATTGATTGTTTTTGAATGAGGCTTACAGGTTTTTTTCCCCCTCTCTCTTTCTTCATTATTAGAGAGCTCTTTTTAGCTTTCGACCTCAGGCAAAAATAACACCTTCACTTTTTAGAATCACTAGGACCAGGATTACTAATTTGCACATAATTTCCTGTATTTATTTGACCAGATTGGGTTATTCCCTAATCTACTTCAAATGTAGGACTTTACAGGACTCATTGCTATTGACTTTATGTATTCTCTACGGCTGACTTTCACCTAATAGTCGTGAAATATCCTCATTAGGAGCCATTGTTGTAAATATATTGAAATGAAAGCAAATAACTGTATTAGTAAACTATAAATAAATATTCCTTAAAAAGCACGCATGGGGTCTAGGGAAACCCCAACAGTGTAAGAGGGCAGTGCCCGTCCACCAATTGCAAGCTTTCGCGGTATACTGGGAATTCCTAAAATGACGAGTGTGTTGCGCACCAAAAGTGGAAATTATAAACAAAAAAGTCTCGTGCAGTCCGCTCAGGCCATGCCCGTGTCGTTAAAGGTTAATGTTATTTATTTGATTCACAGACAAATTTGATTTGGTGTAAGACATTTATGAACCATTAGTAAGATATCTTAGTGATATTGGAATAGGAAAATACATATTGGGAATTGTGTCTCATACCAGCAAAAAACTGAATGCAGAATTGCATAGATAACACTAAACATTCTGAAACACAGAGTGCAATGGGCAAGTATTCCCAAACTCATCGTAAGACAAACAGTTTGCTTGTGTTATGACTACTCTTGGCAGGCAGTGCACAGGCCTCGTATCTAGGTGGTGCCGGTACAGCACGCATTCAGGCATCCCTCAGAACTACTGAAGTCTCCGTAAAATCCTACTCCACACAATCCAGAACCACAACATCCCAATTCAGTAGTCAACCTGTCTTCTAAACCCCTCTCATCATCATCATCATCATTTTCCATCTCCAGTTTCCCGGGTTTGGCTAACAAGCGCTCTCCATCTCATCCGATCTCGATGTAGCATTTCGTCTTGGACATCATCCCAGTTAAAACCGTTCTCCTCTACGTAAGATTTTAACTGCCTCTATCCATCGTATCCTTGGCCTTCCTCTTGGTCTTCTTCCTCCCACTTCCATTCTGAAGTATTTCTCAGCTGATCTTGTGCTATCCATTCTCATTACATGGCCATACCACTGCAGTCTTCGTTTCCCCAAGATGTTCGCAATAGGGACCCTGATACCAGCTGTTTCCCTGTGTACTTCATTTCTGATCTTGTCTCTCCTGGTACTTTGATTCATAGTCCTGATAAACCTCATTTCTGCTGCTTGGATTCTGCTGTAATCCTTTTTTAACAATGTACATGTTTCCATGCCATATATAAGGATTGGAGTGACGTAAGTGTTATCAAAAGTTTACTTTGCTGCATGGGGTACTTTTTGTCCCAGAGTAGCTTCAGAACTTGCTTGTAGAAATTTGATGCTTTTTGTGTTCTGTTGAGGATTTCTTGCCGGATGGTGTTGTCCTTGGAGAAAATACTTCCAAGGTACTGAGAGTGGGAAACTGATTTAATTTTTGTTCCCTCCAAGTAGATGTTTGAACTTGTTCCCTCTCTGTTTATGGTCGTCTCAACCGTATTGGTCTTGCTGATTTTCAGGTTACATTCTTTAAATTTATTGTTCCGGACAGTCAGGCTCTTCTGCACTTCTGTTTCTGTTTCTCCCCATATTACAACACCATCTGCAAATACCAGTCATCTCGACTCATTTGCAGTTTCCTTAATAGATTTTAGCATTCTGTCCATTACAATAATAAACAAGAGTGGTGATAGAGCACTTCCCTGCTGGACTCCCCTCTTCGTCTCATACCATTCAGAGTGACCATTTCCTATTTGGACACTACCCTCTCCCAGTCTGAAACCTCTGTCCTATCCAAAGGCCTCACCTTTAGCCCCACTCCCAAATTCAACCAAACAGCCCTTGTCAAAGATTTACTATCCTATCCTTTGAATACACTCTTTCAAATTCTGAAATCAGCAGGAGTAAAATATAGGGAATGGAAGGTTATTTACAACTTGTACAAAAACCAGACAGCGGTTGTCAAAGTTGAATGGCATCAAAATAGTCTTAGCAGCACCCCTTAAAAGAATTTCTCTTATTTCAGCTGCTTAAAAAATATCGAAACTTGTGTTTTTGGAAAATTCCAATGAAAAATCTAAATCAGAAGTTTTGTATTTCTTGCTTCATAATTGCCTCAATAGCAACGTATTTTCAAAAACCATTCAGTCTCTTTTTCACCCCCTCAGGGATGGGAATATCGAAAAATCGCTGATGCCTACAGTGTAAGATAAACAATGTCTACAAATTTCTAGTTTCTATCATCTGCAGATTCACTTTTCAGCACCATTTTCTGTCTTTTAGAAGCATATTGAGAATGTAAATTTTCTTTCTTACGCTTTGGCATCTTTCTTTGTAGTTTTACTTTTCAAACTGCACTTAGTTTTCTCTATTTGTACAGTTGTTGCAGGAAAACAACTAAAGAATGTGCATCACGTTTCACCGTATATAACCTCTTTGGTATTACAGTGTCAGAAGTTGTTGCCGGTCATCAGTTCGAATTTTATATAAGCCGACTACGTTCAACCACTTTATCTTCCACCCTCTTACAGCTATCCACAAGAAACTGCTATGATGTACAATGGGAGACTTTGTACTACAACAATACAGAGAGATCATTCATTTTTTATGAAGAACAAAATATTGACACCCGGATGTAGAATTTTATGAAAGTCGGTAACTTTCAACCCTCGTATCTTCGACCCCTTTATTGCTATCGACCCTCTACCACTCTTAGTGCACAATGGAAGACCTCTTACCTACTACCACATACGAACACTATTTGTTGCTGTGGGTAGTTTTGGCTGCAGAGTGAAATATAGGCACAAACACCTCAGTTTTTATATATAAAAAGATGTATAGGACTTGCCGATCACCAACAGCACATATGAGGGGAATTGGGGGGTGATAGCAGATGTGTGCACTGAGAGCTGAGACCCCGGCGGCCGCTCAGTGCTAGAAAATTTCCTGTAGACGGAGAAGCTTTTGTCCGTGCATCAGTATGGCTTAAGGAAGCGTCGATCATACAAAACCCAGCTTGCCCTTTTTTTCTCATAACATCTTGCAAGCTATGGATGGAAGGCAACAGGCAGACTGCATACATCTACATCTGCATCCGTACTCCTCAAGCCACTCAATGGTGTGTGGCGGAGGGTACCTTGAGTAACACTATCGGTTTTCCCTCCTATTCCAGTCAAGTATTGTATTGTTCGCAGAAAGAAATATCGTCGGTATGCCTCTGTGTGGGCACTAATCATACTGATTTTATTTTCATGGTCTCTTGGCAAGATATATGTAGGAGGGAGCAATATACTGCTACACTCCTCGGTAAAGGTATGGTCTCGAAACTTCGACAAAAGCCCGTACCGAGCGACAGAGCGTCTCTCCTGCAGAGTCTTCCACTGGAGTTTAGCGATCAACTCCGTAGCGCTTTCACGATTACCAAAGGATCCTGTAATGAAGCACGCTGCTCTCCGTTGGATCTTCTCCACTTCCTCTATCAATCCCACCTGGTACGGATACCACACCGGTGAGTAGTATCCAAGCTGTGGGCAAACCAGTATACTGTAACCTACTTCCTTTGTTTTCAGACTGCATTTCTTTAGGATTCTTCCAATGAATCTAAGTCTGGCATCTGCTTTACTGACGATTGATTTTATATGGTCGTTAAATCCCTCCTAATGACTACTCCCAGATAATTTATGGAATTCACTGCTTCCAGTTGCTGACCTGCTAAAGTGTAGCTAAATGATGAAAGGTCTTTCTTTCTGTGTATTCGCAGCAAGTTACACTTGTCTACATTGAGCTTTAATTGCCATTCCCTGCACCATGTGTCAATTCGATGCAGATCCTCCTGTATCTCAATGCAATTTTCCATTGTTGCAACCCCTCTATATACTACTGCATCATCCGCAAAAAGCCTCAGTGAACTTCCAATGTCATCCGCAAGGTCATTTATATATATCGTGAACAGCAACGGACCCACGACACTCCCCTGTGGCACACCTGACATAACTCCTACTTCGGAAGACTTCTCTCCATTGAGAATGACCTGCTGCTTTCTGTTATCTAGGAATTCCTCAATCCAATCACACAATCGGTCTGATAGACCATATGCTCTTACTTTGTTCATTAAATATTTGTGGGGAACTGTATCAAACGCCCAGCGGAAGTCAAGAAACACAGCATCTACCTTTATTAACAATTGCATTTGACTACAAACTTTTTTGTTTTTATACTGTATGGATAAGATATGTTGTAAGTTAAATATCAACCGTGATCTTGTGCCACGAAAATAATAATGTGTGTAGTGTAACAACTTCACACGTAATGAGTAGCATAAAAATAATAAATATCATTCAGAGTGTGAACATAAGTTTTTTTGTAGCAGAAAGAAATGACACATGCATTTGTTTACTGTGTCAAGCTATGATTTTGTTTGCAAAAAAGACAAATAACGATAGACATTTCAAAACTGTGCACCCTAAATGCAAACCACGAGTTTTCTATACAGAGAACTGAGAAAAGAAAAAACTCAAGAAACTGAAATATTCAGTTAAATAACAGTGGAATTATAGTGTTACATTGAACACTACTACCTTCTTTTACGTTGACTTGAGGGAACTACATATTAATTAAGTTATTAGGCTGGACCAGAAAAGAAACTGCCACCAGAATCTATGATTGTTGCAGATTCTGGGGGCGAAGGCCAGCGCACAGTAATCACAGATGACATAGGACATAATACGAAGAAATTTCTCCATGATTTAGAAATAACACTGGGGGGGGGGGGGGGAACACACACAATTGCAGAATTGTTCTTGTTGATTTTTATGTATGTTCATGGCACTATTTGTAATACTATTTTTTCATGGTTTGATGTGCAACATATTCATCCATAAGGAGAATAAATTGATTTAAGAAGCTTCTCAAGAAAATGGAGTACTACTTCATATTTTATTTATTGTGGACATCTTATATTTAACATCGAGTATCAAGAAGTAGTTTATTAATTATGGTTACATGTTCTAGTAATGACAGCGACACAGCTAAGGCTCGATCTCTTAATTAAACTTTTCACAGCTATGTTACATGTAGCGGTAAGGAATATTTCTGTAATGTTATGTTACAGTCGATTTTTCGCTGCTAACTCGGTCGAAGTTTATCGCCCGATTTGTTTACGAATTTGAAACTTTATCGAAAGTTTTATTATAAAATTGTGTTCTTATAGTGTATTAATTATTCTTGTAAATATGTTGCATGTAAACTTTTGCTGTGAAACGTGCGGGAGTCATGGCATGATGCGGGTTTAACCAAAATGGCTGCCATGAATGCAAATACATGTTCCGAAGCGGGCTACTGAGGCTACCATTATGGTTGCTAGGAGTAATAGAGCGGTCACGGAGATCAAAGAAAAAAAATGGAAAATTATATTGATTGTTAATTATGAGTAGTTGAAGTCTCCAAGGCTATGTAGTGTATCTGTTGGGGAATACTTCAATCAATTTTGGCAAAAACGAAGAGAGTATGTCATCCAAGTTACATATCGTCTGGCTGTGGAAGTAATCCATCATTTGGGCCTGAATTTCAGCATACTGCGCCGCAATGCGTTCGTACCGAGTCGATAGTCATCTGGAGAGAATTCAGTAATATGTTGGAGAGCTGCTATTTTATTTAAAAAAAAAAAAAAAAAAAAAATATGCCGATTGTCCTATTGAGGTCTGATCGAGATTCGAGAGAAGTTAAACTGTCCATGTTGTTGTAATATTGTGGAAAGGAGGTAAAAGAAATTATTCAAGGGTTACTGTGTGCATAATATCGTAATTTGCTGTTGATGTGTAGAGTTTTTGTGAGAGTTGCAGTTGTTATTGGTACGCTTTGGTTCATATAAAGTGGGGTATTGGTGGAAACGATCCACAATACCGTCTGTTATTGACAAAGTTTCAGGCCGAGAGATATTTATAAAGGTACCTAAACATTACTGATTATTCGAGTGGTGCTGGAGTATGTACACAGGACCCTTGGATTTTGGTAAACTTCGATAGGGACAGAGACGTATTGAAAGTTTGGACAAAATGATTAGGTAACTCAATTGTGATGTGTGTGTACGACTGATTAATTTTATTGGGCTGATGCCTTGTAGTTGAATCTTAAACTAAGACCTACTTTGAAAGATAGTTCCATTTAACTAGATTCAGGGACATAGGGTGCTGCATAGGTGAAGGATGACTTTAACTGCTCATAATCAGGGCTATTAAATAATAAAGACTGTACTTGAGCAATTACAACAAATCTTCCCCTTTTTCTTTCTTCTCAATATTGATGTTAAACCAGCTTGATGTAAAAATGATTAGGTTTGTTTTGAAGTAGCAATGCCGTTGGTAGAGCTACCATAATTCGTAAGAAATTCTTTTTCTGTCATAATTCTTTCTATTACTGTTCTTTACAAAACCTCAATAGTTGATGCATGCTCAAGTTAAAAAATAAATGTATATAAATCAGTCAAATTATCCTGATGGGAATATATTTATATATCATAAATAATAAAATAGTTCATTGGTTGAGAACTGGGTGTAGAAACTAATATCGGTCATTCGGGCTTTGTCCAGTAAATTAAAGTTCAAGCGATCGATATTTATAATTTTTTAAATTATTCTACATGATGGAGTACCTATCTAGATAAAAAGGTGGATTATTATTTATTTATTTATATATATATATTTTTTTTAGCGTGAACTTGACATATTGGCCACTTGTATTTTATCTAAAAGTAATTTTGATGCAAATGCTACCAGTAACCACGACGAAGTTTTCAAACACCAGAGATCATATATTGCCGTAGTTGGAACAGCTACCGGTGAAGAAGTAACGTTCATACTTTTCAAAAGAGAACGCAACTCGCTGTTCATCTTTGCTTAGTAAGCACGGCAGATGCATGCAACAACAACAACAAATAAGAACATGTCTGCAGTGATTGGAATGCTGGTGCAGTAGAATTAGTCTAAGGGGCTTGGTATTTTCTGATTAAAAAAAGAAATTATTATTCGCAGTCAGATGTGTACAGGAGGTATAATCTGATACAAGAGTTAGGGCAATTACATAAAGTTACGTGCTTAACCCGGCTGAGAGAGACTTTTAAAATGAAATTTTTGTTCTTGTCGTTTGAAGAAGAGATTATAAACAGCGGCGAGAATATTTCAATATGTAAATCGTGAAATAGTAAACGATTGCAGATCCACCACAACAAGAAACATTTCAACATTATGCAAACAGGGCGTGTGTAGAGGAACTCTTTCAATCTCCAATTTTCAGATTTCTACTGTAACCCAGTTTTTTTTATGTTTCCCTTGGAATAACTTCGAACTATCTCTATATATAAAAATGTTATGTTGGTTGGTGTGTGTTTAAAAATCTTAAAAATTTCTTCACTGATTTAGCTCAAAATTTGTCACAACATTACACTGTAACACAGGAAGGTTTTTAGACACCTATTTGTTCAATATATTACTCATAACCTATATATATGGCATTTTTGCAATTTTTGGCCTCAACGTTTCCACATTGTAAAAATTACATAAATTCATATGTGATATTTATTTAAATAATAGGTGTGTAGAAACATCCACATAATCCAGTAGTATGTTGTATCAATATTTCAAAGCATTCGGTCAAGAACTTTCAGAGATATAAGATTTTGAACATAAGACTAAACGTCATTCTAAGTTAGATTTCTAAGATGAGATGCAGGAAGGATAGGCAAGATGAAGAGGGAAGGGGAGATACACACATACTTTTTTTAATTGTTACCAAGGCTCCAAATACCATTTATTGTAGTTCCGGCTGCAGAACTACCTTAATAGCAGCATTTTTCAAAAATCATTTCATCCCCTGTTTCACCCCCTTAAAGGCGGATTTTCAGAGAAACTAAAAGATGCCTTTCAAATTCTAACCAAGAATCCGTATACCAATTTCTGAACGTCTACCATCAAAATTGTCTGGATAACAGCATATTTTCAAAAAACATTTCATCCCCTTAGCGGCAGAATATCGAAAATCGCTTCTTAAACGTCGCCAACAGTGTACGATGAACACTCTCTGCAAATTTCAAGATTTTATCAGCAGTGGTTTTGGCTGGGCGACAATGAGTCATTCATTTAATCTGTCAGTCAGTCACTCAGAATATTGCCTTTTATTTGTAGATCTTGTGCGCGATCTCTCTTGGAGGTGGTCTATGCAGTGTTCCCTGTTATATACTGAGTATTATCAAGCGGAGTGCAGCAGAGTCTCTTACAAAGTCACTTAGTAAGTCTGACGACTGGAAGGACAATCCTTCCACGCAACAAATTCTTTACGATGAACATATCGACTCCCCGAGTGCCAAATAATAGCCCCCAATAGTAAAAAGAATCTTTGTTGATACTGGCTAATATAAACGTCAGTTATATGGACATGCAAATATAATTTCGTCATCCTTACAGTCTTCAGGCACGAATTAAATTTATCCCAAGGCTGCGACGCAGCTTGCCAATGTTGGCAATGGAATGTGTTTCCTTTTCGTGTGGGTAATTAATTTTCTCTCTGGACAACCTTTCAACCAGAGTGCAAGCACAGACTCGGTTATCTGTTAAACTGTAAGCACAAAAGAATGTTCCTCTCTGTCTCTGTTATTGGTTGCTTGGCTAAATTTTACTTAAGGTGTCAGCAGTGGAGAGTAGTAATGTTCGCAATGAAATCTTCAGTTTAGAAGTATAATTGATTTATTGGCAGTGGTTTGTACAGGAACGTATTAACGACAGAGCAGAACTGCATTAAATGGTTATTTTATTATAAAAAGCGATTCATTCAAAATATTTATTCTGATAACGATCTCCTTCAAATTACCACTGCATTTTAGAGGACAACATTCCTGAGTAACGCTCGGGAACCAGATGCTTTATAATAATGTTTGCAATTGATGTAGCCGTGCCTCTAACGATACATATTGAATGTGCGCTTCACTATCCCTGCCTATAAAAAATGAACATTTACCATTGTATAATTAATTGTAAATGAAGGGGTTATTTTACTTATGGCAGCTGCGGAATTCCGTGCTAATATAATACTTGATGGTAAACGCGGAACACTATTAGCCTCGTTGTACGTAACTGAGTTTTCAATGAGCAGTCAAGAGATTTTGGCAACATCAGCCGCTGCCGCAAATGAAATTTTACCCAAATTATACAAATATATCAACATTAAAAATGATGAATCGATTTTCAATTATAATTTTACAAGGAAGCCGATAAAAGTTACACAATAAAAAAGGCGCTTTGCCATAGATGCGTGCAAGACGAAAATCATGTGTATACATAGCCATTAAGAAAGGAGACAGGAAGCAGATGTTTTCATATCTTTATCTCTGATCACGCTTTAAATTCTACAGCTGCCAAATAAGTGAGTGTCGAAAATTGAGGTGGTAACTACTTCTGCCTTGCATACTGCTCTGGTGCTTTGGTAAAAGTGCGACACTAAAGTAACAACTTCTCATGGAAACATATTTTATATACGCTCATCTTTAATGGTTAATTTTCAGTAAGATAGATCACGATATTAGCAGTGGAAATCAAAACACCGTAGATACGAATCCTGAGCAAAACATTGTTTATGTGTGTCGTTATTTCATTTTATTTTATGTAATAGTAATTTTGTCATAGTTTCCAGCAGATTACACGTATTTGAGGAAATTCCCTATTTTTAATTTCTTCATTTTATATACGGTAGGTATGACAAGGGAAAGATGAGATAGCTGGAGGAGGAGATTGAAGATGGACGGAAGGAAAGGGAGTGATGAACAGACGCCTCTGATTAGATAGAGGGAGGATAAAGAAGTAGATAGTGTTGAAGATAGACAGGAGATAGAGCAGATGGGAAATAGATGGAAAGAATGTAGAAAAAATAGCTTTTTACTAAGGTGGTCCCTTTTTACTAAGGTGGTCCAGAGTCGGTAAACTTGTCTGTATGTTTGTGGAGAAAACGAACAACAAAAAAATGTAATCTATCTTAAGGGTTTAAAATAATGTCTATCTGTTGTAACGATACTGCTGACTCCCTCATCTCAATGACATCCTATGATACCGTCTGCGTTGGATCCGGAATCGTGTGGTTCAGTTGTGATATATGTTGCGCGTGAAGTTAAAAACGTAATAGCCAGCCTAGGAATCATTGTAGGACAGTGTCTGGGTGATACTGTGATTAAAACGAGTGATAGTTTTCATTAATTAAGAGATTCATATAGTTTCTTTCCAGACAGTTCTATAAACAATACTTTTGTCATTGTTCGTTATTTCAAGACTTAGACAGACGAAGGGTAAAAACTTTTGTAAAACATAAAGAAATGAAAGTAAACAGCATTGTATATATGTTAGGCTCAAACAAGTTGTATTGACCAGCTAATTGTTTTAATTACTGTAAAGTCTAAATTTATATATTGTGTTTCTTTGTGTATATTGACTGACTTGACATTTTAAACCTAGTTTCAGAACTGACAATATAATTGATTGCTCAATATATGTTAGGAACATGTATGATGTACTCGTTAAGAAATTAATTAACATTTAACATTTTGGTTTGTTGTCAAACAAATAGTAGTGTGATTAAAACTTAAAAAGATAGGTGCGATCTAAAATTATTGTATGTATAGTTTTCATTTTTTATTGCGATTATTTTTGTGTATATGAAATGTTTTTCTGTTATGTTTGTTAATTGTAAATGACTATATTTAATTGTTATGAACAATGCTTAATATAACGTCATTATTGGCGAGGTTATATATTTGCCTCACCGCCTTGCATGGGGGAGTTCGAGTTTCACTCGTTTGTCAAGTGCTCTTGAATCCATGTCTCTCTTTGTTTTGAAACGGAAGTTCTACTGCTCTGATGTTTTGTTTATGTTATTAAGTTGTAATGTTTTGGTGGAGAAGTTTTGATTCAGATTAAAGAAGAAGTGAAAATTGTACATATCGACTATTCATTTCTAGCACGACGCCCCAGGAGAATAATGTTGCAGCGAGCAGAACTCCCATATAACGCAATATTAAAAAGGTGAGTATCGTAGAATGAAACTTTAATTACTTAAATACCATACAAATATTACACTGTGAAGCTAACCTTTTGTTTTACATACTATACTTTCGTTTTACATAGCCACTGGAGCCTAGCTAACGAACAATATTGATATGACTGAAGCATTCTCTCGGTGATTCTATGTTCAGACAAGTTACAGTATTACCTTTTCTAATTATTTCATATGAGAGCGAGCCACAACGAAGCGTGGCCACGTTTAGCTAGTTGAATATACCTTCTTCCATCGAAAATTACATAGGTAGGGTGGTTCTTGAACTTTAAATATTATTTTCAAAATGGTATCTCTCTCAAAAGTGTTGCAGAATCCCAAAACTGCTGGCCTATATTTTCTCAAGGGAAACACCCTGTAACAGTTAGTTAATGTTGCACTTATAATAAAAGTGTAGTTTGCATCTACGTACCATTGCAAATAATTTATTAATTTCATTGTTCAAATACGAATTTACTACAAATAAAAACAGAACAATGTTGACTGACGATCACCTGAACTCCCATATTCAACTAAGTGTAACAACTTATAGTCCAAATATCAAGGACATTATTAACACAACATCAACTCCAGTTTCATAATCAATGTAAGGTAATCTTTGTAAAATAATATAAATATTTTTTTTTTTTTTTTTTTTTTTTTTTTTTGAACAAATTGTGAAGATGTAAAAATTTCATTCTTAAATATTGTAGTTTTGCAGTATTGAAAAATTTAAAATGTTTAACTTTCCAAATTTGTTAAAGACGTGGATCACTTTCATACGGCGGTACGAAATATTAGATCACTAAGGGTTTGCGCTCGCCTACCCCTGGTACATAGGCTGCTGCAATAGCCAATGTGTACTACGAACAGCCTTAGCTGGTAACGTACCAGTGATCAGAAGGGAACCCACCCTAGTGTGGTAATGTCCGCCGACATTTCGTGGACTCTGACTAGTGAGACCTCGTGGATTTGACGCCTGCGGATTAAGACTTTACTTGCCTTGGACTCGCGTTGAAAATCATCATTTGAGAACTGTGCTATGCCAATAAAATTGTGAACTTGTAGTTTCACTTTATTGTCACCATGTAATGCCGCACGCCGGAGGCGTGCTGTCGGAAGCGAGTTATAAGGTATCGGATCAATGATGTTCTGGGTGGGAATTGTGTGGGGTCTATTCCATTTTAAAATGGACAAAATTAACCTCATATTGTTTTAAATAATTAATAATTTCTACATGTGGCAATTAATGTAAAAGAGAAGTTATCCTTTAGCCGAGAGAACTCGCACCTTTAAAAGTTACAAGATCGATTGTGTGTACAGCATGTTTCTGACAGTCAAAGAACATTTTGTAATGTACTTAATATGTTTAAATATCTATTTCTAGTTGCAATCATAAGAAAACACACATATTTCACTGTTTAAAATTGGTTAAATGCCAATTGTTTTAAACTTACTGTGAGCAAAATGCTCAACTGCGAGTCCTCACTAGTTGAACAATTACTATTTTTTAGTTAAAATTTAGTGGAGTTAGGGCCGGTTCGCCCATCTCTCGTTAGTAAATGAGAAGATGCCTTTAACATCCAGTTAAATGTGCTCAATAAGTGCATTTGGTTTCCGATTGCTAGATATGCCTGTTGTTTGCTAACCTGGAGAAAATGAGAAGGTACAATATATTTCGACTATATTGACAACAGAAACAAATGAAAGTCCTGTCTGAATACAAGGTTTTTGATCTGAATAAAAAGCTGTTTGCCATATTTTACTCATAGACTTAGTATAAATAGAGTTTACTATAGGGGAAGAGGTTAGCAGACAGTTGTTATTCTGCGCTAAGGCAAACAAACATGAAAAAAGCTCGAATTTTACAAGAAGTTAGTGCGAGAGTCTTGTGTTCTTCATAGAGAAATATGACACATTGAAATGTAAAAAAAAAAAAAAAAAACAACGCTATGACATGGAAGGAAAAGGAAGTGACTTTGGGGCAAATAAATTCAATGCTGTCCATGGAACATGTAGGACAGCAAAAGTCCTTAGGGCCTAGTATGATAACATACTGCCAAGTGTGTAGTACCTCAGGGCAAGCAGTAAAATCCACATAGGCGAAAGTGCACTGTTCCTGTAGATTGGAGGAACAAATCTTATTAGGCCTTACACTAGGCGCAACAAGCATACGTAAATACTGAATTAGTAAGTTGCAGACATGAATAATGTATTCTGTTTTCTATTACGACATAACTTACAAAATACGTAAATATCTGTTGGACTCTTCAGATGGTCATGGAGTTTTCCCATGCAGCATTTCCAATGTGGCTTTTCAAAGACAAAATCGTGTAATAATTTCTGCACTATCCCAGCAAAATGATTTGGACGAACATAAATACGTCTACGGTGCTATATAGGGCAATGACCTCTAGATTGTCCAAAATATTGACATCATTCTAAGTATCAACCAATTGTATTCCAGCCATTTTCGTCTTACCGATTCTCACTTAACTAGTCGTTACCCATAAGTTTGTATTTTGATATCATAACAATAATGTTAAGGTTAATGTTGCGACTCTACAATATATCAAACTCATCTAATCACTACAGACAGGGACAGGGTGAAAAATATTCTGATACATTTTCTAATAAAGCTGCTTTCCACACTAGTTTTTCATAGTGCTTCTGTTATTTTGTTCAATAAATCGGTCTTTTTCATGTGAATATATTGCAGTATTTTAACACTTTAGAATCCTGCCATTTTCATACAGATTCTCAGTTAACTGGTCGTTAGCCATGTAATGAGCAGAATCTTACTCATAACTTCACGGCCAGTTTCAGGTCCTTTAACGTCAGGTTAACTCATAAGAAAACATTGACAAACGCATTTCTCTGCTAACGACAAGTTAAAATCATAACTGGAACTTAACGAGACATTGACAAACCGGACCTTAGTGTTATTTTCCAAATGTGACGCTTTGTGTGGTATCAATAATGGAGGACAGATAACAACTCACCATGAAGAGACTCACTGAGCTGCTGACAGACACAAAAAAACAGACAATCACATTCACACAACTTGAATTTTCATCCATGGTTTTCATCAGAAGAAAGGCTTTACAATCCATCATGCAAACAAAACTTTCTACTCACACCTTTACCCGGCATCCTTCCTCCTCCACTCCCCACCTCACTCACAGTCTAGACGCTTGTGTTGCTGGAGTGACCGGACGTGATAGTTGTGTTTGTATACAGTAAAACTTCTGTATAACGGACACCAACGGGGGAAAATAAAATTGCCCACTTTTAAGAAGTGTCTGTTGTCAAGAAAAGGATAAAATAAAAATCAGTAAACCACTGTTTATCTGAAATGATCGGGACAATGGCCAGTTCTGGTAACGACAATCACGGATAAACCGCTGTCCCCTGTTTTCACATGTAAAACACACTGAATTGTAACAATATCGTGAACTGTGATTGTAAAACGTGCTAATGTCACGCCACTTCTTGAACCGATCCAGCCAGCCGTCATTTCCGAGGAATTTTTTCTTCTTTCCTCCAATCACACTTAAAAAGTCATCACTTTTGACGAAGTAGAGGCCCAGAGGACCTGAATCTGCCACACCTTTGGGTCTTATTTGTTCATGCCACAAAAATTAAGCCTCTTCTGAGGATGTGAACCTTTTCTCATTGCTTTTCAAGATTTCATTGTGCTGCCTGTTGCTTGAATGAAACAAAATGTTTCAATTTCTGATCAATTTGTTTTCTAATCAGTAATCACACTCATACCAACGTGCAAATTGTAGCTACTTTCGCAGGTGGCTCAACAGCAACAATTTTATGCAAAGTGTGAAGCTTTTGTTACAACAAGATCATTTTTTTTTCTTCGTTTGCACCCGTAGTAACTTTCAGCATGTGTATGTAGTTTTTATTTATTTATTATCGAGCGCAAAACTTCAAATGGAAAACACACAGACGAAAGACAAGACAACACTAAAGACACATGAGACAAAGCTTTTGAAACAAGACTCTGGCAGCCATCGAATGAAAACATTCGATACATCTATCGCCTCTCCCCTACCCTACCCAAGCCCACGCGGCAACACGACAGTGCGTTTACTGTTAAACGCTTGGCTCTGGCTGATGTACTAACACCAGGCAGAATGTTTTTGGCGCCACATTCTCATTGTCAGTTTTGACAGGGCTACATCTGTGCTGCATGGGGCAATACCGAACGAACTGTACTTCCAATAAGTAACAATATATGGCAACACCAAGAAACCACACAGTACCAACGAAAAACACTAAAGCTTCAACCGACACACATTTGAATTAACGACATTCAGACTTTTGACACAAACAAGTGCCCCGATTCTTTCACGTTGTCCATTAATTGGAAGTTATGATTATTGTGCGTTTACTGTTAAACGCTTGGCTCTGGCTGATGTACTAACACCAGGCAGAATGTTTTTGGCGCCACATTCTCATTGTCAGTTTTGACAGGGCTACATCTGTGCTGCATGGGGCAATACCGAACGAACTGTACTTCCAATAAGTAACAATATATGGCAACACCAAGAAACCACACAGTACCAACGAAAAACACTAAAGCTTCAACCGACACACATTTGAATTAACGACATTCAGACTTTTGACACAAACAAGTGCCCCGATTCTTTCACGTTGTCCATTAATTGGAAGTTATGATTATTGTCAGTGGACATATTACAGTGTCTGTGTCCGTTATTGGGAATGTCCGCTATTCGGAATAATTTTAACACAAGGGCTAATGTTGTTTTGCAGGGAAATTTTAAAACATCTGCTATTGGGAAGTGTCCATTAAAGGAAGTATCACTGTAGTTGTCCGAGCGATTGTGTGAATATATGTGCTTCGTTTTCTGACAAAGGCACGGCCAAAAATTTAAGTCGTGTGAACGCGATTGCCTATTTTTCAACTCGGCGATCCTCTTCACGGTGAGTTATCTATCCTCCATTACTGAGATTCCAATCAGATTCTCCATTGTTAAATTTGTTGGGTTTTGTTTGTCAACAAATCAGATGATGTATTACTTTATAAGTACCAATTCACCATAGTACAGAACAGTGTAGGACTTTGCTCGCGTGCAACTGAGCCTCTTACCTCCTTGAGATTCACCGTATGACACACAGGCATTTTGTCGCTATCCGAATCGCTTTCCTTGTTGTTCGATTCTCCTCCCGTTGTGGTACCGTTCGCAGTTCTCTCGCTGCCCGGCTGAATCTCTCCGGGCTTGGGGACGACTGGCACCAGTATGCACCACACCCTGGGGAAAGGAAAACACGTTGAACTCAAAGGCTCACAAAGGGCTGTTCGAGAAGTGACCTACACATTAGGGCATACTGAGAAACTCTTACTGAATTATGAACTTCACTTCGAAGTGACAGACATACATAAGCTACAATTTGTCAACAGATAGCAAGTCTCTGTAAACAATGGCCAGACAATTCTGTTAAAAAAAAAAAGTGCAGGTCATTCCTATTTTCGAGAAGGGTTATTAAACATAAGTTCAAAACTATAGGCCTATATCTCTGATTTTGCAGAGGTTCTAACTTTTGAATATGGTAAATAGTAACGTGACCTAATATGAAACTTGATGGCAGATTAAAATGGTGTGCCAGAACCAGGACTCGACCCTGGGAACTTTGCCTTCCACGGGCAAGCGCTCTACCGACTGAGCGATCCCGACGACACGACTCACGATGCCGCCTCACAACTTTACTTCAGCCAGTACGTCGCCTCCTACTTTCCAAACTTCACAGAAGCTCTCCTGTGAAACTTGCAGGACTAGCACTCCTGGAAGAAAGACTGTGTCTAAGCCATGTTTCCAACCGGGACAGCAGCAACCGCCCTCAGCTGCAGGAATATTCAGCACAGGGCGAGGTCGGCTAAGCGGCCACAAGGGTGTGCTCGACACGACAGACCAGACACCCGACGGCGGCAACTAAAGGGTCGAGAGACTCATTCGATGTGACAAATTGCGTATTTCAATGCCGGGCCGCAAATAAGTGACAGCCCGCAAACCTTTCGACGAAACTTCACCGGCACGGGGTTTTGGAGCCGAAGCCCCACTAGTTTAGCCGCAGTGACCTTACGAGACAAAGCTTTACGTCGACATTAGGGTGTTAAGGACCACAAACGTGCCGCCCGGTATGTCGAGTCATTTCAAATTGTATTGACCGGGCGGACGTAAACAGTTACAGCCTCACGAATTCGTGAAACCAGCAGTGGACTGTTCGAGATAATGGGTCGTATGTATAAAAAAGATCAAATGCTCCACAGAAGATTCTCAGAGCAAAAGAACATTCTCTCAGTAAGTTCTTAATTTCGTATGAATAAATACTTGGAAGCATATGCTCTGAGCAGGTAGTTCATTCTTGCTACCTCCCCTCCTTCTCGAGTAAGTTCTCCGGGTGTCGTGTCCGCCACAGATCAGTTGTCCCAAGGAGCTGTCCAATCATGGACTTCTTTAAACTAGCCCAATCAGGCAATTTATTAAGTGTACAAATATGGAGTAGGCATCTACGTGTTCAGGAAGAACTGTACTATGTCTAGATATTATTTTGTTGTGAAGGAGAATATTATTAAGACTAAATGTGCACTTTTTACAAAAATGTATTCAGCTGACGAGAAACTCTTGTTAATGAAGTAGGGCCAGCACAATTTGCGAACGAAATTTTAAGAATGCATCACATATTCATCTGTTACAACGTGGAATGCTGTCGGAGTGTTCTAACATGAGATAGGCCTTACTTGTTGTTGAATATGACACCCAATGGTTTGCTCATAAGAGTTAGGCCATGCGATTTTGAACAAGAAACAGTTATTCATTTTCCTCGTGTGTTTACTTACTTCTAACATAATGATTACGAAGTCAGAAAACGCATCTTAAATAGGCCAACCGGTTTGGATAGAAACAATACTTCTGTAGGTCTACCTGGTATTGCAGTAATATTTATTTTGTGACAGAAACGGTGAAATCTTGGGATGCACTTTATTTGGAACTAACAGCATAAGGTCTTACTAACAGACCCTATTTACAAACACAATATTATTTTGCTATGTAGCTGTTTACAACTGTAAATATACCGTCCAAACAAATGGGTAAAACACGCAGCAGAATTCATTTGTGTTTCATGTCGGTTATGAAAACATACCTCTTACATCACTCATCACAATATAAAATGCTGGAAGTGTCACACGATTTTTCTGATGGAAGATACTCATCAACAAAATGATTTTATTTGTATTAACTTTTTAGATCCCCTCGTATTTCTTAAAGACTATGTATAAAGGAACTTGTAAGTAACAAAATTGTTGTCATTTTTATTATAAACCACAGTAAAACTTAACCTTAATAGAAGTTACTCAGCACGGAGTATGCCATAGAGCTCACTCCAGAAATCTGAGAATGTTCTCCGGTTGTGGGAAACTTCTGTAGTTTTATTCATATGAAATTGGAGACTGTTCTCCGCTGTGAGCAACTTCTCCCACCCTGTTACTCATGCTGAGAACTTACTCAGCTGAAGGATATTCTCTGACTCCCTTTATTCATGCGAACCTGAGTGTGTTCTCCAGAATTCAGAGTATAAAGTAGATACTCCGTTTTATTCATACGTCCCAATGGAGGCTCTGGTGTGCAGTTGGAGTGATACGGGATCCCCAGTACATTTGACAGGTGACACGTACGTCAGCATCCTGGCCGATCACCTGCACCCGTTCACGTCCATTAACATACCTGCCAACCTTCAAAACATAAAAATCGGGAGATGGACTACAAAAAATCTGAAGATTTTTCAAAAAGGCAGGATATTGTTCACAGAAAACAAACCTGGTGCACACATGCTTCAGAATTTGCCTCTCCTCAACATCATATAATTTCTGAAATTCTATCTCCTCTTCTTTCCTCTTCATGCTTCTTTGCAGAACATAGTTCACATTAAGGAAACATGCGCCAATGCCAGACAGCGAGTTCCCTTCTATTGCAGCCGAATTTAATAAATGAAACACTGCTTTTCCTATAGTGTGATAGGGAAATATCACATTGACAAACAAAACAGACTTCAAATAGCATACCTTTCCTAGATTCGATGATGCACAAATCATACCAAAACAACTTCAAAAATAGTGTGTGTGTGTGTGTGTGTGTTGATGGAAATGAGGGACCAAACAACAAGGTCATCAGTCCCTATAACTCCAAATTGTACATGCCACAGAACTCAATGAAAAATGTGGGAAAGCTAAAAGACCATTCCACTAGGAATTAAAATCATCTCACCGACAAGACTAAAACCAACTTAGGGTAGCGAAAGAAACAGTGTCCGCACCCATAGCTCCGGAAGCGACCACAACCTCCTGAACCACAAGGTACTAACAGTAAAATGGTCAACATATCACAGCTTCAGAGTAGGGAAAAATAAAACAACGTTAAACAGTCAAAGAGAGAGTGGGGGACTGGGGAAGATGGGGGGGGGGGGGGGGAGAATGCTCTGAACCGTGCAAACAGCCAAGAGTCACAAACCCACTCACCCCGACCAAGCGAGTCCTAGAGCTGAGAATAAAACCTACCTTCATGGAGGAAGGCAAGGAGACGATCAATCAGCCGTGGGTCATCCGCCAAAACTAGAGGCAACGAAGGCGGTAGGCCATAGTCGCCACGAAATGTCAAAGGGGAGGACATTCAGCCAGAATATGAGCCACGGATTGTACGGCTCCACAATCACAATGTGGTGGATTGTCAATGTGTAAAAGAAATCCGTCAGTCAGCCTGCAATGTCTAATACGGAGGCGACAGAGGACAGTCAATTCTCTCCGGGAAGGGCGTAAAGATGAACTCCAAGCTGCCGTTGTATCTTTGACGGTGCGGAGTTTATTGGAAGGGGCAGTAGCTTTCCAGCTGCTATCCCATGAGGAGTGAAGCAAAGATCTGATCTGCACCCGCAGATCTGCAACCGGAATTAGAAAGGGAGGTGGGCAGCAACTAATTTCCCAACGTGCCAACCGGTCAGCCTGTTCATTTCCTGCAATACCAACCCAGAGAAAGGTCACAGAGCAGGCAGCACGATGGAGGTCAGCAACAAGATCGTGGATGGGCGGGGAAACATCGAGCTTCAAAAACAGTTTTTTTATTTTATATATTTATTTGCCATACTGGAACACATACCACCGAATCGAAATTCCACGACACGTAAAATCGCTGTACACAAAGTTGCATTTCCGCAACTAGCGTACGAACCTAACAGTCTCAACTATCCACTTGAAAGGTTCCCTTGAGCAACTCCACTTCCGCACGACGACAAAACATTGCCTCCAAATAGCGGTCGACACAGAAAGTGTACGCGGACGACTGCTAATAGCACAGGGAAGAGCAAGTTGCACACGATTCCTAATTTCTATGAATTTCAAAACGTATGTCGATTAGACTGACGAGTGATCACAGGGCTTTCGACCGTCTGTGATAAAAACTGGCATATTTTTAAAATGAATCTTAGGTTCCACGATAAAAGTTAAAAAATCTGGAGGCGGCTGAATAAGTGAAAAATCGGGAGTCTCGCACCTAAATCAGGAGAGTTGGCAGGTATGCATTAGGTATGTCCACAGACTAGGACAGGGATAATGCGACACCCGCATGCCCAGAACTGCTACAGAGTGGCTCCGGAACTCTCTCCCGAGTTTAGACACCTCCAGTGGCCACCCAACTCTCCAGGCGTGGACATCATTGAGCGTATCTAGAATACTTCTTAACACACCGTACAGAAAAGATCTCATATTCTTACAGATTTAAGGACCGCACACTGTCATTTCCCTCCGACACTAGGCCTACTTCGGACGTCAGTCGAGTTCACGCCGTGTCGTGCTGTGGCACTTCTGCGAGGGTAGGTGTGCCTGTCTTTTGTTTTCTTCTGTGTGTTATGTAGAGTAATACAAGATGTACTTCCTTACTTACTCTCTGGTCATACCGGACTCTACATTCCGTTATCGCAGCAACATGTTTTCAGCTCACCTGTAGACGGGGATACCACCGTCAGTTTTGATCTGTGACATCATCGCAGTGTGATAGTTTTTAGGTGCATTCATATTTGTAGAAGACGCGAGTAATTATGTGGTGGTTGAGTTAAAGACAATAGTTTGTTTACAAACAAAACAGACTAATACTTTGTGTTTAAAAATTTATCTGTAGCTTCGCTCTCACGGTTGGGTGTAGATTAACCGAGAGTTGTTTTTTTTTTTCGTATGTGAGCGCCGAAGGCACGAATTATTTGGCTAAGACCTGTGATTGATGGTACGTTCTGTTATCTATAATACATATACATCTACACAACATACTCTGCAATCCACCGTAAGGTGCGTGGCGGAGGGTACACTGTACCACTACTAGGCACTTCCTTTCCTATTCCACTCCCAAATAGAATGAGGAAAAAAAGAATGCTTAAATGCCTCCGTACGAGCCCTAATTTCTCTTATCTTGTCTTTGTGATCACTACGCAAAATAGAAGTAGGCAATAGCAAGATCGTACTACACTAAGCTTCAAATTCCGGCCCTCTAAATTTCCTCAACAGAATAACTACAGATTATTTGTATCTACAATACAGAAGTATTTTCCAACATTTTGATGAGCTCGTGGGTCAAATCAGACGGGTGGTATCCCAGTCTACAGTTATGCCGCGTTTTCTCCATCTGTCCCTGTCTTGAGCTATTACCTTCCACTCGCCTTCAATACCTAGGCTCCTCAAATCAGCCCCACATCCTCCTCCCACCTACACTTCACAGGATGTTTTCCCTCTAAGTGCCCTACCGATACTCTGGCGCTACCCTGCCTTCGTCCATTTGGGCTACGTGACATGCCCGTCGGAGCCTACGTGATTTAATAACACCGATTATGTTAGGGCTCGAATAGAGTTCGTGAACCTCTTCGTTATGCAGTTTTCGCCATGCCCCGCTAACGCAAACCCTTTTTGGTCCGAAATATTTCCTTAAAATTTTGTTTCCAAATGCTCAAACCGGTTTTTCATTTGCAAAGTGAGAGACCAAATTTCACTCCCATAAAGAACAATTGGAAGAATAATAGTTTTGTATATTATTACCTTTAAATTTCTAGACAATAACCGCGATGAGAGTAATCTATTCAGTGAGAAGTAGCAAGCGTTTCCAGCCCGTAACCTCAGCTTGGATTCAATTTTACTCCTCGATGTAATATCCACTCCTAAATACTTAAACACATTCACTTTTTCAAACTGCATGTAACTAAGTCTTAATATTTCCTGATCTACTGCTGTTGACATTCTAATAGTAACCAAGTATTTCATTAACTCTACACCCTCTGAATTATCTGCTGCCATTTGCACAATATATTCTAAGGCCAAATTAAAAAGTAGCAGGGACAGGGCATGTGTACTACTCTAAAAACATGTCCGATAATTGAGTTACTTTGAAAACAAATAAGTATGGTATTGTTGTGATAAGCAAAAAGAAGATGCAGTAGGAAAAAATGTCATAACCAGTAAACTGGTAATGAAACTCAAGAAAAGATGGCCACTAGAAAGCAAGACTTGTTGCAAGACGTTGTCAACAGTCACAAGGGTTAAAGTACAACACTTCTCACCGGGCTGCAATGGTTATGTTGGCAACAAGGGTAATGACAGCAACTCAGATGAACAATAATTTTTTTTTCCATGACAACTTCAATTAAAACTAAAATTATTTTTTTCTGAACGGACAAGGGTACATACAAGAACCTGTCAACCACAGAGCAGATACAGTATTACGAGCAGCAATAACATTTACTCTGTAGCTTGTGAAAAATATTAACGCAATTCTGCAATTCATTTTTCATTTGTTGCCAACATAAGCACTGCAGCCCAGCGGGAAGCGTTGTAAAATTTTACCATTGACAAGAAATTGATTCAAAGAAATTTTTAGTCCAGTAGCGGATACAAATTCCATTAGAGTGATTCTTCCAAAGCAACTGAGAGAAACTATATTATAAATACTTCTGATGTCAAAACTGACTTTTTGTATGGAGTACTTGATGAACCAGTGTGCATGAAGATTCCAGAAGGATACAAATATAAAGGAGAAATTTGCATGCTGAAGAAATCCTTATGTGGATTGAAACAAGCCCTTTTAAAATGGAATAAAAGATTAACAAATTTATTGAGACAACAAGAAATGCAGCAGCTGAGGACTGACCAATGCATTTTCAAAGATGAAACACGAGAATTATTTCTTGCTATACATGTGGATGATGGGATCCTCATAGGAAATAATGAAAACAGAATGAATACACTGTTTCAAAAATTAGAGAGAGAATTTGATATGACAGTCATAGCAAATCCAATCCAAATGTGTGTGTGTGTGTGTGATTTTATTTGTGTCTGGCGACGAGCCTGTCATTTGGGTAAGTCATCCATTTTCTATTTTTTATATTTGTTTATCTCGTCAGGAAAGTTTCCTTCTATAATTTCCAAACACCTTTTTAGGTATAGAAAATGAGGCAATATTTTACGACACGATTCCATCTGTCTGCTTTGACCCTTGATGTCATCAAGATGTCGAAAAACCCTTATATGGGATATCTTAATATTTCTGTATGGTAGATAATAAATTGTCTGTAGTTACCGTTGTAAATTACTGATAACAGAATGTACCATCGATCACAGTTGTCAGCCCAAAATTTTGCAAATAAACCTCTCTGTTAACCTATACCTTACCATCAGAGGGAAGCTATAGATTATTTTTTAAACATAAAATATTAATCTATAATCTGTTCGTTAGTAAACAAACTGTCATCTTAAACTCAGCCACCATATACTTACGCCTTTTACAAAAACACTCATGCACTACAAAACTAACATGCTGCGATGACGTCTCTGGTCAAAGTTGACGGGTGGAATCGTGTCCTATAAATAACCCGAAATTGAAAGAAATGAAGATGGTGTATTCCTGCGCCAGAAAATCAAAGTGCTGAAGAAGTGTGGTATGATAGCAAAACTCATGTTGCTGAGAGCAATGACATTTGCAAATTCTGAAGATGATGATAATTTTCCATATAGACAAGCAGTTGGAAGTTTGCTGTACTTATCCATGAAAAGAAGACAAGACCTATCTTTCAGTGTAAATTATGAAGGCAGGCGGGACAGTTCTAACGAGGCTGATGTCAAAAATATAAAAAGAACACTGAGTTACCTACATTGAAGAAAGAAAACAGGAATAGCCAATTTATAAGCACAACCAAAAAGATGATAAAGAATAATCACAGCAAGAAGTGATCCTCAAAGCACACTGCAATGCTGACTGAAGACGAGGAAAAGCACAACTGGCCATGTGATACTGTACGACAATGCGCCAGTAGCCTGAAACTCAAGGAAATACAGTATTGTGGCACTCTACACAACAGAAGCTGAAAATGTAGCAGCAGCAGTGCTGCAAAGAACTCAAGTATTTAAAAAGCTACTCAATAAGCTGATAGGGAAACACACGTAAATAATTCCATTGTTGGACAGAGTGCCATAGTATTAGTCAAGTCAGGTCAACTCAATCGCAGAAATAAACACATTGATGGTAGGTACCATTTTATTTCTTAAATGTATCCTGATGGCATGATTGAAGTATCTTACTGCCCAACTGAAGAATAAGTAGCTGATCTCATGACCAAACCTGTGGCAAGAAAAAAGTTCGAGAAGTTCAGAGACAAGATTTTGGAGTGCAAGGAAGAGTAATGTGTAAAAAAAAGAACCATTGTAATTTTAAGGAGGGGAGTTGTGATATATAAAATTACAGTTTATATTTATGGTGTTTTGACTCTCCCAGCAGGTAGTTTCTAACAGTATAATATAATGAAACAATTGATAGTGAAAAACAATAAAAGGTTATTATTAAGAAGACAAAACCATAATCAGTGTGTGTTTTTATCAACGAGCTTAAAGCTTGTTGGTTTTTATGTATACATATAATTACTGTCATCTGAAAGAGGAAAATCTACATTTAAAAAATTACTACTGGTATCATCAAACCTGTAATTTTCTTACCTGTTAGCTGTAGTATCAGGTGCTGGTAGGATCGGTACAAACTTACGCTGAATACTTTCTAGAAGCTCAGTGTGATCTTGAGAACTTGCTTTCACGCCAAACCTTGACACACGAGTTTCTACAAATGATGTATGGTGAAATTAAAACATGTATGAACAGTAGAAACGTTTTCAACGTCACAAATTCGTATACATACTCCTTTTTGCTGGGCTTTTTCTTCCTCCTCTATCTTCCTTTTGCATCTTCGGAAAATCAAAAACTGTTGGTACAGCATAACTCTTTAGCCATATGGCTCCATTCTTTTGCCTATAAAAGCAATCTTTCGTAAAGTGCTTCGAGCACACTTTTGAATAGCTTGTCGGAACAAAATCCTCTCTATTCATCTTCTGGAGCCATAGTTTGGCTCTTTGTTCATCTTTTGGGAAACTGAAACACAAACCAACATCCACAGTTTAGTTGCTAGTGAGAGCTGACATTTGTGACAATTTTAAAAAGGTGCAGTGGTTTGTACACGAAAATAACTTGGGCCTATGAACTACCAACTGTTCATTCAAAGATAACTGCACTACCACATTCACCGTGTCTCAATTTGTTTATTATGAAGTACACTTTTCTACGATGACAACTATAACTGGATCTTCCTGGTAATTATTACTTACGTATGAAAAGTATATGGTGTTCCTTTTACATATCTTTCATTGCATCCGCTGCAGCAACAATATGGTCCCATTGACGTCGACAACAATTAAACCGGTTAAAACAAGGAACGAACTTGCAAGTTACGGCCTTACCATACGGTGTAAACAAACAGTGTCCTACTGGTGTCACGTGATTTGTTACAACATGCGCACTAGATGGGGAGTGGGGGGAGTTGGTAAAAGTTTACGAAGCTTCTCGCCGGGCTCCAGTGCTTGGCAAAAGATGAAAAATTAAGTAAATAATTCGTGGAGGTAAGAATAAAAGTAGTGGCTCTGACGCCACAGCTGTGAAGCCAAGGGTAGCCTACTTGATACGACCAAAACACTGCTGCATTTACCTTGTTTGCGTATACTTGTCGCTTGGTTTTTGGAAGGATTTTGCACTGTTAATGTATGTTTACACTTCGATTCTTATCGGCATAAGTAAGGTACGTTTACACTGCGAATTGTATCGGCATATGCATGAGATATATGTATATGCGACTTTGCAACATATATCGTGACTTTTATATCAACTGACAAGTATCAACCGCATATATGTATGAGCGTGCGTTTAACTTATTGATTTGTATCACTGTGCGATGGATTCTGACGACGACTTGGAGGATTTCGCATTTTTATGTGTTGGTACGCTTGCTTTTTTGGAAGATGATTGGAAAAAAGTAGGAGGAGCGTAGATGGTGACAAAGAGAGTTCTACGCAAGCGATTACTCATGGAGTTTACAGAATGCCCGTTCAGGAATTAACACTAGAGGAGGGCGTGTATTTTAAAAATTATGTTAGGACGACTTGGAGGATTTTCGCAGTTTGTTATCTCTTGTTGCTCCACTTGTGTCCAAAACCATCACAAACTCGCGAGATAATGATGACAAGTAATGCCGACAGTCATGTGTGTGTGAGACATTGGCATTAGCAATAGCGCAAATACTTTATCATGAAATCTTCGGTTTACGAGGACAATTATTTTTACAGAGTGGACAAGGGTACATACAAGTACCTGTCAACCTGGAACAGCGATACAAATTTTCTGCTTTGTCGTTGTTGTTGCCAACATAACCACGCGAGGCCGCCGGAATAAGAACTGAAATTTTACCGGCACATAAATTTGTACCACATTTCTCTAAATTATTATTAAAAAGGGGTTAGTTTTTAATTCTTTTGAACGACAGGCATGCGTCACTCATTAATTACACCGCGCGAGGCAGTGCACGTTATTAATATGTTCGTAAACAGCGCGTGCCAATTTGCGATCCTTTAGGGGCCCATATCTCAGGTTCTATTCATCTCAGAGAGAAGGGGTAAAGTATTCTAGAAAGATCTTGGCCTAATGATCATTTGTGTACATATTATAAGAATGGGTATACTATAGCTATCATACAGTGCATCGTGAAAATTTTCAAAGTTACACATTTCCTGGAGCCCATCCGAATTGAGCAAATTAGTTGGTTTTTGTACATGACATGTAGTCTATGGTGGGCTTTAAACGGCTTACAAAATCACCATTTCTTTTCCTGAGAAAATCTCAATAAACCGTGATTTTTGGGTGCAAAAAAACGAATTGTGGGGATGGTCACTTCCATACTTTCTATTCACTTCAAATCTTCGAAATTTCTACCATATGTTCTTCTGATGATATTCTCGAGGCCGTTTTTAATTTTTTTTTTTTTTTTCGATATCGTTATCCGTTACTGAGATGTTGAAACTTATCATAGTTTTGTTCAAAATCCGATTTTTAGCCGTTTTAGCACCATGAATCGCAAATATCTAAATAACTAACCATAGGAAAATGTTCAAATATTTACAATACATCCTGTAGACATTTATCTATAAACGGAATTTTTCAGTTTTCATACATCTTAAGTCCCTTAGCAAGATACGTCCGAAAAAATCTTGAAGATTGAAATCTTCGGTCCATGAAGGGGTGATTTTTGTTTTCGTTTACTTTACAGTTGTTAGGTTTAGTGAACTGTTGTAACATATTTCAAAGAGTTTGCAGAGGTAGAAACACATTGCGTAGACTTCTTGTATGGTTGATTTTAGGTTACACATAGCTGCGAATGAAATTTGGATAAGGTATCGAAATTTAATTTAAAGTTTAGAGCAGAATGGTATCTTATGTGGTTCTTGAGATATCGGTCTGTGGATGATAGCACACGACAGTAATAGGTCCGAAAACGCTATTTCTGATTGTATCTTGAGGAATATGAAATGACTAAAATATTATGTGTATGTTATTTACGTGTTTATCTGGAAAATCCGTTTTCCGTTTTTAGAAATGTGTATTCGTTATCGCGATGCACTACAAAAATCATAATTTTTGGTACAGTATCAAAAGATCCAACTGCGTGCATTAGCTAATCTACACTTCTATTCAGGGCAAATCGTCGAAATTTTTACGATTCGTTCTAATATTATACTATCCAAATTTTAGTCACCATTGATTTCATGTTATGTAAGCAGTACACTCTGATGTTACAGGAAAAAGACTGGAACCAATTGAAAAATGCTCCTTCCGGATCACAGAAAAGGCGAATATGTTCTCTGAAACAAAAGTGTGGGACCAGCTGCCTCAATCCTCATTCCGACTTCCTCACCAAAAATTTTGGCGTGCGAACATATTTGCGCAGTTTTAGACTGAATGTGAGAAGGACAGAGACAGTGCAACAGGCAGAGAGAGCCATATATGATGGAACAGAGGAAGTGTCGGTTCAGGGGAAAGGCAGATGCACGAAAACAGTAGGGGGAAGCGAAACGAGATGTCGAAAGTCAGGAACAGTGGCAACAACAAACTAAGACAGATGCAGATGGTAGCAATTGGAGCAAAGGAGAAAACAGTGGGAAACTGAGACAAATAGAGATCATACATAAAGCATGAGTGTGCAGCTCTCCAATACTATAGCACGAAACAATTTGTCAAATTTTTCCCATCCCCAGTACCCGCGTGCTAAAGTTTTCCGGTCTACAGGTCAAACCCCAAGCAAACCATCCCCATGGACATATGTGTAAGGGAGACAATCCTGAATGAAGACAATGAAAGCCGACTCTAAGCTAAAAATAAAGGATACTGGCAACAGGACAGGAAGTGAATGGGAGGACGTCAGTGGGGCAGAGAGACGATGAAAGTGGCAGAAACAGACAGCGGTGAGGAATCGCGAGGGAAAGGGATGAAGACATTAAAAGTTTGACACAGACAGAAAGTGGCAGTGGGAGAGACAGCAAACGGACCGATACACGTATAGAAAATGACAGTGAGTCGACATTGCTGACTATGACGGTTTAAATGGGCAAAATTATTTACAAAGTTATGTGCAAAAAGTGCGTGAATATGTTCGCATGCCAAAATTTTTGGTGAGGAAGTCGGAATGAGGATTGAGGCAGTTAATTCCATAATTTTGTGTCACTGAACGTATTCGCCTTTTCTGTGCAGGAGCATTTATCAGATGGTAGGATATTACAATTTCTGTGGACACTTTGTCCACAGTAATGATATCCAACAACATTAATTTGTATTTACTTTTATTAGGTGTTACTTCAAAGTAGATATGAAAGGAATGGTTCATCATTTAACATTTATTTTTAAAGGAGCATATGCTATGGTCAATCTGGGACTGCATTCATCAGTTCCTTGTTTACCTCTTGCAAATATTTGTATATCCTGTTCTTTACGCAAGTGGGTAAATTTGTCTCTTTTTCTGCCAGGCAAATTGGTACTACGTATGTGCTACTTCCGCTACTTGTCAAAATAAGTGGCAGACAACTAGGCGACAATAAATAATGGTACTGTGCATGTGCGAGTTCTGTGAAACGTCGCTCATATGTGTCGCGAATATGGCCAAAAAGCGATATACAAAATCTATACACGACACCTTTGCTTTCCGCTGGCAAGCGCTCTACTAACTGAGCTATCCCAACACGCCTCACGATGCCGCCTCACAACTTCCGCCAGTACCTCACCTTCTTCTTTCCAAACTTCACAGAAGCTCTCCTGTAAACATTACAAGAAGGATACGGTAGAGACATGGCTTAGCCACAACCAAAGGGATGTGTCTGGAAAGAAACTTTCACTCCTCAGCGGAGTGGTCACTGAAGTGCTTTACCAACTGAACGATCCTGCAACAACTCGCGATGTTGCGTTACAACTTTACTTCCGGCAGTACCTCGTCCCCTACTTTCCAAACTTCACAGAAGCTGTCCTGCGAACTTTGGAAGACTAGCACTCCTGGAAGAGAGGATATTGTGGAGACATGTCTTTCCCACAGCCTAAGGGATGTTTCCAGAATTACACATTCACTCTGCAGTGGAGTATGCACTGATATGAAACTTCCCAGCAGATTAACCACTTAATGCCAGTTGTGACCTTTCGCCTCATACCGTTGTGACCCATATATATTGAAGAATAAGTGTTTTCAGACCCCAGCGTCGCTTGTATCAGATTCTACAGGGACCGGCGCAGTGCGTGTGATATGTGCTACCATCTGCCGAGCACTGACTGTCTTTCTATGACAACATTTGTGTATTGTGTGCGCGTTGCTAACCAAGACCTGAGTTTGTGTTCATTGTTCCGTGAAATCAAATTCAAATGTTTGTAAAGCTTATGGGACCTAACTACGAGGTCATCAGTCCCTAAACTTACAAACTACTCATGAACTACTTACGAACTAGGACGGCACAAATATCCATGCCCGAGGGGGGATTCGAACCCCCGACCGTAGTGACCGTGCTGACCGTGACTGAAGCGCCTCAGTCACCTCGGCCACCGCGGCCGGCGTTCCGTGAAATACAGCTACATACAGAGATAAGTTTCATTTTGAAAATTATATGTTGTTTTTCTAATACCTTTTAAGTATTTTATATCATATTTAGATGTGATAAAGCAGATAAAACTTTCAGTGAACACGTAAATACGGTTTGTGTAAAATATGCATCATCAGGCACTTTGGCACCTCTTTGGGCAAATGCAAGCGATAAAATAAAACGAAGAAAGGACGATAATTTTCATTCGTCTTTAGCGCTAACTTCCTTTACTGACAGATTTTTTTGTTTTTTCGTTTTTGCACCTTTATTTATAACAACTATCAATGGATTTATGAGGCAAAAGAAATCTTTCAATGCAATTTACTTTGTTTACACTTCACTACTGGCGTGCTGAGGAAGTTCTAATGAATTATTGTCGCTCTACAGCTTTTTTTAGCAATGGATTCGAAGTCCTTTTATGCCACAAAGAAAGTAAACACACGTTTGAAAACACGTGTGCCACCTGCAGCCGAAAGTGATGATAGTTGCCTAAGTGACTCTGAAGAAAGTGCCGATGATTATAATCCAACCTAAGTAGAAGACACGTCATCCACAGATGAGAATTCAGACTTTTCTGCTAAATTGTAAAGCTGTAAACCTTGAATTGCCTCTTACATAAGTATCCCCTATATTTCTTACTCTTTTGTTGTTTCAGATGCTGATACTGAAAATGAGACTGGTAACATTTTTCAAGATCCGAGAACTGTTCCCAGAACTGATAGTGCCAACAGTGCTGCAAAGAGACGTCTCCTATGGAAGACAGTACCAGCTGCTTGTAGCGAAAGAGTTACACCTGTTTGGAATAATTTCTTGCCAGAAGTAGATGGTGTAAAAGCTCCCATAGATTATTTTCGCAACTTTTTTGACGCCTCACTTTTAGAGCATATAGTTGAACAGAGTAATACATTTTCTGTCCAGAAGAACGTAAATAAGCCACTACGACTTACAAAAGACGAACTTGAGCAGTTCCTGGGCACAGTTTTATATATGTCAATTTATCGTCTCCCTCGCACCCATATGTACTGGGCAGTGGCGAGTCGACTGCCCCATGTTGCCGATGTTATGTCACGTGATTTGTGGAAAGACATCAAGAGAAATCTGCCATTCAACGATAATGACAAAATGCTGAACACTGATGATCCAAACAGGGATAGACTGTTCAAAATAGTCCAGTAACTGATTCACTGCTTCCAAAATTTCAAGCCATACTTCAAACGCAGATGATGTGTGTTGATGAGCAGATAGTTCCATTCATGGGGCAGTGTGCACTGAAGCAATATTTGCCCAAGAAGCCCAATAAATGGGGTTATAAAATATTTATTTTATGTTATATAAAAAGTCTAGTGTACAATTTTGAGATTTATACAGAGAAAATTATGCCAGTGACAGGTTGTCCAGATATAGGTGTATCTGGAAATATTGTGTAGCACCAGCTATTAAAGATGGCCAGAATAATCTATCTTTTTGACAACTGGATTTGTCTACCAATCTGCTTGTCGCATTGATGAAAAGGGGATTTATTCATTGGGAACTTTCCACTCAAACCGTCTTCCAGGTTGTACGTTTCAAACCGATAGCAACCTCAAGAAACAAGGCAGGGGGTGTTTTGAAGAAAAGTAAGCTACGCTTGAAGGTGTAGAGATAGGAGCAGTAAAATGGTTTGACAACAGAGGTGTAATTCTTGCCAGCACATTTGCATCTGCTCATCCAGTGAGCACAATAAAAAGATGGGACTGAAAGGAAAACGCACGCACTCAAGTACCATGCCCTAACATTGTTACAGTTTACAATACATTCATGGGAGGGTTGGATTTACTTGACGCTCTAATTTCCTATTATAGGATTTTCGTGAAGTCAAGGAAATATTACCATAGATTGTTTTCCCACCTAGTTGATCTTGTGATAGTGGATTCGTGGTTGCTATATCGAAGGGATTGTGATGCTTTGGAAATTTCCCGTCACAAATAAAACGATCTTCTGGAATTCAAATCCAGAATAGCAGATCCTCTCTGTAAGCAAGTAAAAGACACGAAAAAAGAGAGGTAGGCCCACACTAAGTATGGAAACGGAAATTCAACATAAGAAGCGTCGGGGTCCAATGAAACCAGTCCATGATAAATCTACCTGTACCGATGGAGTAGGTCATTGACCTTGTGTAACAGAAAGGCATAGATGCAAAAGACCCAGCTGTAAAGATCAGGCAGTCATTATGTGTGTGAAATGCAAACTTCACTTTGCCTAAACAAAAATTCCAATTGTTTTAGGCAATTTCATGAGTAAAGAAATGTTGATCCTCTGCATTAGATTTATAAGTAACCATAATTGTAATTCAAAAGATTGTTCTTTTTTTTTCATTAAATCTTATGAGAAACATAAAAAAATTCCCTCAATGAAAAATTGTAAGCGTTTTATTTCTCAAATGCCTGTTGTAGCAAAATTGACACATACGTAACTATACCAACTATATATAACATTTCTTATATTGCATGTTATAAATGGTCTAAGACACCAATATTGAGGACAATATAATATTTTTGCTTTTTTTCTTGCAGTAGAAATTAATTCAGGCATTTCGTGGTTAAAATTGTGTGCCAGAACTGAGGCCCGAACCTGCGACCTTTGCCTTCCGCTGGCAAGCGCTCTACCAACTGAGCTACACCGACATGACTCACGATGTCGCCTCACAACTTCACTTCCGCCAGTACCTCGCCTCCTACATTCCAAAATTCAAAGAAGCTCTCGTGCGAACCTTCGAAGACTAGCACTCCTGGAAGGAAGGATACGGTGGAGACATGGCTTAGCCACAGCCTAAGGGATGTTTCCAGAATGAAACGTTCACTCTGCAGTGGAGTGTGCGCTGATATGAAACTTCCTGGCAGATTAAAATTTTGTGCCGGATCTGAGACTTAAACCTGGGACCTTTGCATTCTACAGGCAAGCGCTCTACCAACTGAGCTATGTCAACACGACTCATGATGCTGCCTCACAAATTTAGTTCCGCCAGTACCTCGCCCCCTACTTTTCAAACTTCACAGAAGTTCTTCTGCGAACCTACCAAGACTAGCACTCTTTGTTGAGAGTATTTCTTCGAATGTAACTTAATTCGACAAGAAAACGTCTGATATTATAGAGCGCATTCGGAATGTGGTGCACGTCTACTCATGGATCCATACTGGCCGGGCTATTTCATTTAAGAGATGAGCTGCGAGAGTATCAGGCGATCGTGGCCACTGCTCGTACAACTTGCTGACGAACAGCGCCTGTGATTTCTTGTAATTGTTTGTCAGATTTAAGCCTCAGTTATTTACAGGTAGCGTTAAGGTCTCACACTGCACCTTAAAAAATTAGCCCTCTGGTGACAAAATGGCCGAGGGCTGCTAGCATCTGTTGAGCTATGATCTTCGGTATTGGCAATACTTGAGCAACATAGTTTACTTTGGATGTTATGTAAGAATTTGCTAATTGCACTTTTTGTATGGCATTTAGTTTACGTAAACCATTTTGATGTATGGCCGCTCGTATTTTTGCCAACAATTTTCTTTAATTAAGGGCAGCCGTGCGGCGGATATCATTCATGTATTAAATTCCGAGCGTTTTGATAGTTTCTACACAATTTATTTGTACATCACCTTGAAGATCTAAACTTTGACCGATGTGCATTATACCCGACCGCTGGCCTGAAACGGGAGACACAGTTCGATTCCCGGTCCGGCTCACATTTTCACTTGTCGCCATTGCTTAATATCAATGCCCAAATGCGGCCACTGTCAACCCTTTCTTTCCTATCCTTCCTCCTTCCCTCCCTTTAATATTTGCAAATATTACATTTTAATTTTGCTCCTGATGCCGCTTCATAGGTTCTTATAGTTTTGAATGCTTTTCCTAGTTCGTCACCTACCGTGATCACAAAACTGACGTCATCTGCGTACGATTGACATACTATTCAATGGCTGTGTACTTGTAGCCCTGCAAGGTCCTGCGTCAGGGAGCATAGCGGAGGTTCCATCGTCATCGCAAACAAACACAGGGATATTCAGCAACCTTGGCGCAATAAACATTTGATTCTGACAGGTCTCCTTGATTGTCCGTTGTCACACATTCGTGAGATGGAACTTGTAAATAGGTTTTTGACCGTTATAATAATTTTTTGTGGGAGATTCATGACTTCCATGGTTCGGAGAAGATACGTATGGTTAACTCTGTCAAAGGCTTTTTTGAAGTCAAGAGATACTATGGCACTTGTAATGTCCAAAGCTTCCATTGTTGCTATAATATCCCTGTATTCGCATAACGTCTGGTGTATTGTTCTATTTTTCCCGATGCTCGTTTGGTAATTGCCAGTAATACTTGTTATAACAGAAGTTAGTCTTTGCATTATGATGTGTGTGTGAAGATTTTGTAGTCGACATTGAGTAGTGTTATGGGGGGTAGGTTGTTAACAGTCTTCCCTCCTGGCGTTCTGGGAACTAACACCACTATACCATCACAAAAGTCCTGTAACATGTCACTTCTGGCGTTCAGGATTTCGTTAAGGGTATATTACACGGAGCGTATTTGGTCGCTAGTCGCTGGCGACTGTTGTGGTTCGGCGTATGGACGAATAGCGAATGAATACGCTGACGCAATGACACGCAGCCACTTCAGACGCTAGCGTCTTCGAAAAAACAATTGCAACACGACGTAGCATATGATACATTGTTTTGAGGGTTAGGTGATACCAAACAGTTCTGTTTCCAAAGGTGCGACATGGTCGCGAATTTATATCAGTGATCCATTTTGTAATTACTTTTAATGTCTTTATTTACATCGACCACAAAATTTCTCGTCGTTTTGACGACTGGTTTCGGTCAGTGATGACCATTTTCAAGTCTACAGTTTAATGTTCAGATCGTCTTGGTCACATTTTGCACATAGCCTGATTTTCCATTTTGTGCTTGCGTTTGCACAATTCAGATGAAATACTGTCTTGCATTTAACACACGTTATGCCTTTATACGCTCTCTTTTCACAGTAGCAATATCTGGAATCGCTAGGTTTGTTCATATCACTGTTGTAGGACGTGGTGCGTAAATTGAATGGTACTGCAGTTCTGCCAAACCTCCTCCAGACGGCAGAAGGAGGCGGAGTCTCCTGAGCTCGTGACTGGTCTTCAGCAGCGCTTCCAAGCGGCAGACAGCAAAAGCTTCGGACGGTCACTTTTGTTTACAGTTTACGTGCGTTATTGCGTGATTTTACTTGTAGGTTAGGTTGTGTGAATTCCATTCCCAGAGCAGACTCGGCAAAGTAACATGAAAATATTGTACAGCAGTCTGAACACAAGACTGAATTACTGCCTTCCTTAGTAGCCTCAAACGAAACGGGAAGCTTCAATGCTTTATTCTTCTATTCGAGATGTAACCGTGAAATAAAATTCATTAGTTTTGTAATGAATGTCAATTGAGTGTGGAAGCGCCTCTCACGTCTTTCCATCGAAGAAAATGTAAAGAATCATGGTGACAACATTCTTATACCGATATCCGAATATTAGAGCCGACATGTGTAATTTATGCCAAGTTTCTGAAATAAAAAATATATATTTCTCACCATCTGATATATAATGTCTCATTTGCTGTAAGTGAATACATAATTTATGAAACATTTTTAATTATACGTATCAAAGACGTGGGCTACAGGCATCTCCCTATAATAATAATTTCGTGTGGCTCGTTTCTCTTTAAACTCGTTGCCAGTAGCGTAGGTGTGAATTTAAGTTTACTGTCTGCAGCAGTTGTTTCTTTTTAATCCTGATCAAGAATCCATATATTAAGTTTCGTAGTTATAGCTTGGAATTTGAGTTAACAGCACCATATTTCTGAAAATCAATTTTTGAATCCAGTATTTCATCCCCTTATTAGTCTAATTTCATAAAATACCAAAACGCGCGTCTTTTAAATTCGAACCCCGAATCCAAATCCGAAAATTTGTAGTTCTAACTTCAAAATTGCCAAAATAGCAACATATTTTCGAAAAACACCCCCTCTCTAATTTAACCTCGTTTATGGTTGAATTTCCAACAATACCGAAAAACGTATTTTTTAACGTCTAACCAACTATACAAATATCAATTTTTGCAGCTCTAGCTTCAAAACTGTATCAATAGCAACGTGTTTTCAAAAATAATTTTTGTTCCTCTATTTAACCCTCTTACTTGTTGAATTTCCAAAAATACTAAAAATCTTGGATTTTTAATCCTGAGCAAGATTCCATATCCGAAGTTTCGTATTTGTAGCTTAAAATTTAAGTTAACAGCAACATATTTTTGAAAATCAATTTTTTGCGTCACCTATTTTCCCCCTTATTTGTCGAATTTCAAAAAATTCCGAAACACGTGTCTTTTAAATTCGAACCCTGAATTAAAATCTGAAATTTTGTAGTTCTAGCTTCAAAATTGCATAAATAGCTGCGTATTTTCAAAAAAGTTTCATCCCCTATTTCACCCCCTTACGAACGGAATAGCGAAAAATCGCTTCTTAAATGACGCCTACAGAGTAAGATCAACGCCCTCCACAAATTACAAGTTTCTATCTTCAGTGGTTTGGGTTGGGGGATGATGAGTCAGTCAGTCAGTCAATCAGTCAGTCAGTCAATCAATCGGGACACTTCCTTTTACGTATAGAGACAGAAGAAGATAAGACAGCAACAGCTGACAGCGTTAAGCTTTTGCTTTCTGCCGCAGGGAAGCGCTACTGCAGACTAGTCACGTGCACAACATGCCCCGCCCCCTTCTGCCCTTGTGGAGGGGATGTGGCAGAACTGTAGTACGATTCAATTTACGCAGGACGTGGTTGCTATGCAAGCAATCTCTTCATAGTGTTTTACCTTGCCCTTGGCGTGTATTACGGCTATTTTCTCAGTGATAGGGCACACTAAACACATATTGTCACTATATACACCCATTTGTTCGCACTTCAAGCACTTTTTCACTTCGATACTTTGTCTATTAATCGGAATAACACACTCGCGATTTATACCAGTCGCCATGTTATTTCATTCTTTGTTCTGAAATCAGACAAGGACAAGGGTACATACAAGAACCTGTCAACCATAGAGCAGGTATAGCTTGTTTTATTTTATCGTCTGTCTGAAAGTGTAATCAAGGGATTTCGAAAATGAAATAATTGAAAATCCATGTCAAGAGGTTAATTTTCACATCCTGTAACCATTGTGCGTTTTCGTATATAAAAACATTACCGCATATTTAATTTCCAACGTCAAAAATTCTTATTTGCATGTTGCGCGGCGGTGAGGTTTGGTTACCATTGGCCGACGACGATCCTCTTCTTTGTGCTGTGATTCGTTAGCCACATAATCACGTTGTCTACAAAAAATGAACATCGCGTTGCACAGCCTCCAATTCAGGCGATCGGAAGCAAGTGTGCCATATTTGCTGGATTTTTTATTCATACTTCAATATTACAAAAGCTGGCAGCCTAAATGAACGGCGCTTGAAAAACATTTGCAAAACGCGTATTTAAGGTAAGGTATGTCGTAATTAAGTACTGAGAAATTATGCCTACGTATACGAAACCTTTTCCCTTATTCTTGTCCAATGTGAGGTTGCATTTCAGTACAATGTTTGGAGTAGAGAAGCAAAAAGGAAATAAATAAAAATACACCAGTAGCCTAAGTTTTTTGTAATTATCTCCAAGTAGGCCTGAAGTATTGCACTTCAACTAATCTTGGTGTGAAATTTCAACTGGAAGATCTGTGTTCACACTTTCTTACCATAGACCTTAAAAGTAAACCAATGGCTTTAAAACCCAACTAAGACCTCAGGCTATGCTACAAGTACATCTCCCATCAAATTCAAGATTTCAGGGGGAAGCAGAAAATTTATAGATATTGCACTAGGAGACAATGTGTATTGTACATTTCTTTTTCAACCATTTAAGATCACATAATTATTGAAATGAAACACTGTTCAGTCACACACAGTTTCTACACACATTTTGCACACTTATGTTATCAGTTATGTCACATTTAAGCCGCAAGTTCAAGAGTTGTCTTGAATCTTCACGTTTCTCAGAATAAGCAAGTATTCATAGTGGGAACTGCATCTGGAAAATCATGTGCATTATTAAACTTTTCTGTAAATATTGATTGGTATATAATGATCACAATAACACAATATCACATTTGATAACAAAACTTAATCACAAGTAACAAAAATTGTAAACTATACTTACTATTGACTGGTTTGCTGAGATTTACTTTTCTCGGTTTAGAAATTAGAATCATGGTGATAACTTGGAAGCACGAAGCAGACACACGTGTTAAGGCCAATTCACAATGTCCGTCACGTCACGTCACCGTCCGTCAGAACATTCCACAATGTATTTCTTTGGCGGCATTCACACCGTCCGTCAACGGACCGTCACGTCACGTCAACGTCTGTCAAGCTTTTTCGAGAAGAATGTTTTGACGGAACGGCCGTCTGCTAACATCGGAAGTTAACCTATTTTCGTCACGCGAATTACATGTTGCAGTCGACGATTGCACTGTTTATATGCAAATGTGTTTGATTCATCTTTGTGTTGTTGTTGAACTTGTTTAGGGGTAAATCTCAAATGTTTCATGGCGACTTGAATATTTTTGTCAATTGAGTGTCCCACTAAAATCGAGGTCGGATATCTGAAATCAAAAAATGGTTTATGTTACGTAACATTGTAAAAGAAACGACTGAAGCAAACTGTTCGTTTGAATAAGATTGTAATTTGATTACGCATTTTTCATTAAATAACACTTTAAATGAAAATGTCAGTTCTAATGAAAGACAAAAATTCAGTTGTTTACGACGATATTAACAATGGCAGCGAGCAAATCGAAATGATTAAAGTATACAGGCGCTATTTATGCTCTTACAAGTATGGTTTGATGTCTTCATATGTTTATTTTATCGCTTGAAAATAGATGTCGATGTTTTGAAATGTTTCAGTTTCCAGTAAGTTGGCCACAAACATACACTGTAAAGTTTTCTTTTGCCATTAATAACATTTAGCGTTGTTGTTCTCCCTTTCTAGTATTAAACTACCACTTTCTACACAACAGATCGCCACTTATAACCTCACTTTCAACATCGCGTATTGAGATGAACGAATTGACGTGACGGACACGGACGGACAGTGTGAATACAACTTAAATGTTTACCCTAGAACACTAGCGATAGTCGATAGGTGTTTTGGCAGTATCGTCGATACAGCGTCTGACCTCAACATGACGTCACGATTGCTCGAAGTGTGAAGTGAAGTGAAGTGAAGTGAACATTACCCCTCTGGTAGCGTAACCGTAGAGACATCTATCGGGCGGTCGGGAAGTCTTGGGTGCCCTCCTGCGCTGTCTCTAATCGCGAGTAACAAGTGTACGTGGCTACGTGCTGCCATCTGTAGACTGTGAGCGAGAACAGATTAGATGTATACAGTATTTTCTTTATTCGTGTATGTAATTATAAAACAGGATCATAACAATAATAGACTCTCCCACAGTTAAAACAGTTTTCCGAATAAAATTCTACGTGTGGCAGGAAAAAATTGTCATTTTTATCGTACAAATTGGGTAGAGATGTGCACATACTCATTATATGTAGTTACAAGTATACCCATTTATGTTCTGTGAAATGTTGATCACGTGCATCGAATCCCCCCGACTGTAGCTATTGCCGGGCTGATCTCGGCTACTTCAGTTGGTTTCCTGTTCACGCTACTTCCTTCCGTTCCTGCTTTGCGCCGCCGCCGCCGCCGCCGCCGCCGCCGCCGCCGCCCAGGCCCCGCACCTGGTCCGCCGCCGCCGCCGCCGCCGCCGCCGCCGCTGCCGCCGCCGCCGCCGCCGCCCAGGCCCCGCACCTGGTCCGCCGCCGCCGCCGCCGCCGCCGCTGCCGCCGCCGCCGCCCAGGCCCCGCACCTGGTCCGCCGCCGCCGCCGCCGCCGCCGCCGCCCAGGCCCCGCACCTGGTCCGCCGCCGCCGCCCAGGCCCCGCACCTGGTCCGCCGCCGCCGCCCAGGCCCCGCACCTGGTCCTGCTCCTCCGCCGCCGCCGCCGCTGCCGCTGCCGCCGCCCCCCAGGCCCAGCCCCTGGCCCCCCGCCGCCGCCGCCGCCGCCGCCGCCGCCGCCGCCGCCGTCGTCTTCGTAGCAGCACCAACGTCCACGCTGCCGCCGCCGTCGCCGCCGTCATCGCTGCCGCCCTGCCGGTCTCCGCTCGTCGCCCTGGACTGCGCCCCTGTCGTAAGAGCTGCCCATGGCGACCTCATCGTCCACCCCGTCAACTTCCTCCTCCCTCTCCGCAGTTCCCACAATAACCCTGCCCCCTGTCCATACTGCACCCATCATTCTTACTACTACCCCCTCCCTCGCCTCCACAACAATCACCTGGAGCCCCTCCAGCCTTCCCCAAACTACTCTCCCGCTCCATGTCATCCTCTCCGCTTCACCATCCCATGAGGTCCCCCCTCCCCCTCCGCTCTACCTCCCCCTCACTACCCCCTACACTGCACCGGTCAATTCCGCCCATGTGACGCACCGCCGAGCCACGGTGGCAGATACGCCGCTGTCGCCCCCGCCCCCTTCTCACCTTCTACCCCACCATCCGCCTCCCATCGAAATCCCACTTGATCGTGTTTCCCTCCCAGCCCCTCCTACCTATGCCTCCGTCACCGCCTCTGCTCCAGTATCTCTACCTGCCTCTACTGGCGCCATCCCCAAGCGCACCCAGAAACGGGGAAGTGCGGGCCCTTCCCCCGCCTCCACCAAATCGAAGAAAGCTCCCCCCCCTCCCCCGCCCCCTTCTCCTCCCCCTCTTACGGACTCTATGGACACCGCCCCCATTCTCCCACGCCCCCAACCCGACATGTTCACATATGTACTGTCCCATCCTGATCCCCGATTCCTTGAACATAAAAACCTCTCCCTCCAAATTCGGAAGTATTTCCCCTCCGCCCCCATCTCCCAAATTATTCCCCGCCGAGACTCTGTCCTCCTGAAGTCCCCCAGCCCCACCCTCCACACAGACATCCTCGCTCGCATCCCCAAGGTCCTTTTCGGTCCTCATGCCTCCCTCACCCCCTACTATACAGCCTCCTCTGCCCGCCAACCACCTCCCCCCCGCCGCCCTCCGACCCTCACCGCCGTGATCACAAGGCTTAGTCCTTTGATTACGGAGGAAGAGGTGTTGGAGCAACTCAACTCTCACCCCGACATCTCCATCCGTTCCGCCAAGCGGATCAACAATGACTCCGGCCCCACCCGTTTGATGCGGATATTTACTGAATCCGCATCTTCCCTTGACCACCTCTTCCTCGAGGGTGCGCTGATCTATGATCGCCGCCACACAGTAGAACCCTCCCGATCCCCCCCGCAAGCCTACCGCTGCGCCAGGTGCCTCGTTTATAATGATCACCTGACGCAGAACTGCAAAAACCCTCCCACCTGTCCCCACTGCAAAGACTCCCACCTCCATAAACACTGTCCCAACCTCACCTCTCCTCCCACCTGCAACACCTGTGGCGGCCCTCACCCTACCTACTCCTACAAGTGCAAATCCGTCCCTCCACCTGCTCCCTCCAAACCCGAACTCACCGTCCCCATCCGCCCCATAGATCCTCCCATGCACCCCAATCAATCCTTGGTCCCTCCCCCCACCGCCGAAGACGTTATCCGGTTCGTCACCACCGTCCTCGCCAACATCCACCCCTTCCAGCGTCCCCACACCCTCCAACAGATTGCACTGGCCGCCAGGTCCGTGTTCAATCTGGACACCTTTGCCACCTTCTCCCGTGCCCACTCCCACTTCGCCTTTTCCCGCCTCGAGACCCAAGTTTAAGTCCCTCCGGTCCCCTTCCTTTCCCCACCCCTCCTCTACCCTCCCCAACCCTCCCTCTATCCCATCATGGCAGGCCCATCCTATACCCTCCTCTACCACAACATCCGCTCCCTCCCAGCCAATAAGAACCTCTTCCTCCACACTCTCTCCCAACACCGCGTGGATGCCTTCCTACTCAACGAGACCTTCCTGCAACCCCGCCGACCAGTCAACACCAATCCTTACCTTCTCCACCGCACCGACGGACCCCCACCCCTGGCCCGAGGCGGAGTGGCGATCGGCCATCTCCGTCACCACCCCGTCCGGCTACACCCTCTCCTCAATGACCCCACTGAACACTTGATCCTCAGCCTCTTTCTTCCCTCCCTCACTGTCACTCTCGCCACCATTTACATTCGCTCCACCTCTCCTCTCCCGTACGATTTCCTCTCCCATGTCGACCGCACCTTCCCGACCTATGTCATTGCCGCTGACCTCAACCTTCATTCCCGTCACCCCGCTGAACTCCGGCGGTGGCGTCAGTTCGTCACCACCTCGCTCCGGGGCGACGTCCTTCCCCTTCCCCGCCCAACCCGCCCCGAAAGCAACACCACACCCGATGCAGTACTGGTGTCTCCCAACCTCCTTGGGCGCATCACGGCGGACGTCCTCGACCTAATAGGCAGTGACCACGCCCCTGTCCTACTTACCTTTGACCACCGCCCCCGCCCTGCCCGCGCTCCTCGTCCCATGCCCCCTCCCAAACTCGTCCATGATTATTCCCGTGCCGACTGGGATGCCTACCGTCGCTCCATTGACACCTCGGTCGAAAGCCACCCACTACCCCTCCATACTCCCGCCGATATTGACCATGCCTCCTCCTTTCTCCAGCAGACCGTTGCTGACGCGGTCCATGCCCACATCCCTACCCGGGCGATCTATCCTCACCGCCCTACCCTTCCTCCACAGGCCGTCCTTCTCCTCCGCGAATCCCGCCGTCTGTACCGCTCCTTTCTCCGGACCCGTGACCGGGATACTCTCCAACGCCACCGGCAACTCCAACGACACATAAGAAACCTTTTGACCGCGAAGAAACGCCGGGACTGGCGTCAGACATGCACCCGCCTTAACTCGCTCCTCCCGGTCTACTCCGCCAAGTACTGGCGTGCCTTCCGCCGCCTTACTGGCAGTCACTCCTCCCCCCACTACCCACTTCTCCATGATGATCGTCCTTTCCCTGACAACGCCAGTAAGGCAGAACATTTTGCCTCCTACCTTTCTGATGTATTTTCCATTCCTGATGATCCCCTCTTTGACTACTCTCTCTTCCCGGATGTCCATGAGCGCACCGACACCTCCTCTCCTCCGCTCGCCCCTGGCTTCCAGTACTTGGACCGAATTCCTCCCTCAGAATTGAACACTCCCATTACTGCCCGTGACATAATAGACACTCTTCGCACGAAACGAAACACCGCCCCCGGTCACGACCGGCTAACCTACCGCCACCTTCGCGCATGCCCCCTCTCATTTCATGAAGTCCTTGCCAAACTCTACAACGTCATCCTTTACACTGGCTTCTACCCCGACCTGTGGAAAATCTCCCGTATTCTCATGTTCCTCAAGCCTGACAAGCCCCCGTCCCAGACCTCATCCTACCGTCCCATCAGTCTTACCTCCGTGTTCAGCAAGGTCCTGGAAACCATCCTTTCTCGTCGAATCCACCAGCACCTCTACCGCCACCAGTTTCTCCCCTCCTCCCAATGTGGCTTCCGACCCTCCTTCTCCGCCGACGACCAGCTCCTTCGCCTGACTCATCTCCTCTCCGTCCAACTCAACTCCCGTCGCTCCGCAATTTTTGTATCCCTCGACATCCAAAAAGCCTACGACCGAGTATGGCATTCCGGTCTCCTCTTCAAGATCCAGCTCTACGCCCTTCCCATTAATTACGTCCGCCTCATCGCTTCCTTCCTTACCCGCCGCCCCTCCTACGTCACTGTCTGCAACTCCAACTCCCGTATTTTCTACCCCTCCGCCGGGGTGCCCCAAGGCTCAGTCCTCTCTCCCCTCCTCTATCTCCTCTACTCTGCCGACATGCCTCAACCCCAACCTCCCGTCTATCTCCTCCAATATGCTGACGACACCGCCTTCCTGGCCCTCGCCCCCTCCCTTGCCCGTTCCCAGGTTTTGCTCCAGTCCCACCTCACCGAGTTCGCCTCCTGGTGTAACCGGTGGCTCCTCTCCGTCAATCCCGACAAATCCCAGGCAATAGTCATAGGTCGTACTACCCGCACCTTCCGCCTCCACGACTTCTATCTTACCCTTCACAACCGACCCATCCGCCACACCCCCACCCTCAAGTACCTTGGCCTTACCCTTGACCGCCAACTGTCCTGGACTCCATACCTCAAATCCCTCCGTGAGAAAGTTCTGTCCCGCCTAAACCTCCTAAAACTCCTCACTGGCCGGACGTGGGGCCTCCACCCTTCCACTGTCCTTCACACCTACAAATCAATCATGCGCCCCGTCCTTTGTTCCTTCCACCCCGCCTGGATATCAGCCCCTCCTACTTTCTACAAGTCCCTCCAGATTCTAGAACGCCACGCCCTCCGCCTCGCATACCGTATCAGACTCCCTTCCCCCACGCGGATCCTCTATGACCTCATCCCCTTCCCTCCTCTCCTACATCACCTCGAACATCTCCGGCTCCTTTACGCATCCCGCAAAATAGAGTCCCAAAACCCTCTGGTCTACCCTATTCTTACGAATCCCGGGCCTCTGCCGCGCCTCCGCCAAACCGTCCCTCCCGGCCTTCACCTCCATACGCTCCGTATCCTCTCCCAAGGCAATTTCCGCACCCTTCCTCTACCGGATACCGAACTTCGGCCCGATATCTACCCCTCCTACCAACTCTGATCCCTTCCCCGTAGCATCAGCGCCCCTCCCCTCTCTCCCGTCCCTTTTCCTTCCCGCCCGCTTGGCTACCCTCTCCCATGCCCAGAGTCTCGTCACTCCTTCCCTCCTTACGCTCTCTTCCCTCCCCTTCTCCCCCTCCCCCGCACTTCCCCCGTCCCTGCCCCACCTCCCCCCCTCCAACCCCTCCCCACTCCCTGCGGGGGCGTCTCGACTTTTTATCTATGTGTTCAGTGCAAGTGTCTCCAGTGTCGTGTGTTTTACTCAGTGCCTCCATAATCGCCGTCCCCATGTTTTATTCTTTACGCCGTCAGCTGTCTCCGTGTGTGAACTTCGTGTCTCCGCAATGTACTTTTAAACTTGTCACCGTGGCCGGTTGTTTTTACTGACTGTGTGTGTGTTTTATCACTACTCGTCTCTTTTTTGTTCTCTGCCATATGTTTTGTCCCGTTTATACATGTCCGTTTTACTCTGTCGAAAAATCTGTCTGTCAAGTTTTTTATTTCCCCAATTTTGTCCATCTTTTTATATTTTATCTCTTCTTTGTCATGCTTGTGTATCACATGGCTGAAGAGCAGCCACCGCAGTTGCTGCCAGCCTGCCAGCTGTTTCTACGGCTGGCTTTAAAACAACAATAAAGGAAAAAAAAAAAAAAAAAAAAAAAATTGATCACGTGTCGTCAACTGCAACACTGCTTGCAGTTTAACCTGGTGCGAATTGCATCAGGCTTGAGAAGTTGTGTTATTTGCAATTTTTGTAAGGGAGAATTCACACTCCCTATGAATCTATGACAAACATTCGCAAGACAATCTACCAAAATACTACAGTTGAAGTGATAACAATGGAAAGGCAAGGTACACACTAAGAAGTTGCCGCTGTTAATGCTGTTACTTTTATATTTCCTCTTGAACTCTCTAATTCAAATATTAAAATATCATTAAATAGTATCACTGTTCTGTTAATGTCAGTCTATAATGACAAATTGTCAGTGCTGCGTAATTCCTACAGCTCACAATACTCAAGTCGTGCCGGCTGCGATGTGTGGCGCTCCAGTCATGGTCTGCACGGCCACTACGGTCGGGGGTTCAAATTTATGTGCCGGTAAAATTTTAGTTCGTATTTCGGTGGCCTCGCGTGGTTATGTTGGCAACAACAACGACAAAGAAAATTTGTATCGCTGCTCCAGGTTGAGAGGGACTTGTATGTACTCTTGTCCACTCTGCAAAGGTAACTGTCCTCGAAAACCGAAGATTTCATGATAAAGTATTTGCGCGATTGCTAATGCCAATGCCTCACACACATGACTGTCGGCATTAATAGCCAACATTATCTCGCGACTTTGTCTTGGTTTTGGACACAACTGGAGCAACAAGAGATAACAAACTGCGAAAATCCTCCAAGTCATCCTAACATATTTCTAAAATACACGCCCTCCTATAGTGTTAATTCCTGAACGGGCATTCTGTATGCTCCGTGAGTAGCGCGCTTGCGAAGAAACTCTCTTTGTCACCATCTACGCTTCCTCCTCCTTTTTTTCCAATCATCTTCGAAAAAAGCGAGCGTACCACCAAATAAAAATGTGAAATCCTCCAAGTCGTCGTCAGAATCCATCGCACAGTGATACAAATCAGTAAGTGTAAACGCACGCTCCTACATATATGCGGTTGATACTTGTCAGTTCATATACAAGTCACGATATATGTCGCAAAGTCGCATATACATATATCTCATACTTGTGCCGATACAAATCGCAGTGTAAACGTACCTTACTGCAGTGTAAACATACATAACAGTGCAAAATCCATCCAAAAAACGAGCGTCAAGTATACGCAAACCAGGTAAATGCAGCAGTGTTTTGGTCGGATCAAGATGGCTACCCTTGGCTTCAAAGCTGTGGCCTCAGAGCGCCTACGTTTATTCTTACCTCTGCGAATTAGGAGATGGGACCTAGATAAACTGAAGGAACCTGAAGTTTTTGAGAATTTTAGAAGGTGCTTTAGGCAACAATTGACTGAAACGGGGGGAAATAAAACAGTGGAGGGGGGATTGGTAGCATTGAGAGATGAAATAGTGAAGGCAGCAGAGGACAAAATAGGTAGGAAGGCAAGACATACAAAAAATCCTTGGACATCACAGGACATACAAATTTAATCGATGAAAGGAGGAAATATAAAAATGCAATAAATTAAACAGGCAAAATGGAGTACAGACAACTAAAATTGAGATTGACAGGAAGTGCAAAATGGCTAAGCAAGCAAAATGGCAAATGCAAGGATGTAGAAGAATGTATAAATAGGGGAAATAAGAGAGATACTTGGAGATAAGAAAAACAGCTCTATGAATATCAAAAACACAGATGGAAAACAAGTTCTCAGCAAAGAAGGGAAAGCTGAAAGGTGGAAATAGTATATAGAGAGGCTCTACAACGGAAATGAACTTAGAGGCAATGTTGTAGGAAGGGGAGAAGATGTAGATGAGGATGAAATAGGAGATGCTACACTGAGAGATGAATTTGACAGAGCACTGAAAGACCTAAATCGAAACAAGGCCCCTGGAGTAGATGATGTTCTACTACATGATATTGTAGAACCGGCCATAGCAAAACTATTTCACCTGGTGTTGTAAGATGTACGAGACAGATGAAGTACCCTCAGACTTTAAGAAAAATGTAATAATCCCCATTCCAAAGAAATTAGGCGCAGCCAAGTGTGAAAACTACAGAACCATCTGTTTAATAAGTGATGTTTGCAAAATATTAACACAAATTATTTACAGAAGGATGGAAAAGGTGGTAGAAGCTGAGCTCGGGGAAGATCAGTTTGGGTTCAGGAGAAATGTAGGAACACGGAAGGCAATACTCACTTTACAGCTTATCCATACATATCTAGCTTTTGTAGATTTGGAGAAGGCTTTTGACAATGTTTATTAGAATAAACTCTTTCAAGTTCTGAAGCAAGCAGGAGTAAAATATAGGGAGCGTAATGTTATTTACAACTTGTATAAAATCCAGACAGTGGTTGTCGGAGTTGAAGGGCATGAAAGGGATGCAGTGGTTGGGAAGGTAGTAAGTCAGGGTTGTAGCCTTTCTCCAATGTTATTCAATTTGTACATTGAGCAAGCTATAAAGGAAAGCAAGGAGAAATTTGGAGAAGGAATTAAAGTTCAGGGTGAAGTATTAAAAATCTTGCGTTTTGCTGACGATATAGTAATTCTGTCAGAGAAAGCAAAGGACCTGGAAGAGCAATTGAACGGAATGGACAGTGTGCATATGTAAGATGAACATTAACAAGAGCAAAACTAGGGTAATGGAGTGCAGTCTAAGAAAATCAGGTGATGCTGAAGCAATTAGATTAGGTAACGAAACAATAAAGGAGGTAGATGAGTTCTGTTACTTGGGCAGTAAAATAACAAATGATGTTCGCAGTACAGAGGATATAAAATGCAGAATGGCAATGGGTAGAAAAGCGTTGTTGAAGAAAAGAAATTTGCTTACATCGAATATTAATTTAAGTGTAAGGAAGTCTTTTGTGAAGGCATTTGTGTGGATTGTTTCCTTGTATGGCAGTGAAACATGGACGATAAATAGTATGGACAGGAAGAGGATAGAGGCATTTGAAATGTGGTGCTACAGAAGAATGTTGAAGAGTAGGTAGCTGGATCGCGTAACTAATGAGGAGATACTGAACAGAACTGAATTTGCAAAAATCTCCATTCAGTCATCAAGATTACAATTTAAGTACCTGCACATATCCTAACTTCTTGAGATAATACCAGTGCATAGTTTTTAAATCTTTTACTTTATTTCAGATAATGTGCAGGCTGCTCATAATGCTTTTAAGGGCATATATGCAGCTCAGAGAGAAATATTGCAGACATCTGCATTACTATTAATCACCCCAGCAGTGTATAGAATAGTACTTCTCATGCCTGAACCAGTGGAATATAGTCGAGTAAATTAAAAATATTAGCCGCTATCTGACCCTGATAATGTAATGTTTTCTTTATTACATTTTAGGTTATTTTTCAAACAAAATAGTGACTTTAGTTCTACAGATGTCAGTTCTATGTACAGTGTTTAACATATAGCTTAACATTATAATACCTACAAAGTAATCAGCAAGACTTCAAGTGAATTTAGTTCACACAACTCCTAGAAGGTGTAGATAATTGTGTATACTTTTGTTCCTAATTAGTAAGAATGTTGCTAAAAACGAAGCAAATAACTGCCTAACAGAAATAACAGGAACGTAATAAACAAAGAAATACAATAGTAGCAACGTTACCACATCGATATGATTTAGTGTATCACTCATGTGTTAACAAAGAGACACGAAAAACTAACATGAAAATAAAACAAATGTGTTCTTGGGTCGAAAAATGCAGCGTTCTTGACATAGGTAAATTGGACAGATGCCAGCATACCAGGCATGGAATGCACTTGAATTACGAAGGAAAAAGCTTCATATGTAAAATGATTGATGAAATCATTGCAAACAGGGAGAGCTCGAACAAGAAAATTCCATGTATGGGAAGTATCTCGACACGAGAAGAAGCAGCGACCACAAAGGCAAGAGGAGCAGAAGAAAAAGTCACTCCCAGCAATCGTGCAATAGCAAGGTGAGCAAAAATCAAACTTTGTCTATATTCCACCGAGCCGCGGTGGAGTAGCCGAGCGGTCTAAAGCGTCTCGCTGCGGAGCGCGCGGTTGCTCGCCGTGGAGGTTCGAGTCCTCCCTGGGGCATGGGTGAGTGTGCTTGTCCGTAGGTTAGTTTACCTAGGTTTAAGTAGTTTCTAAGCTACGGACTGATGACCATGCAGTTTGGTCCGATAGATTTACAAACATTTGAACGTTTATATTCCACAAAAATATATGTAGTCTGAAGAATAAAATAGGTCAGTTGCTAATAAGTTTAAAAGATGAGTGTGAAAGTGAACTTGATATACTGTGTTTCTCAGAACATCATGTTATAAATGGAATACAAATGCTACAGATTGAAAACTTTAGCTTAGCGACCCATTACAGTAGATCTGTTATGGAAAAGGGTGGGGTTGCAATTTTTGTTAAGAATAATATAGTGTACAATTCTCTAGATTTAGGTAAATACTGTATTGATCAACATTTTGAGGTGTGTGGCATTCAGTTAACAGCAGAGAGTGCAACAATTATTGTACTGACTGTTTACAGGGCAGTGGAAATCTGAATGTATTTCTGAGACAAATTGAATCACTTCTATCCCATCTATGTAGGAAAACTAAATCAATTATTGTAATGGGTGACTTCAATGTGAACTTTTTAACAGAAAACAATAAGAAAACAGACTTTGAACACTTGATGTACTGTTACAACTTAGTATCAGTTGTGAACACACCAACAAGAGTAACATCCAGTTTCAGTACCTCAATAGATAATGTATTTTTAGATCAGGATATTTACAATAATATAACTGTCAAAATTATTGTTAATGGCCTCTCTGACTATGATGGACAGTTCCTCACTCTAAAGGAAATAAATGTACACAGAAAATCAAATTTCATATGGAAAAACTTTAGAATTATAGACAGACACACGATAGAAAGCTTTAAGCATAAATTACAACTTGTGGATTGGTCTCCTGAATATACCACAGCTGATGTTAACTCAAAATTTAATATATTTAGCAATGATGTTACAAGCCTGTTTGAGGAAACATTTGCTAAAAATTTTCTGAGAGAAAACCTTTTAAAGCCAGGAAACAAGCCTTGGCTTACTAAAGGCATGAAAACTTCCTGCAAAACAAGGTAAGAACTATATGCTGAAGCCAAGAGTTCAAATGATCCCAGTAGAATTAGGCATTATAAACTCTATAATAAAATTCTGAATAAGACCATACAAGCAGCAAAGAACATGTGCTTGAAGGTAGACATTGATAACGCAAGCAATAAAGTTAAAACTATTTGGAACTTTGTAAAGAAAGAAACAGGGAAAAATGCAGATTGCAGTGAAGCTATCCACATAAAAAGTGAGTCCATCTTGTTAGTGATCCAAAAAAAGTTGCACACACATTCGACAGACATTTTCTAACAATAACAGAAAAAATAGGTTTACTAGGTTCCATTAACCAAGCCTTGAATTTTTTGAAAGCCAAAGTACCTATCACAATACAACAGACGGAAGTAAAAACAGTCACTGTTAAAGAAATGGAAAAAAATTATTAATTCACTAAAAAGTAAAAACTCTACTGGAGTTGATAATACCTCTAACAAATTATTAAAATACTGCTGCAGCCAAGTAAGTGAAGTCCTTTGCCACATTTTTTATGCATCACTTAAGCAAGGAACAGTTCCCGAATGGCTTAAGTATGCAGCTGTGAAACCGCTATACAAAAAAGGTGACAAGACAGATACAGCTAACTATCGGCCAATATCACTATTAACAAGTTTTTCAAAGGTGAGGATAGTTAAGTATCTCAGTAAAAACAATATCAACAGCAAAAGTCAGTTTGGATTTCAGGAAGGTGTGTCAACAGAAAATGCAATATTTGCCTTTGCTGCCAAAGTCTTGGACTCTGTCAATAAGAAACTAAAGGTGGCTGGCATATTTTGTGACCTAACAATAGCTTTTGACTGTGTCAGTCACCAAATTCTTTAACAAAAAGCTGCACATCTTGGCATAAGTGGTTCAGCAGGGAAATGGCTTGACTCATACCTATCAAACAGGAAACAGAAAGTTGTGCTGGATAGTGTAGCTGGTTTCCCAATATCATCAGAATGAGGTACTATCACATGTGGAGTACCTCAGGGCTCCATTCTAGGCCCCCTACTTTTTATTATCTTTATAAATGACCTTCCTCTCTGTGCAGAATACTGTAGATTCACCATTTTTGCTGACGACACCACTCTTCTCATTGATAATTCAGTTGATAAACTAGAGGCAACAGCAAATACGGTTTTGACTGAAATAACTAAATGGTTTTGCGTAAATGGTCTTTCTTTAAATCTCACTAAAACAAACTTCATTCAGTTCCATACAACATCTAGGCCTAACGATGAAGAAATTTTAGTAAAAATAGGTGACCAAGTTATTACCAGGGTGGGTGCATCAAAGTACCTAGGCTTGCATATTGATAGCAGACTCAACTGCTCTAACCACATTCTAGATCTATGAAGAAGATTGAGTTCAGCAACATACACATTATGCATTGTTTCTTCTTACACGAATATGGAAACGATGAAAGCTGCCTATTATGGTTACTTTCACGCCATTATGGCGTATGGAATTATTTATTTGGGAAACCAGCCATTAGCTAAAAAAAGTACTGTGTATGCAGAAAAGGGCCATAAGAATTATGTGTAGAGTCCAGCCTAGAGCCACATGCAGGAATCTTTTTAGAGAACTCGAAATCCTCACATACACTGCACAATATATTTTCTCATTGATGTGCTTTATAAGAAAAGAAAATACAATTTTTCAACCTAATAGTGCATCTCATAGTTATGATATCACAAGGAAACATGATATCCACTATGAACAGACAAACCTAACAATGATACAGAAAGGAGTCCATTTCAGTGGCTGTAAAATTTTTAATGCACTCCCTTCAAGATTTAAATGTTTGGTAGAAGATGAGCCCATGTTTAAAAAAAAACTTGAGGAAGTACCTATTGCAAGGAACATTTTACTCAATAGATGAGTTTCTTAACTACAATACTTAGTATTTTCATGTAGGTCTAATGTAAACTCTAAATACATGCACTAATCAATAGTTGTAATCCTTATTATTTTTATTATAAACCCATATTCTATTATACTTCCTTACTGTAACTATTGTTGGCTTATAATTTTGTTTATCGATGATTTTTTTTTCTTGTGATAGAATCTAGTAATTGTATAATGTAATAAGAAAAGATTTTGTTTGAATTATGTGTTATTATAAACTGTATCCAAACAACATGTAAAATTGACACGTTCCATATCCTGTGATTTATTCACAACGTGGATCACCGGAACAAGAAATAAATAAAATAAAATAGCTATCATACAGTTCATCGTCAAAATTTTCAAAGTTACACATTTCCTGGAGCCCAACCAAATTGAGCAAATCAGTTGTCTTCTGTTCACGACGTGTAGTCTATGGTGGGCTTTAAACGGCTTAAAAAAGCACCATTCATTTTCCTGAGAAAATTTCAACAAACCATGATTTTTGGGTACCAAAAAAACAAATTGTAGGGATGGTCACTTCGATGCTTTCTATTCACTTCAAATCTTCGAAATTTCTACCATATGTTCTTATGATGTTCGGACGGCTCTGAAACTTACCATGCAATTTGAAGAAAGATACCCGGCGAAGAAGTATTATTTTTGTACATGTTGAAGATTGAAATCTTCGGTACATGAAGAGGTGATTTTTGCTTTCGTTTACTTTACAGTTAATATGCAGTTTCCGGTTTAGTGAACTGTTGCAACATATTTTAAAGAGTTTGCAGAGGTAAAAACACATTGCGTAAACTTCTCGTGTGCTCTGATGTTAGGTTACACATAGCTTTGTATGAAATGTAGATAAGGTATCGAAATTTAATTTAAAGTTTAGAGCAGAATGATAGCTTATGTGGTTCTCGAGATATCGGTCTGTGAATGATAGCACACGACAGTAATAGGTTCGAAAACGCAATTTCTGATTGTATCTTGAGGAATATGAAATGACCAAAATATTATGTGTATGTTGTTTAGGTGTTTATCTGGAAAATCCGTTTTCCGTTTTTGGAAATGTGTATTCGTTATCGCGATGCACTACAAAAATCATAATTTTTGGTATCAAAATTTCCAACTGCGTGCATTAGCTAATCTACACTTCTATTCAGGGAAAATCGTCGAAATTTTTACGATTCGTTCTAATATTATACTATCCAAATTTTACTCACCATTAATTTCATGTTATATAAGCAGGACACTCTGATGTTACAGGAAAAAGACGGGAACCAGCTGAAAAATGCTCCTTCCAGAGCACAGAAAAGGCGAATGTCTTACCTGACACAAAAGTGTGGAACCAGCTGCCTCAATCCTCATTCCGACCTCCTCACCAAAAATTTTGGCATGCGAACATATTTGCGCAGTTTTAGACTGAATGTGAGAAGGACAGAGACAGTGCAACAGGCAGAGAGAGCCATATATGATGGAACAGAGGAAGTGTCGGTTCAGGAGAAAGGCAGATGCACGAAAACAGTAGGGGGAAGCGAAACGAGATGTCGAAAGTCAGGAACAGTGGCAACAACAACTAAGACAGATGCAGATGGTAGCAATTGGAGCAAAGGAGAAAACAGTGGGAAACTGAGACAAATGGAGATCATACATAAAGCATGAGCGTGCAGCTCTCCAATACCATAGCACGAAACAATTTGTCAAATTTTTCCCATCCCCAGTACCCGCGTCCTAGAGTTTTCCGGTCTACAGGTCAAACCCCAAGCAAACCATCTCCATGGATATATGTGTAAAGGAGACAATCGTGATTGAAAACAATGAAAGCCGACTCTAAGTGAGAAAGAAAGGATACTGGCAACAGGACAGGAAGTGAATGGGACAACGTCAGTGGGGCAGAGAGAGATGAAAGTGGCAGAAACAGACAGCGGTGAGGAATAGCGAGGGAAAGGGATGAAGACATTAAAAGTTTGACACAGACAGAAAGCGGCAGTGGGAGAGACAGCAAACGGACCGATACACATATAGATACTGACAGTGTTTCGAAATTGCTGAGTATGACGGTTTAAATGGGCAAAAGTATTTACAAAGTTATACACTAAAAGTGCGTGAATATGTTCGCATGCCAAAATTTTTGGTGAGGAAGTCGGAATGAGGATTGAGGCAGCTAATTCCATAATTTTGTGTCAATGAACGTATTCGCCTTTTCTGTGCAGGAGAATTTATCAGCAGGTAGGATATTACAATTTCTGAGGACACTTTGTGCACAGTAATGATATCCAACAACATTAATTTGTATTTACTTTTATTAGGTGTTACTTCAAAGTAGATATGAAAGGAATGGTTCATCATTTAACATTTATTTTTAAAGGAGCATATGCTATGGTCAATCTGGGACTGCATTCATCAGTTCCTTGTTTACCTCTTGCAAATATTTGTATATCCTGTTCTTTACGCAAGTGGGTAAATTTGTCTCTTTTTCTGCCAGGCAAATTGGTACTACGTATGTGCTACTTCCGCTACTTGTCAAAATAAGTGGCAGACAACTTGGCGACAATAAATAATGGTACTGTGCATGTGCGAGTCCTGCGAAACGTCGCTCATACGTGTCGCGAATATGGCCAAAAAGCGATATACAAAATCTATACACGACATGTATGCGCTGGAGGGTCTTCAAACACGTTTTGTGGATTTTTGTATGAGGTGATGTATTGCGACATTTCAAACTGACATGTATCCCAGAGTAAACGTACCTATTAAGGTGACTTGTGTGATGTTTATGTGAACGAATCGTTCTGATTGTGACGAGAAATTGAAGGAAATACCATTTCATGTGTAAATTGCCGCGCTAACGTGTGATCTTACCACTTTTATTATGAACGAACCTATACAACATCTTTACATGTAATGTAGCGTTTTTTCTCCTTTGGATTTTTTAAGATGAAAGTATTTCCCCCACTTAACAGACTATTTACTAATGTATAAGGAATAAAATATAAATTTGAGTTTTATTAAGTCAATTATTTCGAAAGCAAAATCTAGCGTTGGTTCACTCAATGGAATTATTTTATCTGACAATCGTCAGATTAGCTAAAGATGGAAACCACGTTTGTGATTCGTAATATTGCAATAACAACAATTTTTAAACAACATAAACGCGATTTTTTTCGTTTTTTTTTCGAAATTTTATTTCAAACAAAAACTTGAAACACCCAGTTTGAGGACGTTAAATGCATATATGATGAAATTAACGACTGTCAGTGTTTTGGTCGGAGTGTCATGGCGGCCATGGCTTCAAAGCATAGAATGGACGCTAAAGGGAGAGTTTATTAGCATCTAAATGAGCTAAGGAAGTGACGTAGTCGGCCACTGCGTCAAACATCCTGATGACTCAGAATGAAACATTCACTCTGCAGCGGTGTGTGCACTGATATGAAACTTCCTGGCAGATTAAAATTGAGTGTCAAAACTAACACTCGAACCTAGGACCTTTGCTTTCCGCTGGCAAGCGCTCTACTAACTGAGCTATCCCAACACGCCTCACGATGCCGCCTCGCAACTTCCGCCAGTACCTCGCCTTCTTCTTTCCAAACTTCACAGAAGCTCTCCTGTAAACATTACAAGAAGGATACGGTAGAGACATGCCTTAGCCACAACCAAAGGGATGTGTCTGGAAAGAAACTTTCACTCCTCAGCGGAGTGGTCACTGAAGTGAAACTTCCTGGCAGATTAAAATTGTGTGCCAGAACTGGGACCTTTGCCTTCCGCGGTCTAACGTCCATCACCTCTTTTCGGAATGACTCAAACTGAGCCCTAATATATTCCTGAATCACGGAAATGTTTATTAGTTCTCAGTCTATAACGAAATCATTCCACTGTAGGTGAAGTTGAACTTATCTTATATGCTGGCTGAAGTCCATTGCATTGTGATTTGTCTTCGGCATTCACTAAAGAATTTGATTTTACAGGATATTTTCATAAAGTAAATCCATCTTAGTTGATATGGAAACGATTTTATTTCCACTTAAACATTGCACAATCAAGAAATGCAGCAGCAAGCCAACACAGCTGCTTACAGGTTTCTGGCCACTCGGATACTCTCTAAAGACTAAGCAAACAATGGTTTCTCTCCAACATCTTTCTGCTTAACTGCATAATAAGATTGATGACAAAGTTTTGTAATTCACAATTAAACAATGTTCTTTTACATAAAATATGCCAAAATACAGAAGTTTAAACATTACATTTAAGCTTTGACTATTTATGTCAATGTATGTACTTGTTTCATGAATTTTGTATTTAAATGTAGTACACAAATTTAACGTCATTCTTTTGACTAGTGTTTACAGTCGTCAAATTATTTACATTATGTGTGTTTTCGAAATGCACACATATTTGTTTTGCCAATATTGTGTAGGCGTACTATTATTATGACATGGTATTTTAATGTGTTTCAGTTTGCGGTCAGATTATTTATTAATACGGATTTGTATATGGTTGTCGTAGTTTTGTTAATTTCTAAGATAGTTTCTTAGTACCAAACGGATTATTAATTTTAGTGCATGAAAAATTATCAGTATTAAATTTAGGATCTAGTGATATATAAAACATGGTCTGCCCTAATTTATTTAAACAAAAGGTATATATGAAATCATGTTGTGCAATAGTTTATAACATGTAGCAGTATTGTTTTTATACAAATTAGTATCATATAGGTTCAGCAATTTCCAAAACTAAGTGTAATGCATTTCTAGTGTTTGCAGCTATTATTTACGAAAGTATTAAAAACTGAAATTTACGTAAAAGATCAGTCAAAGTTATATTTAAATCAATGTACTATTTCTTAAAAGTGTTTTACTAATAGTGTTAATAGAATTTCAAACAGAAGGTGAAAATGTGAAATATCACATGTCCGGTAATGAAGTTTTACTTCAGGTATCAGATATTTCGTGTTTCTATGTTGGCAACTGATTTTTAGGAGTTAGCAACATAGCAGAAACGTTACAGCGGGCAAGCGCTTTACCAACTGAACGATCCTGCAACAACTCGCGATGTTGCGTTACAACTTTACTTCCGGCAGTACCTCGCCCCTACTTTCCAAACTTCACAGAAGCTCTCCTGTGAACCTTACAATACTAGCACTCCTGAAAGAAAGGATATGGAGGATACATGGCTTAGCCACAGCCTAAGGGATCTTTCCAGACTGAAACTCATTCTGCAGCAGAGTGTGCGTTGATATGAAGCTTCCTGGCAGGTTAAATTTGTGTGCCAGATCCTGGACTCGAACCTGGGACCTTTGCCATCTGCGGGCAAGCGCTCTACCAATTGAGCTATGCCGACACAACTCACGATGCCGCCTCACAACTCTACTTCCGCCAGTACCTCGCCTCCTACTTTCCAAACGTCACAGAAGCTGTCCTGCGAACTTTGGAAGACTAGCACTCCTGGAAGAGAGGATATTGTGGAGACATGGCTTTCCCAGAGCCTAAGGGATATTTCCAGAATGAAACATTCACTCTGCAGTGGAGTATGAGCTGATATGAAACGTCCCGGCAGATTAACCACTTAATGCCAGTTGTGACAATTCGCCTCATACCGTTGTGACCCATATATATTGAAGAATAAGTGTTTTCAGACCCCAGCGTCGCTTGTATCAGATTCTACAGGGACCGGCGCAGTGCGTGTGACGTGCTACCATCTGCCGAGCACTGACTGTCTTTCTATGACAACATTTGTGTATTGTGTGCGCGTTGCTAACCGAGACCTTAGTTTGTGTTCATTGTTCCGTGAAATACAGCTACATACAGAGGTAAGTTTCATTTTGAAAATTATATGTTGTTTTTCTAATACCTTTTAAGTATTTTATATCATATTTAGATGTGATAAAGCAGATAAAACTTTCAGTGAACACGTAAATACGGTTTGTGTAAAATATGCATCATCAGGCACTTTGGCACCTCTTTGGGCAAATGCAAGCGATAAAATAAAACGAAGAAAGGACGATAATTGTCATTCGTCTTTAGCGCTTACTTCCTTTACTGACAGATTTTTTTTTTTTCGTTTTTGCACCTTTATTTATAACAACTATCAATGGATTTATGAGGCAAAAGAAATCTTTCAATGCGATTTACTTTGTTTACACTTCAATACTGGCGTCCTGAGGACGTTCTAATGAATTATTGTCGCTCTACAGCTATTTTTAGCCATGGATCCGAAGTCCTTTTATGTCACAAAGAAAGTAAACACACGTTTGAAAACACGTGTGCCACCTGCAGCCGAAAGTGATGATAGTTGCCTAAGTGACTCTGAAGAAAGTGCAGATGATTATAATCCAACCTGCGTAGAAGACACGTCCTCCACAGATGAGAATTCAGACGTTTCTGCTAAATTGTAAAGCTGTAAACCTTGAATTGCCTCTTATGTAAGTATCCCCTATATTTCTTACACTTTTGTCGTTTCAGATGCTGATGCTGATAATGAGACTGGTACCATTTTTCAAGATCCGAGAGCTGTTTCCAGAACTGAAAGTGCCAACAGTACTGCAAAGAAACGTCTCCTATGGAAGACAGTACCAGCTGCTTGTAGCGAAAGAGTTACACCTGTTTGGAATAATTTCTTGCCAGAAGTAGATGGTGTAAAAGCTCTCATAGATTATTTTCGCAGCTTTTTTGACGCCTCACTTTTAGAGCATATAGTTGAACAGAGTAATACATTTTCTGTCCAGAAGAACGTAAATAAGCCACTACGACTTACAAAAGACGAACTTGAGCAGTTCCTGGGCACAGTTTTATATATGTCAATTTATCGTCTCCCTCGCACCCATATGTACTGGGCAGTGGCGAGTCGACTGCCACATGTTGCCGATGTTATGTCACGTGATTTGTGGAAAGACATCAAGACAAATCTGCCATTCAACGATAATGACAAAATGCTGAACACTGATGATCCAAACAGGGATAGACTGTTCAAAATAGTCCAGTAACTGATTCACTGCTTCCAAAATTTCAAGCCATACTTCAAACGCAGATGATGTGTGTTGATGAGCAGATAGTTCCATTCACGGGGCAGTGTGCACTGAAGCAATATTTGCCTAAGAAGCCCAATAAATGGGGTTATAAAATATTTATTTTATGTTACATAAAAAGTCTAGTGTACAATTTTGAGATTTATACAGAGAAAATTATGCCAGTGACAGGTTGTCCAGATATAGGTGTATCTGGAAATGTTGTGTTACACCTAGCACCAGCTATTAAAGATGACCAGAATAATCTATCTTTTTGACAACTCTATTTGTCTACCAATCTGCTTGTCGCATTGATGAAAAGGGGATTTATTCATTGGGAACTTTCCACTCAAACCGTCTTCCAGGTTGTACGTTTCAAACCGATAGCAACCTCAAGAAACAAGGCAGGGGGTGTTTTGAAGAAAAGTAAGCTATGCTTGAAGCTGTAGAGATCAGAGCAGTAAAATGGTTTGTCAACAGAGGTGTAATTCTTGCCAGCACATTTGCATCTGCTCATCCAGTGAGCACAATAAAAAGATGGGACCGAAAAGAAAACGCACGCACTCAAGTACCATGCCCTAACATTGTTACAGTTTACAATACATTCATGGGAGGGTTGGATTTACTTGACGCTCTAATTTCCTATTATAGGATTTTCGTGAAGTCAAGGAAATATTACCATAGATTGTTTTCCGACCTAGTTGATCTTGTGATAGTGGATTCGTGGTTGCTATATCGAAGGGATTGTGATGCTTTGGAAATTTCCCATCACAAATAAAACGATCTTCTGGAATTCAAATCCAGAATAGCAGATCCTCTCTGTAAGCAAGTAAAAGACACGAAAAAAGAGAGGTAGGCCCTCACTAAGTATGGAAATGGAAATTCAACATAAGAAGCGTCGGGGTCCAATGAAACCAGTCCATGATAAATCTACCTGTACCGATGGAGTAGGTCATTGACCTTGTGTAACAGAAAGGCATAGATGCAAAAGACCCAGCTGTAAAGATCAGGCAGTCATTATGTGTGCGAAATGCAAACTTCACTTCGCCTAAACAAAAATTCCAATTGTTTTAGGCAATTTCATGAGTAAAGAAATGTTGATCCTCTGCATTAGATTTATAAGTAACCATAATTGTAATTCAAAAGCTTGTTCATTTTTTTTTCAATAAATCTTATGAGAACCATAAAAAAATTTCCCTCAATGAAGAATTGTAAGCGTTTTATTTGTCAAATGCCTGTTGTCGCAAAATTGACACATACCTAATTATACCAACTGTATGTAACATTTCTTATATTTGATGTTATAAATGGTCTAAGACCCCAATATTGAGCATAATATGTGATTTTTTATTTTTCTTCTTGCAGTAGAAATTAATTCAGTGGTTAAAATTGTGTGCCGGAACTGAGACTCGAAACTGCGATCTCTGCCTTCAGCTGGCAAGCACTCTACCAACTTTTTTTTTCCAACTGTGCTATCCCGACACGACTCACGATGCCGCCTCACAACTTTACTTCCGCCAGTACCTCACCTCCTACTTTCCAGACTTCACAGAAGCTCTCCTACGAACCTTGCAATACTAGCAGTCTTGGAAGGAAGGATATGGTGGAGACATGGCTTAGCCTCAGCCTAAGGGATGTTTCCAGAATGAAACGTTCACTCTGCAGTGGAGTGTGCGCTGATATGAAACTTCCTGGCAGATTAAAATTTTGTGCCGGATCTGAGACTCAAACCTGGGACCTTTGCATTCTACAGGCAAGCGCTCTACCAACTGAGCTATGCCAACACGACTCATGATGCTGCCTCACAACTTTAGTTCCGCCAGTACCTCGGTCCCTACTTTTGAAACTTCACAGAAGTTCTTCTGCGAACCTACCAAGACTAGCACTCTTTGTCGAGAGTATTTCTTTGAATGTAACTTAATTCGACAAGAAAACGTCTGATATGATAGAGCGCATTCGGAATGTGGTGCACGTCTACTCATGGATCCATACTGGCCGGGCTATTTCATTTAAGAGATGAGCTGCGAGAGTATCAGGGATCGTGGCCACTGCTCGTACAACTTGCTGACGAACAGCGCCTGTGATTTCTTGTAATTGTTTGTCAGATTTAAGACTCAGTTATTTAAAGGTAGCGTTAATGTCTCATACTGCACCTTAACAATTAGCCCTCTGGTGACAAAATGGCCGAGGGCTGATAGCATCTGTTGAGCTATGATCTTGGGTATTGGCAATACTTGAGCAACATAGTTTACTTTGGATGTTATGTAAGAATTTGCTAATTGCACTTTTTGTATGGCATTTAGTTTACGTAAACCATTTTGTTGTATGGCCGCTTGTATTTTTGCCAACAATTTTCTGTAATTAAGGGCAGCCGTGCGGCGGATATAATTCATGTATTAAATTCCGAGTGTTTTGATAGTTTCTACACAATTTATTTGTACATCACCTTGAAGATCTAAACTTCGACCGATGTGCATTATACCCGAATTATTACAGTTTATTGTATTGGTGTGGTGTCTGTTCTTTCGGACGTCCGAAAGAACAGACACCACACCTGCTTCGCAGCCAAATAGCATTTTCAAATATTAAAGGAAGGGAATCAAGAAGGATAGGAAAGAAAGGATTAACAGTGGCCGCATTTGTGAATTGATATTTAGCAATGGCTTCAGTTATTTCACCGCAGATGCGGTCATACGTCCGACCTCACACGGGAATCCGTGTGGCGAGTGTAAGAGGAAATGGACAATAGGGGCACTACAAACATAGCCTGCGACTTATGGGAATTTCAGACGGACGGGAGGCGAGCACGGGTGGCCAAGTGGTTAAGGCGACCGCTGGCCTGAAACGGGAGACCCAGGTTCGATTCCCGGTCCGGCTCACATTTTCACTTGTCGCCATTGCTTAATATCAATGCCCAAATGCGGCCACTGTCAACCCTTTCTTTCCCATCCTTCTTCCTTCCCTCCCTTTAATATTTGCAAATATTACATTTTAATTTTGCTCCTGACGCTGCTTCATAGGTTCTTATAGTTTGGAATGCTTTTCCTAGTTCGTCACCTACCGTGATCACAAAACTGACGTCATCTGCGTACGATTGACATACTATTCAATGGCTGTGTACTTGTAGCCCTGCAAGGTCCTGCGTCAGGGAGCATAGCGGAGGTTCCATCGTCATCGCAAACAAACACAGGGATATTCAGCAACCTTGGCGCAATAAACATTTGATTCTGACAGGTCTCCTTGATTGTCCGTTGACACACATTCGTGAGATGGAACTTGTAAATAGGTTTTTGACCGTTATAATAATTTTTTGTGGGAGATTCATGACTTCCATGGTTCGGAGAAGATACGTATGGTTAACTCTGTCAAAGGCTTTTTTGAAGTCAAGAGATACTATGGCACTTGTAATGTCCAAAGCTTCCGCTGTTGCTATAATATCCCTGTATTCGCATAATGTCTGGTGTATTGTTCTATTTTTCCCGACGCTCGTTTGGTAATTGCCAGTAATACTTGTTATAACAGAAGTTAGTCTTTGCGTTATGATGTGTGTGTGAAGATTTTGTAGTCGACATTGAGTAGTGTTATGGGGAGTAGGTTGTTAACAGTCTTCCCTCCTGGCGTTTTGGGACTAACACCACTATACCATCACAAAAGCCCTGTAACATGTCACTTCTGGCGTTCAGGATTTCATTAAGGGTATATTACACGGAGCGTATTTGGTCGCTAGTCGCTGGCGTCTGTTGTGGCTCGGCGTATGGACGAATAGCGAATGAATACGCTGACGCAATGACACGCAGCCACTTCAGATGCTAGCGTCTTCGAAAAAACAATTGCAACACGACGTAGCATATGATACATTGTTTTGAGGGTTAGGTGATACCAAACAGTTCTGTTTCCAAAGGTGCGACATGGTCGCGAATTTATATCAGTGATCCATTTTGTAATTACTTTTAATGTCTTTATTTACGTCGATCACAAAATTTCTCGTCGTTTTGACGACTGGTTTCGGTCAGTGATGACCATTTTCAAGTCTACATTTTAATGTTCAGATCGTCTTGGTCACATTTTGCACATAGCCAGATTTTCCATTTCGTGCTTGCGTTTGCACAATTTAGATGAAATACTGTCTTGCATTTAACACACGTTATGCCTTTATACGCTCTCTTTTCACAGTAGCAATATCTGGAATCGCTAGGTTTGTTCATATCACTGTTGTAGGACGTGGTGCGTAAATTGAATGGTACTGCAGTTCTGCCAAACCCCCTCCAGACGGGTAGAAGGAGGCGGAGTCTCCGGAGCTCGTGACTGGTCTTCAGCAGCGCTTCCAAGCGGCAGACAGCAAAAGCTTCGGACGGTCACTTTTGTTTACAGTTTACGTGCGTTATTGCGTGATTTTACTTGTAGGTTAGGTTGTGTGAATTCCATTCCCAGAGCAGACTCGGCAAAGTAACATGAAAATATTGTACAGCGGTCTGAACACAAGAGTGAATTGCTGCCTTCCTTAGCAGCCTCAAACGAAACGGGAAGCTTCAATGCTTTATTCTTCTATTCGAGATGTAACCGTGAAATAAAATTCATTAGTTTTGTAATGAATGTCAATTGAGTGTGGAAGCGCCTCTCACGTCTTTCCATCGAAGAAAATGTAAAGAATCATGGTGACAACATTCTTATACCGATATCCGAATATTAGAGCCGACATGTGTAATTTATGCCAAGTTTCTGAAATAAAAAAATATATATTTCTCACCATCTGATATACAATGTCTCATTTGCTGTAAGTGAATACATAATTTATGAAACATTTTTAATTATACGTATCAAAGACGTGGGCTACAGGCATCTCCCTATAATAATAATTTCGTGTGGCTCGTTTCTCTTTAAACTCGTTGCCAGTAGCGTAGGTGTGAATTTAAGTTTACTGTCTGCAGCAGTTGTTTCTTTTTAATCCTGATCAAGAATCCATATATTAAGTTTCGTAGTTATAGCTTGGAATTTGAGTTAACAGCGCCATATTTCTGAAAATCAATTTTTGAATCCAGTATTTCATCCCCTTATTAGTCTAATTTCATAAAATACCAAAACGCGCGTCTTTTAAATTCGAACCCCGAATCCAAATCCGAAAATTTGTAGTTCTAACTTCAAAATTGCCAAAATAGCAACATATTTTCGAAAAACACCCCCTCTCTAATTTAACCTCGTTTATGGTTGAATTTCCAACAATACCGAAAAACGTAATTTTTAACGTCTAACCAACTATACAAATATCAATTTTGCAGCTCTAGCTTCAAAACTGTATCAATAGCAACGTGTTTTCAAAAATAATTTTTGTTCCTCTATTTAACCCTCTTACTTGTTGAATTTCCAAAAATACTAAAAATCTTGGATTTTTAATCCTGAGCAAGATTCCATATCCGAAGTTTCGTATTTGTAGCTTAAAATTTAAGTTAACAGCAACATATTTTTGAAAATCAATTTTTTGCGTCACCTATTTTCCCCCTTATTTGTCGAATTTCAAAAAATTCCGAAACACGTGTCTTTTAAATTCGAACCCTGAATTAAAATCTGAAATTTTGTAGTTCTAGCTTCAAAATTGCCTAAATAGCTGCGTATTTTCAAAAAAGTTTCATCCCCTATTTCACCCCCTTACGAACGGAATAGCGAAAAATCGCTTCTTAAATGACGCCTACAGAGTAAGATCAACGCCCTCCACAAATTACAAGTTTCTATCTTCAGTGGTTTGGGTTGGGGGATGATGAGTCAGTCAGTCAGTCAATCAGTCAGTCAGTCAATCAATCGGGACACTTCCTTTTACGTATAGAGACAGAAGAAGATAAGACAGCAACAGCTGACAGCGTTAAGCTTTTGCTTTCTGCCGCTGGGAAGCGCTACTGCAGACTAGTCACGTGCACAACATGCCCCGCCCCCTTCTGCCCTTGTGGAGGGGATGTGGCAGAACTGTAGTACGATTCAATTTACGCAGGACGTGGTTGCTATGCAAGCAATCTCTTCATAGTGTTTTACCTTGCCCTTGGCGTGTATTACGGCTATTTTCTCAGTGATAGGGCACACTAAACACATATTGTCACTATATACACCAATTTGTTCGCACTTCAAGCACTTTTTCACTTCGATACTTTGTTTATTAATCGGAATAACACACTCGCGATTTATACCAGTCGCCATGTTATTTCATTCTTTGTTCTGAAATCAGACAAGGACAAGGGTACATACAAGAACCTGTCAACCATAGAGCAGGTATAGCTTGTTTTATTTTATCGTCTGTCTGAAAGTGTAATCAAGGGATTTCGAAAATGAAATAATTGAAAATTCATGTCAAGAGGTTAATTTTCACATCCTGTAACCATTGTGCGTTTTCGTATATAAAAACATTACCGCATATTTAATTTCCAACGTCAAAAATTCTTATTTGCATGTTGCGCGGCGGTGAGGTTTGGTTACCATTGGCCGACGACGATACTCTTCTTTGTGCTGTGATTCGTTAGCCACATAATCACGTGGTCTACAAAAAATGAACATCGCGTTGCGCAGCCTCCAATTCAGGCGATCGGAAGCAAGTGTGCCATATTTGGTGGATTTTTTATTCATACTTCAATATTACAAAAGCTGGCAGCCTAAATGAACGGCGCTTGAAAAACATTTGCAAAACGCGTATTTAAGGTAAGGTATGTCGTAATTAAGTACTGAGAAATTATGCCTACGTATACGAAACCTTTTCCCTTATTCTTGTCCAATGTGAGGTTGCATTTCAGTACAATGTTTGGAGTAGAGAAGCAAAAAGGAAATAAATAAAAATACACCAGTAGCCTAAGTTTTTTGTAATTATCTCCAAGTAGGCCTGAAGTATTGCACTTCAACTAATCTTGGTGTGAAATTTCAACTGGAAGATCTGTGTTCACACTTTCTTACCATAGACCTTAAAAGTAAACCAATGGCTTTAAAACCCAACTAAGACCTCAGGCTATGCTACAAGTACATCTGCCATCAAATTCAAGATTTCAGGGGGAAGCAGAAAATTTATAGATATTGCACTAGGAGACAATGTGTATTGCACATTTATTTTTCAACCATTTAAGATCACATAATTATTTCAATGAAACACTGTTCAGTCACACACAGTTTCTACACACATTTTGCACACTTATGTTATCAGTTATGTCACATTTAAGCCGCAAGTTCAAGAGTTGTCTTGAATCTTCACGTTTCTCGGAATAAGCAAGTATTCATAGTGGGAACTGCATCTGGAAAATCATGTGCATTATTAAACTTTTCTGTAAATATTGATTGGTATATAATGATCACAATAACACAATATCACATTTGATAACAAAACCTAATCACAAGTAACAAAAATTGTAAACTATACTTACTATTGACTGGTTTGCTGAGATTTACTTTTCTCGGTTTAGAAATTAGAATCATGGTGATAACTTGGAAGCACGAAGCAGACACACGTGTAAATGTTTACCCTAGAACACTAGCGATAGTCGATAGGTGTTTTGGCAGTATCGTCGATACAGCGTCTGACCTCAACATGACGTCACGATTGCTCGAAGTGTGAAGTGAAGTGAAGTGAAGTGAACATTACCCCTCTAGTAGCGTAACCGTAGAGACATCTATCGGGCGGTCGGGAAGTCTTGGGTGCCCTCCTGCGCTGTCTCTAATTGCGAGTAACAAGTGTACGTGGCTACGTGCTGCCATCTGTAGACTGTGAGCGAGAACAGATTAGATGTATACAGTATTTTCTTTATTCGTGTATGTAATTATAAAACAGGATCATAACAATAATAGACTCTCCCACAGTTAAAACAGTTTTCCGTATAAAATTCTACGTGTGGCAGGAAAAAATTGTCATTTTTATCGTACAAATTGGGTAGAGATGTGCACATACTCATTATATGTAGTTACAAGTATACCCATTTATGTTCTGTGAAATTTTGATCACGTGTCGTCAACTGCAACACTGCTTGCAGGAGTTTAACCTGGTGCGAATTGCATTAGGCTTGAGTGATTTGAAATTTTTGTAAGGGAGAATTCACACTCCCTATGAATCTATGACAAACATTCGCAAGACAATCTACCAAAATACTACAGTTGAAGTGATAACAATGGAAAGGCAAGGTACACACTAAGAAGTTGCCGCTGTTAATGCTGTTACTTTTATATTTCCTCTTGAACTCTCTAATTCAAATATTAAAATATCATTAAATAGTATCACTGTTCTGTTAATGTCAGTCTATAATGACAAATTGTCAGTGCTGTGTAATTCGTACAGCTCACAATACTCAAGTCGTGCCGGCTGCGATGTGTGGCGCTCCAGTCATGGTCTGCACGGCTACTACGGTCGGGGGTTCAAATTTATGTGCCGGTAAAATTTTAGTTCGTATTTCGGTGGCCTCGCGTGGTTATGTTGGCAACAACAACGACAAAGAAAATTTGTATCGCTGCTCCAGGTTGAGAGGGACTTGTATGTACTCTTGTCCACTCTGCAAAGGTAACTGTCCTCGAAAACCGAAGATTTCATGATAAAGTATTTGCGCGATTGCTAATGCCAATGCCTCACACACATGACTGTCGGCATTAATAGCCAACATTATCTCGCGACTTTGTCTTGGTTTTGGACACAACTGGAGCAACAAGAGATAACAAACTGCGAAAATCCTCCAAGTCATCCTAACATATTTCTAAAATACACGCCCTCCTATAGTGTTAATTCCTGAACGGGCATTCTGTAAGCTCCGTGAGTAGCGCGCTTGCGAAGAAACTCTCTTTGTCACCATCTACGCTTCCTCCTCCTTTTTTTCCAATCATCTTCGAAAAAAGCGAGCGTACCACCAAATAAAAATGTGAAATCCTCCAAGTCGTCGTCAGAATCCATCGCACAGTGATACAAATCAATAAGTGTAAACGCACGCTCCTATATATATGCGGTTGATACTTGTCAGTTCATATACAAGTCACGATATATGTCGCAAAGTCGCATATACATATATCTCATACTTGTGCTGATACAAATCGCAGTGTAAACGTACCTTGCTGCAGTGTAAACATACATAACAGTGCAAAATCCATCCAAAAAACGAGCGTCAAGTATACACAAACCAGGTAAATGCAGCAGGGTTTTGGTCGGATCAAGATGGCTACCCTTGGCTTCAAAACTGTGGCCTCAGAGCGCCTACGTTTATTCTTACCTCTGCGAATTAGGAGATGGGACCTAGATAAACTGAAGGAACCTGAAGTTTTTGAGAATTTTAGAAGGTGCTTTAGGCAACAATTGACTGAAACGGGGGGAAATAAAACAGTGGAGGGGGGATTGGTAGCATTGAGAGATGAAATAGTGAAGGCAGCGGAGGATAAAATAGGTAGGAAGGCAAGACATACAAAAAATCCTTGGACATCACAGGACATACAAATTTAATCGATGAAAGGAGGAAATATAAAAATGCAATAAATTAAACAGGCAAAATGGAGTACAGACAACTAAAATTGAGATTGACAGGAAGTGCAAAATGGCTAAGCAAGCAAAATGGCAAATGCAAGGATGTAGAAGAATGTATAAATAGGGGAAATAAGAGAGATACTTGGAGATAAGAATAACAGCTCTATGAATATCAAAAACACAGATGGAAAACAAGTTCTCAGCAAAGAAGGGAAAGCTGAAAGGTGGAAATAGTATATAGAGAGGCTCTACAACGGAAATGAACTTAGAGGCAATGTTGTAGGAAGGGGAGAAGATGTAGATGAGGATGAAATAGGAGATGCTACACTGAGAGATGAATTTGACAGAGCACTGAAAGACCTAAATCGAAACAAGGCCCCTGGAGTATATGATGTTCTACTACATGATATTGTAGAACCGGCCATAGCAAAACTATTTCACCTGGTGTTGTAAGATGTACGAGACAGGTGAAGTACCCTCAGACTTTAAGAAAAATGTAATAATCCCCATTCCAAAGAAATTAGGCGCAGCCAAGTGTGAAAACTACAGAACCATCTGTTTAATAAGTGATGTTTGCAAAATATTAACACAAATTATTTACAGAAGGATGGAAAAGGTGGTAGAAGCTGAGCTCGGGGAAGATCAGTTTGGGTTCAGGAGAAATGTAGGAACACGGAAGGCAATACTCACTTTACAGCTTATCCATACATATCTAGCTTTTGTAGATTTGGAGAAGGCTTTTGACAATGATTATTAGAATAAACTCTTTCAAGTTCTGAAGCAAGCAGGAGTAAAATATAGGGAGCGTAATGTTATTTACAACTAGTATAAAATCCAGACAGTGGTTGTCGGAGTTGAAGGGCATGAAAGGGATGCAGTGGTTGGGAAGGTAGTAAGTCAGGGTTGTAGCCTTTCTCCAATGTTATTCAATTTGTACATTGAGCAAGCTATAAAGGAAATCAAGGAGAATTTTGGAGAAGGAATTAAAGTTCAGGGTGAAGTATTAAAAATCTTGTGTTTTGCTGACGATATAGTAATTCTGTCAGAGAAAGCAAAGGACCTGGAAGAGCAATTGAACGGAATGGACAGTGTGCATATGTAAGATGAACATTAACAAGAGCAAAACTAGGGTAATGGAGTGCAGTCTAAGAAAATCAGGTGATGCTGAAGGAATTAGATTAGGTAACGAAACAATAAAGGAGGTAGATGAGTTCTGTTACTTGGGCAGTAAAATAACAAATGATGTTCGCAGTACAGAGGATATAAAATGCAGAATGGCAATGGGTAGAAAAGCGTTGTTGAAGAAAAGAAATTTGCTTACATCGAATATTAATTTAAGTGTAAGGAAGTCTTTTGTGAAGGCATTTGTGTGGATTGTTTCCTTGTATGGCAGTGAAACATGGACGATAAATAGTATGGACAGGAAGAGGATAGAGGCATTTGAAATGTGGTGCTACAGAAGAATGTTGAAGAGTAGGTAGCTGGATCGCGTAACTAATGAGGAGATACTGAACAGAACTGAATTTGCAAAAATCTCCATTCAGTCATCAAGATAACAATTTAAGTACCTGCACATATCCTAACTTCTTGAGATAATACCAGTGCATAGTTTTTGAAATCTTTTACTTTATTTCAGATAATGTGCAGGCTGCTCATAATGCTTTTAAGGGCATATATGCAGCTCAGAGAGAAATATTGCAGACATCTGCATTACTATTAATCACCCCAGCAGTGTATAGAATAGTACTTCTGATGCCTGAACCAGTGGAATATAGTCGAGTAAATTAAAAATATTAGCCGCTATCTGACCCTGATAATGTAATGTTTTCTTTATTACATTTTAGGTTATTTTTCAAACAAAATAGTGACTTTAGTTCTACAGATGTCAGTTCTATGTACAGTGTTTAACATATAGCTTAACATTATAATACCTACAAAGTAATCAGCAAGACTTCAAGTGAATTTAGTTCACACAACTCCTAGAAGGTGTAGATAATTGTGTATACTTTTGTTCCTAATTAGTAAGAATGTTGCTAAAAACGAAGCAAATAACTGCCTAACAGAAATAACAGGAACGTAATAAACAAAGAAATACAATAGTAGCAACGTTACCACATCGATATGATTTAGTGTATCACTCATGTGTTAACAAAGAGACACGAAAAACTAACATGAAAATAAAACAAATGTGTTCTTGGGTCGAAAAATGCAGCGTTCTTGACATAGGTAAATTGGACAGATGCCAGCATACCAGGCATGGAATGCACTTGAATTACGAAGGAAAAAGCTTCATATGTAAAATGATTGATGAAATCATTGCAAACAGGGAGAGCTCGAACAAGAAAATTCCATGTATGGGAAGAATCTCGACATGAGAAGAAGCAGCAACCACAAAGGCAACAGGAGCAGAAGATCAGCAGAATCGACATATGCACAAACTGTTGCTCGCCTTACACGCAACAGAAAGCCAACCAGTGGTTTTTATGGTGAATAATGGCAGAGAAAAGGATTCCAAACTGTGTGAAACATCTTTTCCACATGTCCAGTATGAATCTTGCACACCACAAACAGCGTTATCAATTAGTGAACTAAAAAACGTCACTCCCAGCAATCGTGCAATAGCTAAGGTGAGCAAAAATCAAACTTTGTCTATATTCCACCGAGCCGCGGTGGAGTAGCCGAGCGGTCTAAAGCGTCTCGCTGCGGAGCGCGTGGTTGCTCGCCGTGGAGGTTCGAGTCCTCCCTGGGGCATGGGTGAGTGTGCTTGTCCGTAGGTTAGTTTACCTAGGTTTAAGTAGTTTGTAAGCTACGGACTGATGACCACGCAGTTTGGTCCGATAGATTTACAAACATTTGAACGTTTATATTCCACAAAAATATATGTAGTCTGAAGAATAAAATAGGTCAGTTGCTAATAAGTTTAAAAGATGAGTGTGAAAGTGAACTTGATATACTGTGTTTCTCAGAACATCATGTTATAAATGGAATACAAATGCTACAGATTGAAAACTTTAGCTTAGCGACCCATTACAGTAGATCTGTTATGGAAAAGGGTGGGGTTGCAATTTTTGTTAAGAATAATATAGTGTACAATTCTCTAGATTTAGGTAAATACTGTATTGATCAACATTTTGAGGTGTGTGGCATTCAGTTAACAGCAGAGAGTGCAACAATTATTGTACTGACTTTTTACAGGGCACTGGAAATCTGAATGTATTTCTGAGACAAATTGAATCACTTCTATCCCATCTATGTAGGAAAACTAAATCAATTATTGTAATGGGTGACTTCAATGTGAACTTTTTAACAGAAAACAATAAGAAAACAGACTTTGAACACTTGATGTACTGTTACAACTTAGTATCAGTTGTGAACACACCAACAAGAGTAACATCCAGTTTCAGTACCTTAATAGATAATGTATTTTTAGATCAGGATATTTACAATAATATAACTGTCAAAATTATTGTTAATGGCCTCTCTGACTATGATGGACAGTTCCTCACTCTAAAGCAAATAAATGTACACAGAAAATCAAATTTCATATGGAAAAACTTTAGAATTATAAACAGACACACGATAGAAAGCTTTAAGCATAAATTACAACTTGTGGATTGGTCTCCTGAATATATCACAGCTGATGTTAACTCAAAATTTAATATATTTAGCAATGAAGTTACAAGCCTGTTTGAGGAAACATTTGCTAAACATTTTCTGAGAGAAAACCTTTTAAAGCCAGGAAACAAGCCTTGGCTTACTAAAGGCATGAAAACTTCCTGCAAAACAAGGAAAGAACTATATGCTGAAGCCAAGAGTTCAAATGATCCCAGTAGAATTAGGCATTATAAACTCTATAATAAAATTCTGAATAAGACCATACAAGCAGCAAAGAACATGTGCTTGAAGGTAGACATTGATAACGCAAGCAATAAAGTTAAAACTATTTGGAACTTTGTAAAGAAAGAAACAGGGAAAAATGCAGGTTGCAGTGAAGCTATCCACATAAAAAGTGAGTCCATCTTGTTAGTGATCCAAAAAAAGTTGCACACACATTCGACAGACATTTTCTAACAATAACAGAAAAAATAGGTTTACTAGGTTCCATTAACCAAGCCATGAATTTTTTGAAAGCCAAAGTACCTATCACAATACAACAGACGGAAGTAAAAACAGTCACTGTTAAAGAAATGGAAAAAAAAATTATTAATTCACTAAAAAGTAAAAACTCTACTGGAGTTGATAATACCTCTAACAAATTATTAAAATACTGCTGCAGCCAAGTAAGTGAAGTCCTTTGCCACATTTTTTATGCATCACTTAAGCAAGGAACAGTTCCCGAATGGCTTAAGTATGCAGCTGTGAAACCGCTATACAAAAAAGGTGACAAGACAGATACAGCTAACTATCGGCCAATATCACTATTAACAAGTTTTTCAAAGGTGAGGATAGTTAAGTATCTCAGTAAAAACAATATCATCAGCAAAAGTCAGTTTGGATTTCAGGAAGGTGTGTCAACAGAAAATGCAATATTTGCCTTTGCTGCCAAAGTCTTGGACTCTGTCAATAAGAAACTAAAGGTGGCTGGCATATTTTGTGACCTAACAATAGCTTTTGACTGTGTCAGTCACCAAATTCTTTAACAAAAAGCTGCACATCTTGGCATAAGTGGTTCAGCAGGGAAATGGCTTGACTCATACCTATCAAACAGGAAACAGAAAGTTGTGCTGGATAGTGTAGCTGGTTTCCCAATATCATCAGAATGAGGTACTATCACATGTGGAGTACCTCAGGGCTCCATTCTAGGCCCCCTACTTTTTATTATCTTTATAAATGACCTTCCTCTCTGTGCAGAATACTGTAGATTCACCATTTTTGCTGACGACACCACTCTTCTCATTGATAATTCAGTTGATAAACTAGAGGCAACAGCAAATACGGTTTTGACTGAAATAACTAAATGGTTTTGTCTAAATGGTCTTTCTTTAAATCTCACTAAAACAAACTTCATTCAGTTCCATACAACATCTAGGCCTAACGATGAAGAAATTTTAGTAAAAATAGGTGACCAAGTTATTACCAGGGTGGGTGCATCAAAGTACCTAGGCTTGCATATTGATAGCAGACTCAACTGCTCTAACCACATCCTAGATCTATGAAGAAGATTGAGTTCAGCAACATACACATTATGCATTGTTTCTTCTTACACGAATATGGAAACGATGAAAGCTGCCTATTATGGTTACTTTCACGCCATTATGGCGTATGGAATTATTTATTTGGGAAACCAGCCATTAGCTAAAAAAAGTACTGTGTATGCAGAAAAGGGCCATAAGAATTATGTGTAGAGTCCAGCCTAGAGCCACATGCAGGAATCTTTTTAGAGAACTCGAAATCCTCACATACACTGCACAATATATTTTCTCATTGATGTGCTTTATAAGAAAAGATAATACAATTTTTCAACCTAATAGTGCATCTCATAGTTATGATATCACAAGGAAACATGATATCCACTATGAACAGACAAACCTAACAATGATACAGAAAGGAGTCCATTTCAGTGGCTGTAAAATTTTTAATGCACTCCCTTCAAGGTTTAAATGTTTGGTAGAAGATGAGCCCATGTTTTAAAAAAAACTTGAGGAAGTACCTATTGCAAGGAATATTTTACTCAATAGATGAGTTTCTTAACTACAATACTTAGTATTTTCATGTAGGTCTAATGTAAACTCTAAATACATGCACTAATCAATAGTTGTAATCCTTATTATTTTTATTATAAACCCATATTCTATTATACTTCCTTACTGTAACTATTGTTGGCTTATAATTTTGTTTATCGATGATTTTTTTTTCTTGTGATAGAATCTAGTAATTGTATAATGTAATAAGAAAAGATTTTGTTTGAATTATGTGTTATTATAAACTGTATCCAAACAACATGTAAAATTGACACGTTCCATATCCTGTGATTTATTCACAACGTGGATCACCGGAACAAGAAATAAATAAAATAAAATAGCTATCATACAGTTCATCGTCAAAATTTTCAAAGTTACACATTTCCTGGAGCCCAACCAAATTGAGCAAATCAGTTGTCTTCTGTTCACGACGTGTAGTCTATGGTGGGCTTTAAACGGCTTACAAAAGCACCATTCATTTTCCTGAGAAAATTTCAACAAACCATGATTTTTGGGTACCAAAAAAACAAATTGTAGGGATGGTCACTTCGATGCTTTCTATTCACTTCAAATCTTCGAAATTTCTACCATATGTTCTTATGATGTTCGGACGGCTCTGAAACTTACCATGCAATTTGAAGAAAGATACCTGGCGAAGAAGTATTATTTTTGTACATGTTGAAGATTGAAATCTTCGGTACATGAAGAGGTGATTTTTGCTTTCGTTTACTTTACAGTTAATATGCAGTTTCCGGTTTAGTGAACTGTTGCAACATATTTTAAAGAGTTTGCAGAGGTAAAAACACATTGCGTAAACTTCTCGTGTGGTCTGATGTTAGGTTACACATAGCTTTGTATGAAATGTAGATAAGGTATCGAAATTTAATTTAAAGTTTAGAGCAGAATGATAGCTTATGTGGTTCTCGAGATATCGGTCTGTGAATGATAGCACACGACAGTAATAGGTTCGAAAACGCAATTTCTGATTGTATCTTGAGGAATATGAAATGACCAAAATATTATGTGTATGTTGTTTAGGTGTTTATCTGGAAAATCCGTTTTCCGTTTTTGGAAATGTGTATTCGTTATCGCGATGCACTACAAAAATCATAATTTTTGGTATCAAAATATCCAACTGCGTGCATTAGCTAATCTACACTTCTATTCAGGGAAAATCGTCGAAATTTTTACGATTCGTTCTAATATTATACTATCCAAATTTTACTCACCATTAATTTCATGTTATATAAGCAGTACACTCTGATGTTACAGGAAAAAGACGGGAACCAGCTGAAAAATGCTCCTTCCAGAGCACAGAAAAGGCGAATGTCTTACCTGACACAAAAGTGTGGAACCAGCTGCCTCAATCCTCATTCCGACCTCCTCACCAAAAATTTTGGCATGCGAACATATTTGCGCAGTTTTAGACTGAATGTGAGAAGGACAGAGACAGTGCAACAGGCAGAGAGAGCCATATATGATGGAACAGAGGAAGTGTCGGTTCAGGGGAAAGGCAGATGCACGAAAACAGTAGGGGGAAGCGAAACGAGATGTCGAAAGTCAGGAACAGTGGCAACAACAAACTAAGACAGATGCAGATGGTAGCAATTGGAGCAAAGGAGAAAACAGTGGGAAACTGAGACGAACGGAGACCATACATGAAGCATGAGCGTGCAGCTCTCCAATACCATAGCACGAAACAATTTGTCCAATTTTTCCCATCCCCAGTACCCGCGTCCTAGAGTTTTCCGGTCTACAGGTCAAACCCCAAGCAAACCATCTCCATGGATATATGTGTAAAGGAGACAATCGTGATTGAAGACAATGAAAGCCGACTCTAAGCTAAAAAGAATGGATACTTGGAACAGGACAGGAAGTGAATGGGACAACGTCAGTGGCGCAGAGAGACGATGAAAGTGGCAGAAACAGATAGCGGTGAGGAATCGCGAGGGAAAGGGATGAAGACATTAAAAGTTTGACACAGACAGAAAGCGGCAGTGGGAGAGACAGCAAACGGACCGATACACATATAGATACTGACAGTGAGTCGAAATTGCTGACTATGACGGTTTAACTGGGCAAAAGTATTTACAAAGTTATACACTAAAAGTGCGTGAATATGTTCGCATGCCAAAATTTTTGGTAAGGAAGTCGGAATGAGGATTGAGGCAGCTAATTCCATAATTTTGTGTCAATGAACGTATTCGCCTTTTCTGTGCACGAGCATTTATCAGCAGGTAGGATACTACAATTTCTGAGGACACTTTGTGCACAGTAATGATATCCAACAACATTAATTTGTATTTACTTTTATTAGGTGTTACTTCAAAGTAGATATGAAAGGAATGGTTCATCATTTAACATTCATTTTTAAAGGAGCATATGCTATGGTCAATCTGGGACTGCATTCATCAGTTCCTTGTTTACCTCTTGCAAATATTTGTATATCCTGTTCTTTACGCAAGTGGGTAAATTTGTCTCTTTTTCTGCCAGGCAAATTGGTACTACGTATGTGCTACTTCCGCTACTTGTCAAAATAAGTGGCAGACAACTAGGCGACAATAAATAATGGTACTGTGCATGTGCGAGTCCTGCGAAACGTCGCTCATACGTGTCGCGAATATGGCCAAAAAGCGATATACAAAATCTATACACGACATGTATGCGCTGGAGGGTCTTCAAACACGTTTTGTGGATTTTTGTATGAGGTGATGTATTGCGACATTTCAAACTGACATGTATCCCAGAGTAAACGTACCTATTAAGGTGACTTGTGTGATGTTTATGTGTACGAATCGTTCTGATTGTGACGAGAAATCGAAGGAAATACCATTTCATGTGTAAATTGCCGCTTTTATTATGAACGAACATATACAACATCTTTACATGTAATGTAGCGTTTTTTCTCTTTTCGATTTTTTAAGATGAAACTATTTCCCCCACTTAACAGACTATTTACTAATGTATAAGGAATAAAATATAAATTTGAGTTTTATTAAGTCAATTATTTCGAAAGCAAAATCTAGCGTTGGTTCACTCAATCGAATTATTTTATCTGACAATCGTCAGATTAGCTAAAGATGGAAACCACGTTTGTGATTCGTAATATTGCAATAACAACAATTTTTAAACAACATAAACGCGATTTTTTTCGTTTTTTCGAGATTTTATTTCAAACAAAAACTTGAAACACTCCGTTTGAGGACGTTAAATGCATACATGATGAAATTAACGACTGTCAGTGTTTTGATCGGAGTGTCATGGCGGCCATGGCTTCAAAGCATAGAATGGACGCTAAAGGGAGAGTTTATTAGCATCTGAATGAGCTAAGGAAGTGACATAGTCGGCCACTGCGTCAAACATCCTGACGACTCAGAATGAAACATTCACTCTGCAACGGCGTGTGCACTGATATGAAACTTCCTGGCAGATTAAAATTGAGTGTCAAAACTAACACTCGAACCTAGGACCTTTGCTTTCCGTGGGCAAGCGCTCTTCTAACTGAGCTATCCCGACACGCCTCACGATGCCGCCTCACAACTTCCGCCAGTACCTCGCCTCCTTCTTTCCAAACTTCACAGAAGCTCTCCTGTGAACCTTACAATACTAGCACTCCTGGAAGAAAGGATGTGGAGGATACATGGCTTAGCCAAAGCCTAACGGATCTTTCCAAACTGAAACTCATTCTGCAGCAGAGTGTGCGTTGATATGAAGCTTCCTGGCACATTAAATTTGTGTGCCGGATCCGGGACTCGAACCTGGGACTTTTGCCATCTGCGGGCAAGTGCTCTACCAATTGAGCTATGCCGACACAACTCACGATGCCGCCTCACAACTTTACTTCCGCCAGTACCTCGCCTCCTGGAAGAAAGGATATTGTGGAGACATGTCTTTCCCACAGCCTAAGGGATGTTTCCAGAATTACACATTCACTCTGCAGTGGAGTATGCACTGATATGAAACTTCCCAGCAGATTAACCACTTAATGCCAGTTGTGGCAATTCGCCTCATACCGTTGTGATCCATATATATTGAAGAATAAGTGTTTTCAGACCCCAGCGCTGCTTGTATCAGATTCTACAGGGTCTGGCGCAGTGCGTTTGACATGTGCTATTATCTGCCTAGCACTGACTTTCTTTCTATGACAACATTTGTGTATTGTGTGCGCGTTGCTAACCAAGACCTGAGTTTGTGTTCATTGTTCCGTGAAATACAGTTACATACAGAGGTAAGTTTCATTTTGAAAATTATATTTCGTTTTTCTAATACCTTTTAAGTATTTTATATCATATTTAGATGTGATAAAGCACAAACGTAAATACGGTTTGTGTAAAATATGCATCATGAGGCACTTTGGCACCTCTTTGGGCAAATGCAAGCGATAAAATAAAACGAAGAAAGGACGATAATTTTCATTCGTCTTTAGTGCTAACTTCCTTCACTGACAATTTTTTTTGGTTTTTGCACCTTTATTTATAACAACTATCAATGGATTTATGAGGCAAAAGAAATCTTTCAATGCGATTTACTTTGTTTACACTTCACTACTGGCGTGCTGAGGAAGTTCTAATGAATTATTGTCGCTCTACAGCTTTTTTTAGCAATGGATTCGAAGTCCTTTTATGCCACAAAGAAAGTAAACACACGTTTGAAAACACGTGTGCCACCTGCAGCCGAAAGTGATGATAGTTGCCTAAGTGACTCTGAAGAAAGTGCCGATGATTATAATCCAACCTAAGTAGAAGACACGTCATCCACAGATGAGAATCCAGACTTTTCTGCTAAATTGTAAAGCTGTAAACCTTGAATTGCCTCTTACATAAGTATCCCCTATATTTCTTACTCTTTTGTTGTTTCAGATGCTGATACTGAAAATGAGACTGGTAACATTTTTCAAGATCCGAGAACTGTTCCCAGAACTGATAGTGCCAACAGTGCTGCAAAGAAACGTCTCCTATGGAAGACAGTACCAGCTGCTTGTAGCGAAAGAGTTACACCTGTTTGGAATAATTTCTTGCCAGAAGTAGATGGTGTAAAAGCTCCCATAGATTATTTTCGCACCTTTTTTACGCCTCACTTTTAGAGCATATAGTTGAACAGAGTAATACATTTTCTGTCCAGAAGAACGTAAATAAGCCACTACGACTTACAAAAGACGAACTTGAGCAGTTCCTGGGCACAGTTTTATATATGTCAATTTATCGTCTCCCTCGCACCCATATGTACTGGGCAGTGGCGAGTCGACTGCCCCATGTTGCCGATGTTATGTCACATGATTTGTGGAAAGACATCAAGAGAAATCTGCCATTCAACGATAATGACAAAATGCTGAACACTGATGATCCAAACAGGGATAGACTGTTCAAAATAGTTCAGTAACTGATTCACTGCTTCCAAAATTTCAAGCCATACTTCAAACGCAGATGATGTGTGTTGATGAGCAGATAGTTCCATTCACGGGGCAGTGTGCACTGAAGCAATATTTGCCCAAGAAGCCCAATAAATGGGGTTATAAAATATTTATTTTATGTTATATAAAAAGTCTAGTGTACAATTTTGAGATTTATACAGAGAAAATTATGCCAGTGACAGGTTGTCCAGATATAGGTGTATCTGGAAATATTGTGTTACACCTAGCACCAGCTATTAAAGATGGCCAGAATAATCTATCTTTTTGACAACTGGTTTTGTCTACCAATCTGCTTGTCGCATTGATGAAAAGGGGGATTTATTCATTGGGAACTTTCCGCTCAAACCGCCTTCCAGGTTGTACGTTTCAAACCGATAGCAACCTCAAGAAACAAGGCAGAGGGTGTTTTGAAGAAAAGTAAGCTACGCTTGAAGGTGTAGAGATCAGACCAGTAAAATGGTTTGACAACAGAGGTGTAATTCTTGCCAGCACATTTGCATCTGCTCATCCAGTGAGCACAATAAAAAGATGGGACCGAAAAGAAAACACACGCACTCAAGTACCATGCCCTAACATTGTTACAGTTTACAATACATTCATGGGAGGGTTGGATTTACTTGACGCTCTAATTTCTTATTATAGGATTTTCGTGAAGTCAAGGAAATATTACCATAGATTGTTTTCCCACCTAGTTGATCTTGTGATAGTGGATTCGTGGTTGCTATATCGAAGGGATTGTGATGCTTTGGAAATTTCCCGTCACAAATAAAACGATCTTCTGGAATTCAAATCCAGAATAGCAGATCCTCTCTGTAAGCAAGTAAAAGACACGAAAAAAGAGAGGTAGGCCCTCACTAAGTATGGAAACGGAAATTCAACATAAGAAGTGTCGGGGTCCAATGAAACCAGTCCATGATAAATCTACCTGTACCGATGGAGTAGGTCATTGACCTTGTGTAACAGAAAGGCATAGATGCAAAAGACCCAGCTGTAAAGATCAGGCAGTCATTATGTGTGTGAAATGCAAACTTCACTTTGCCTAAACAAAAATTCCAATTGTTTTAGGCAATTTCATGAGAAAAGAAATGTTGATCCTCTGCATTAGATTTATAAGTAACCATAATTGTAATTCAAAAGATTGTTCTTTTTTTCTTATGAGAAACATAAAAAAAATTCCCTCAATGAAAAATTGTAAGCGTTTTATTTCTCAAATGCCTGTTGTAGCAAAATTGACACTACCTAACTATACCAACTATATATAACATTTCTTATATTGGATGTTATAAATGGTCTAAGACACCAATATTGAGCACAATATAATATTTTTGATTTTTTTCTTGCAGTAGAAATTAATTCAGGCATTTCATGGTTAAAATTGTGTGCCAGAACTGAGGCCCGAACCTGCGACCTTTGCCTTCCGCTGTCAAGCGCTCTACCAACTGAGCTACACTGACATGACTCACGATGTCGCCTCACAACTTTACTTCCGCCAGTACCTCGCCTCCTACTTTCCAAAATTCAGAGAAGCTCTCGTGCGAACCTTCGAAGACTAGCACTCCTGGAAGGAAGGATACGGTGGAGACATGGCTTAGCCACAGCCTAAGGGATGTTTCCAGAATGAAACGTTCACTCTGCAGTGGAGTGTGCGCTGATATGAAACTTCCTGGCAGATTAAAATTTTGTGCCGGATCTGAGACTCAAACCTGGGACCTTTGCATTCTACAGGCAAGCGCTCTACCAACTGAGCTATGCCAACACGACTCATGATGCTGCCTCACAACTTTAGTTCCGCCAGTACCTCGCTCCCTACTTTTGAAACTTCACAGAAGTTCTTCTGCGAACCTACCAAGACTAGCACTCTTTGTCGAGAGTATTTCTTTGAATGTAACTTAATTCGACAAGAAAACGTCTGATATGATAGAGCGCATTCGGAATGTGGTGCACGTCTACTCATGGATCCATACTGGCCGGGCTATTTCATTTAAGGGATGAGCTGCGAGAGTATCAGGCGATCGTGGCCACTGCTCGTACTACTTGCTGACGAACAGCGCCTGTGATTTCTTGTAATTGTTTGTCAGATTTAAGCCTCAGTTATTTCAAGGTAGCGTTAATGTCTCATACTGCACCTTAACAATTAGCCCTCTGGTGACAAAATGGCCGAGGACTGCTAGCATCTGTTGAGCTATGATCTTGGGTATTGGCAATACTTGAACAACATAGTTTACTTTGGATGTTATGTAAGAATTTGCTAATTGCACTTTTTGTATGGCATTTAGTTTACGTAAACCATTTTGTTGTATGGCCGCTCGTATTTTTGCCAACAATTTTCTTTAATTAAGGGCAGCCGTGCGGCGGATATCATTCATGTATTAAATTCCGAGCGTTTTGATAGTTTCTACACAATTTATTTGTACATCACCTTGAAGATCTAAACTTCGACCGATGTGCATTATACCCGAATTATTACAGTTTATTGTATTGGTGTGGTGTCTGTTCTTTCGGACGTCCGAAAGAACAGACACCACACCTGCTTCGCAGCCAAATAGCATTTTCAAATATTAAAGGAAGGGAATCAAGAAGGATAGGAAAGAAAGGATTAACAGTGGCCGCATTTGTGAATTGATATTTAGCAATGGCTTCAGTTATTTCACCGCAGATGCGGTCATACGTCCGACCTCACACGGGAATCCGTGTGGCGAGTGTAAGAGGAAATGGACAATAGGGGCACTACAAACATAGCGTGCGACTTATGGGAATTTGAGACGGACGCTAGGCGAGCACGGGTGCCCAAGTGGTTAAGGCAACCGCTGGCCCAAAGCGAGAGACCCGGGTTCGATTCCTGGTCCGGCTCACATTTTCACTTGTCGCCAATGCTTAATATCAATGCCCAAATGCGGCCACTGTCAATCCTTTCTTTCCTATCCTTCCTCCTTCCCTCCCTTTAATATTTGCAAATATTACATTTTAATTTTGCTCCTGACGCCGCTTCATAGGTTCTTATAGTTTGGAACGCTTTTCCTAGTTCGTCACCTACCGTGATCACAAAACTGACGTCATCTGTGTACGATTGACATACTATTCAATGGCTGTGTACTTGTAGCCCTGCAAGGTCCTGCGTCAGGGAGCATAGCGGAGGTTCCATCGTCATCGCAAACAAACACAGGGATATTCAGCAACCTTGGCGCAATAAACATTTGATTCTGACAGGTCTCCTTGATTGTCCGTTGTCACACATTCGTGAGATGGAACTTGTAAATAGGTTTTTGACCGTTATAATAATTTTTTGTGGGAGATTCATGACTTCCATGGTTCGGAGAAGATACGTATGGTTAACTCGGTCAAAGGCTTTTTTGAAGTCAAGAGATACTATGGCACTTGTAATGTCCAAAGCTTCCGCTGTTGCTATAATATCCCTGTATTCGCATAATGTCTGGTGTATTGTTCTATTTTTCCCGACGCTCGTTTGGTAATTGCCAGTAATACTTGTTATAACAGAAGTTAGTCTTTGCGTTATGATGTGTGTGTGAAGATTTTGTAGTCGACATTGAGTAGTGTTATGGGGAGTAGGTTGTTAACAGTCTTCCCTCCTGGCGTTATGGGACTAACACCACTATACCATCACAAAAGCCCTGTAACATGTCACTTCTGGCGTTCAGGATTTCATTAAGGGTATATTACACGGAGCGTATTTGGTCGCTAGTCGCTGGCGTCTGTTGTGGCTCGGCGTATGGACGAATAGCGAATGAATACGCTGACGCAATGACACGCAGCCACTTCAGATGCTAGCGTCTTCGAAAAAACAATTACAACACGACGTAGCATATGATACATTGTTTTGAGGGTTAGGTGATACCAAACATTTCTGTTTCCAAAGGTGCGACATGGTCGCGAATTTATATCAGTGATCCATTTTGTAATTACTTTTAATGTCTTTATTTACGTCGATCACAAAATTTCTCGTCGTTTTGACGACTGGTTTCGGTCAGTGATGACCATTTTCAAGTCTACAGTTTAATGTTCAGATCGTCTTGGTCACATTTTGCACATAGCCAGATTTTCCATTTTGTGCTTGCGTTTGCACAATTTAGATGAAATACTGTCTTGCATTTAACACACGTTATGCCTTTATACGCTCTCTTTTCACAGTAGCAATATCTGGAATCGCTAGGTTTGTTCATATCACTGTTGTAGGACGTGGTGCGTAAATTGAATGGTACTGCAGTTCTGCCAAACCCCCTCCAGACGGCAGAAGGAGGCGGAGTCTCTTGACCACCTGACTGGTCTTCAGCAGCGCTTCCAAGCGGCAGACAGCAAAAGCTTCGGACGGTCACTTTTGTTTACAGTTTACGTGCGTTATTGCGTGATTTTACTTGTAGGTTAGGTTGTGTGAATCCCATTCCCAGAGCAGACTCGGCAAAGTAACATGAAAATATTGTACAGCGGTCTGAACACAAGAGTGAATTGCTGCCTTCCTTAGCAGCCTCAAACGAAACGGGAAGCTTCAATGCTTTATTCTTCTATTCGAGATGTAACCGTGAAATAAAATTCATTAGTTTTGTAATGAATGTCAATTGAGTATGGAAGCGCCTCTCACGTCTTTCCATCGAAGAAAATGTAAAGAATCATGCTGACAACATTCTTATACCGATATCCGAATATTAGAGCCGACATGTGTAATTTATGCCAAGTTTCTGAAATAAAAAATATATATTTCTCACCATCTGATATATAATGTCTCATTTGCTGTAAGTGAATACATAATTTATGAAACATTTTTAATTATACGTATCAAAGACGTGGGCTACAGGCATCTCCCTATAATAATAATTTCGTGTGGCTCGTTTCTCTTTAAACTCGTTGCCAGTAGCGTAGGTGTGAATTTAAGTTTACTGTCTGCAGCAGTTGTTTCTTTTTAATCCTGATCAAGAATCCATATATTAAGTTTCGTAGTTATAGCTTGGAATTTGAGTTAACAGCGCCATATTTCTGAAAATCAATTTTTGAATCCAGTATTTCATCCCCTTATTAGTCTAATTTCATAAAATACCAAAACGCGCGTCTTTTAAATTCGAACCCCGAATCCAAATCCGAAAATTTGTAGTTCTAACTTCAAAATTGCCAAAATAGCAACATATTTTCGAAAAACACCCCCTCTCTAATTTAACCTCTTTTGTGGTTGAATTTCCAACAATACCGAAAAACGTATTTTTTAACGTCTAACCAACTATACAAATATCAATTTTTGCAGCTCTAGCTTCAAAACTATATCAATAGCAACGTGTTTTCAAAAATAATTTTTGTTCCTCTATTTAACCCTCTTACTTGTTGAATTTCCAAAAATACTAAAAATCATGGATTCTTAATCCTGAGCAAGATTCCATATCCGAAGTTTCGTATTTGTAGCTTAAAATTTAAGTTAACAGCAACATATTTTTGAAAATCAATTTTTTGCGTCACCTATTTTCCCCCTTATTTGTCGAATTTCAAAAAATTCCGAAACACGTGTCTTTTAAATTCGAACCCTGAATTAAAATCTGAAATTTTGTAGTTCTAGCTTCAAAATTGCCTAAATAGCTGCGTATTTTCAAAAAAGTTTCATCCCCTATTTCACCCCCTTACGAACGGAATAGCGAAAAATCGCTTCTTAAATGACGCCTACAGAGTAAGATCAACGCCCTCCACAAATTACAAGTTTCTATCTTCAGTGGTTTGGGTTGGGGAATGATGAGTCAGTCAGTCAGTCAATCAGTCAGTCAGTCAATCAATCGGGACACTTCCTTTTACGTATAGAGACAGAAGAAGATAAGACAGCAACAGCTGACAGCGTTAAGCTTTTGCTTTCTGCCGCTGGGAAGCGCTACTGCAGACTAGTCACGTGCACAACATGCCCCGCCCCCTTCTGCCCTTGTGGAGGGGATGTGGCAGAACTGTAGTACGATTCAATTTACGCAGGACGTGGTTGCTATGCAAGCAATCTCTTCATAGTGTTTTACCTTGCCCTTGGCGTGTATTACGGCTATTTTCTCAGTGATAGGGCACACTAAACACATATTGTCACTATATACACCCATTTGTTCGCACTTCAAGCACTTTTTCACTTCGATACTTTGTTTATTAATCGGAATAACACACTCGCGATTTATACCAGTCGCCATGTTATTTCATTCTTTGTTCTGAAATCAGACAAGGACAAGGGTACATACAAGAACCTGTCAACCATAGAGCAGGTATAGCTTGTTTTATTTTATCGTCTGTCTGAAAGTGTAATCAAGGGATTTCGAAAATGAAATAATTGAAAATTCATGTCAAGAGGTTAATTTTCACACCCTGTAACCATTGTGCGTTTTCGTATATAAAAACATTACCGCATATTTAATTTCCAACGTCAAAAATTCTTATTTGCATGTTGCGCGGCGGTGAGGTTTGGTTACCATTGGCCGACGACGATACTCTTCTTTGTGCTGTGATTCGTTAGCCACATAATCACGTTGTCTACAACAAATGAACATCGCGTTGCGCAGCCTCCAATTCAGGCGATCGGAAGCAAGTGTGCCATATTTGGTGGATTTTTTATTCATACTTCAATATTACAAAAGCTGGCAGCCTAAATGAACGGCGCTTGAAAAACATTTGCAAAACGCGTATTTAAGGTAAGGTATGTCGTAATTAAGTACTGAGAAATTATGCCTACGTATACGAAACCTTTTCCCTTATTCTTGTCCAATGTGAGGTTGCATTTCAGTACAATGTTTGGAGTAGAGAAGCAAAAAGGAAATAAATAAAAATACAACAGTAGCCTAAGTTTTTTGTAATTATCTCCAAGTAGGCCTGAAGTATTGCACTTCAACTAATCTTGGTGTGAAATTTCAACTGGAAGATCTGTGTTCACACTTTCTTACCATAGACCTTAAAAGTAAACCAATGGCTTTAAAACCCAACTAAGACCTCAGGCTATGCTACAAGTACATCTGCCATCAAATTCAAGATTTCAGGGGGAAGCAGAAAATTTATAGATATTGCACTAGGAGACAATGTGTATTGCACATTTATTTTTCAACCATTTAAGATCACATAATTATTTCAATGAAACACTGTTCAGTCACACACAGTTTCTACACACATTTTGCACACTTATGTTATCAGTTATGTCACATTTAAGCCGCAAGTTCAAGAGTTGTCTTGAATCTTCACGTTTCTCGGAATAAGCAAGTATTCATAGTGGGAACTGCATCTGGAAAATCATGTGCATTATTAAACTTTTCTGTAAATATTGATTGGTATATAATGATCACAATAACACAATATCACATTTGATAACAAAACTTAATCACAAGTAACAAAAATTGTAAACTATACTTACTATTGACTGGTTTGCTGAGATTTACTTTTCTCGGTTTAGAAATTAGAATCATGGTGATAACTTGGAAGCACGAAGCAGACACACGTGTAAATGTTTACCCTAGAACACTAGCGATAGTCGATAGGTGTTTTGGCAGTATCGTCGATACAGCGTCTGACCTCAACATGACGTCACGATTGCTCGAAGTGTGAAGTGAAGTGAAGTGAAGTGAACGTTACCCCTCTGTTAGCGTAACCGTAGAGACATCTAGCGGGCGGTCGGGAAGTCTTGGGTGCCCTCCTGCGCTGTCTCTAATCGCGAGTAACAAGTGTACGTGGCTACGTGCTGCCATCTGTAGACTGTGAGCGAGAACAGATTAGATGTATACAGTATTTTCTTTATTCGTGTATGTAATTATAAAACAGGATCATAACAATAATAGACTCTCCCACAGTTAAAACAGTTTTCCGTATAAAATTCTACGTGTGGCAGGAAAAAATTGTCATTTTTATCGTACAAATTGGGTAGAGATGTGCACATACTCATTATATGTAGTTACAAGTATACCCATTTATGTTCTGTGAAATTTTGATCACGTGTCGTCAACTGCAACACTGCTTGCAGGAGTTTAACCTGGTGCGAATTGCATTAGGCTTGAGTGATTTGAAATTTTTGTAAGGGAGAGTTCACACTCCCTATGAATCTATGACAAACATTCGCAAGACAATCTACCAAAATACTACAGTTGAAGTGATAACAATGGAAAGGCAAGGTACACACTAAGAAGTTGCCGCTGTTAATGCTGTTACTTTTATATTTCCTCTTGAACTCTCTAATTCAAATATTAAAATATCATTAAATAGTATCACTGTTATGTTAATGTCAGTCTATAATGACAAATTGTCAGTGCTGTGTAATTCCTACAGCTCACAATACTCAAGTCGTGCCGGCTGCGATGTGTGGCGCTCCAGTCATGGTCTGCACGGCTACTACGGTCGGGGGTTCAAATTTATGTGCCGGTAAAATTTTAGTTCGTATTTCGGTGGCCTCGCGTGGTTATGTTGGCAACAACAACGACAAAGAAAATTTGTATCGCTGCTCCAGGTTGAGAGGGACTTGTATGTACTCTTGTCCACTCTGCAAAGGTAACTGTCCTCGAAAACCGAAGATTTCATGATAAAGTATTTGCGCGATTGCTAATGCCAATGCCTCACACACATGACTGTCGGCATTAATAGCCAACATTATCTCGCGACTTTGTCTTGGTTTTGGACACAACTGGAGCAACAAGAGATAACAAACTGCGAAAATCCTCCAAGTCATCCTAACATATTTCTAAAATACACGCCCTCCTATAGTGTTAATTCCTGAACGGGCATTCTGTAAGCTCCGTGAGTAGCGCGCTTGCGAAGAAACTCTCTTTGTCACCATCTACGCTTCCTCCTCCTTTTTTTCCAATCATCTTCGAAAAAAGCGAGCGTACCACCAAATAAAAATGTGAAATCCTCCAAGTCGTCGTCAGAATCCATCGCACAGTGATACAAATCAATAAGTGTAAACGCACGCTCCTACATATATGCGGTTGATACTTGTCAGTTCATATACAAGTCACGATATATGTCGCAAAGTCGCATATACATGTATCTCATACTTGTGCCGATACAAATCGCAGTGTAAACGTACCTTACTGCAGTGTAAACATACATAACAGTGCAAAATCCATCCAAAAAACGAGCGTCAAGTATACGCAAGCCAGGTAAATGCAGCAGTGTTTTGGTCGGATCAAGTAGGCTACCCTTGGCTTCAAAGCTGTGGCCTCAGAGCGCCTACGTTTATTCTTACCTCTGCGAATTAGGAGATGGGACCTAGATAAACTGAAGGAACCTGAAGTTTTTGAGAATTTTAGAAGGTGCTTTAGGCAACAATTGACTGAAACGGGGGGAAATAAAACAGTGGAGGGGGGATTGGTAGCATTGAGAGATGAAATAGTGAAGGCAGCGGAGGACAAAATAGGTAGGAAGGCAAGACATACAAAAAATCCTTGGACATCACAGGACATACAAATTTAATCGATGAAAGGAGGAAATATAAAAATGCAATAAATTAAACAGGCAAAATGGAGTACAGACAACTAAAACTGAGATTGACAGGAAGTGCAAAATGGCTAAGCAAGCAAAATGGCAAATGCAAGGATGTAGAAGAATGTATAAATAGGGGAAATAAGAGAGATACTTGGAGATAAGAAAAACAGCTCTATGAATATCAAAAACACAGATGGAAAACAAGTTCTCAGCAAAGAAGGGAAAGCTGAAAGGTGGAAATAGTATATAGAGAGGCTCTACAACGGAAATGAACTTAGAGGCAATGTTGTAGGAAGGGGAGAAGATGTAGATGAGGATGAAATAGGAGATGCTACACTGAGAGATGAATTTGACAGAGCACTGAAAGACCTAAATCGAAACAAGGCCCCTGGAGTAGATGATGTTCTACTACATGATATTGTAGAACCGGCCATAGCAAAACTATTTCACCTGGTGTTGTAAGATGTACGAGACAGGTGAAGTACCCTCAGACTTTAAGAAAAATGTAATAATCCCCATTCCAAAGAAATTAGGCGCAGCCAAGTGTGAAAACTACAGAACCATCTGTTTAATAAGTGATGTTTGCAAAATATTAACACAAATTATTTACAGAAGGATGGAAAAGGTGGTAGAAGCTGAGCTCGGGGAAGATCAGTTTGGGTTCAGGAGAAATGTAGGAACACGGAAGGCAATACTCACTTTACAGCTTATCCATACATATCTAGCTTTTGTAGATTTGGAGAAGGCTTTTGACAATGTTTATTAGAATAAACTCTTTCAAGTTCTGAAGCAAGCAGGAGTAAAATATAGGGAGCGTAATGTTATTTACAACTTGTATAAAATCCAGACAGTGGTTGTCGGAGTTGAAGGGCATGAAAGGGATACAGTGGTTGGGAAGGTAGTAAGTCAGGGTTGTAGCCTTTCTCCAATGTTATTCAATTTGTACATTGAGCAAGCTATAAAGGAAAGCAAGGAGAAATTTGGAGAAGGAATTAAAGTTCAGGGTGAAGTATTAAAAATCTTGCGTTTTGCTGACGATATAGTAATTCTGTCAGAGAAAGCAAAGGACCTGGAAGAGCAATTGAACGGAATGGACAGTGTGCATATGTAAGATGAACATTAACAAGAGCAAAACTAGGGTAATGGAGTGCAGTCTAAGAAAATCAGGTGATGCTGAAGCAATTAGATTAGGTAACGAAACAATAAAGGAGGTAGATGAGTTCTGTTACTTGGGCAGTAAAATAACAAATGATGTTCGCAGTACAGAGGATATAAAATGCAGAATGGCAATGGGTAGAAAAGCGTTGTTGAAGAAAAGAAATTTGCTTACATCGAATATTAATTTAAGTGTAAGGAAGTCTTTTGTGAAGGCATTTGTGTGGATTGTTTCCTTGTATGGCAGTGAAACATGGACGATAAATAGTATGGACAGGAAGAGGATAGAGGCATTTGAAATGTGGTGCTACAGAAGAATGTTGAAGAGTAGGTAGCTGGATCGCGTAACTAATGAGGAGATACTGAACAGAACTGAATTTGCAAAAATCTCCATTCAGTCATCAAGATTACAATTTAAGTACCTGCACATATCCTAACTTCTTGAGATAATACCAGTGCATAGTTTTTGAAATCTTTTACTTTATTTCAGATAATGTGCAGGCTGCTCATAATGCTTTTAAGGGCATATATGCAGCTCAGAGAGAAATATTGCAGACATCTGCATTACTATTAATCACCCCAGCAGTGTATAGAATAGTACTTCTGATGCCTGAACCAGTGGAATATAGTCGAGTAAATTAAAAATATTAGCCGCTATCTGACCCTGATAATGTAATGTTTTCTTTATTACATTTTAGGTTATTTTTCAAACAAAATAGTGACTTTAGTTCTACAGATGTCAGTTCTATGTACAGTGTTTAACATATAGCTTAACATTATAATACCTACAAAGTAATCAGCAAGACTTCAAGTGAATTTAGTTCACACAACTCCTAGAAGGTGTAGATAATTGTGTATACTTTTGTTCCTAATTAGTAAGAATGTTGCTAAAAACGAAGCAAATAACTGCCTAACAGAAATAACAGGAACGTAATAAACAAAGAAATACAATAGTAGCAACGTTACCACATCGATATGATTTAGTGTATCACTCATGTGTTAACAAAGAGACACGAAAAACTAACATGAAAATAAAACAAATGTGTTCTTGGGTCGAAAAATGCAGCGTTCTTGACATAGGTAAATTGGACAGATGCCAGCATACCAGGCATGGAATGCACTTGAATTACGAAGGAAAAAGCTTCATATGTAAAATGATTGATGAAATCATTGCAAACAGGGAGAGCTCGAACAAGAAAATTCCATGTATGGGAAGAATCTCGACACGAGAAGAAGCAGCAACCACAAAGGCAACAGGAGCAGAAGATCAGCAGAATCGACATATGCACAAACTGTTGCTCGCCTTACACGCAACAGAAAGCCAACCAGTGGTTTTTATGGTGAATAATGGCAGAGAAAAGGATTCCAAACTGTGTGAAACATCTTTTCCACATGTCCAGTATGAATCTTGCACACCACAAACAGCGTTATCAATTAGTGAACTAAAAACCGTCACTCCCAGCAATCGTGCAATAGCTAAGGTGAGCAAAAATCAAACTTTGTCTATATTCCACCGAGCCGCGGTGGAGTAGCCGAGCGGTCTAAAGCGTCTCGCTGCGGAGCGCGCGGTTGCTCGCCGTGGAGGTTCGAGTCCTCCCTGGGGCATGGGTGAGTGTGCTTGTCCGTAGGTTAGTTTACCTAGGTTTAAGTAGTTTGTAAGCTACGGATTGATGACCACGCAGTTTGGTCCGATAGATTTACAAACATTTGAACGTTTATATTCCACAAAAATATATGTAGTCTGAAGAATAAAATAGGTCAGTTGCTAATAAGTTTAAAAGATGAGTGTGAAAGTGAACTTGGTATACTGTGTTTCTCAGAACATCATGTTATAAATGGAATACAAATGCTACAGATTGAAAACTTTAGCTTAGCGACCCATTACAGTAGATCTGTTATGGAAAAGGGTGGGGTTGCAATTTTTGTTAAGAATAATATAGTGTACAATTCTCTAGATTTAGGTAAATACTGTATTGATCAACATTTTGAGGTGTGTGGCATTCAGTTAACAGCAGAGAGTGCAACAATTATTGTACTGACTGTTTACAGGGCACTGGAAATCTGAATGTATTTCTGAGACAAATTGAATCACTTCTATCCCATCTATGCAGGAAAACTAAATCAATTATTGTAATGGGTGACTTCAATGTGAACTTTTTAACAGAAAACAATAAGAAAACAGACTTTGAACACTTGATGTACTGTTACAACTTAGTATCAGTTGTGAACACACCAACAAGAGTAACATCCAGTTTCAGTACCTTAATAGATAATGTATTTTTAGATCAGGATATTTACAATAATATAACTGTCAAAATTATTGTTAATGGCCTCTCTGACTATGATGGACAGTTCCTCACTCTAAAGCAAATAAATGTACACAGAAAATCAAATTTCATATGGAAAAACTTTAGAATTATAGACAGACACACGATAGAAAGCTTTAAGCATAAATTACAACTTGTGGATTGGTCTCCTGAATATACCACAGCTGATGTTAACTCAAAATTTAATATATTTAGCAATGATGTTACAAGCCTGTTTGAGGAAACATTTGCTAAAAATTTTCTGAGAGAAAACCTTTTAAAGCCAGGAAACAAGCCTTGGCTTACTAAAGGCATGAAAACTTCCTGCAAAACAAGGTAAGAACTATATGCTGAAGCCAAGAGTTCAAATGATCCCAGTAGAATTAGGCATTATAAACTCTATAATAAAATTCTGAATAAGACCATACAAGCGGCAAAGAACATGTGCTTGGAGGTAGACATTGATAACGCAAGCAATAAAGTTAAAACTATTTGGAACTTTGTAAAGAAAGAAACAGGGAAAAATGCAGGTTGCAGTGAAGCTATCCACATAAAAAGTGAGTCCATCTTGTTAGTGATCCAAAAAAAGTTGCACACACATTCGACAGACATTTTCTAACAATAACAGAAAAAATAGGTTTACTAGGTTCCATTAACCAAGCCTTGAATTTTTTGAAAGCCAAAGTACCTATCACAATACAACAGACGGAAGTAAAAACAGTCACTGTTAAAGAAATGGAAAAAAAAAATTATTAATTCACTAAAAAGTAAAAACTCTACTGGAGTTGATAATACCTCTAACAAATTATTAAAATACTGCTGCAGCCAAGTAAGTGAAGTCCTTTGCCACATTTTTTATGCATCACTTAAGCAAGGAACAGTTCCCGAATGGCTTAAGTATGCAGCTGTGAAACCGCTATACAAAAAAGGTGACAAGACAGATACAGCTAACTATCGGCCAATATCACTATTAACAAGTTTTTCAAAGGTGAGGATAGTTAAGTATCTCAGTAAAAACAATATCATCAGCAAAAGTCAGTTTGGATTTCAGGAAGGTGTGTCAACAGAAAATGCAATATTTGCCTTTGCTGCCAAAGTCTTGGACTCTGTCAATAAGAAACTAAAGGTGGCTGGCATATTTTGTGACCTAACAATAGCTTTTGACTGTGTCAGTCACCAAATTCTTTAACAGAAAGCTGCACATCTTGGCATAAGTGGTTCAGCAGGGAAATGGCTTGACTCATACCTATCAAACAGGAAACAGAAAGTTGTGCTGGATAGTGTAGCTGGTTTCCCAATATCATCAGAATGAGGTAATATCACATGTGGAGTACCTCAGGGCTCCATTCTAGGCCCCCTACTTTTTATTATCTTTATAAATGACCTTCCTCTCTGTGCAGAATACTGTAGATTCACCATTTTTGCTGACGACACCACTCTTCTCATTGATAATTCAGTTGATAAACTAGAGGCAACAGCAAATACGGTTTTGACTGAAATAACTAAATGGTTTTGTGTAAATGGTCTTTCTTTAAATCTCACTAAAACAAACTTCATTCAGTTCCATACAACATCTAGGCCTAACGATGAAGAAGTTGCAGTAAAAATAGGTGACCAAGTTGTTACCATGGTGGATGCATCAAAGTACCTAGGCTTGCATATTGATAGCAGACTCAACTGCTCTAACCACATCCTAGATCTATGAAGAAGATTGAGTTCAGCAACATACACATTATGCATTGTTTCTTCTTACACGAATATGGAAACGATGAAAGCTGCCTATTATGGTTACTTTCACGCCATTATGGCGTATGGAATTATTTATTTGGGAAACCAGCCATTAGCTAAAAAAAGTACTGTGTATGCAGAAAAGGGCCATAAGAATTATGTGTAGAGTCCAGCCTAGAGCCACATGCAGGAATCTTTTTAGAGAACTCGAAATCCTCACATACACTGCACAATATATTTTCTCATTGATGTGCTTTATAAGAAAAGATAATACAATTTTTCAACCTAATAGTGCATCTCATAGTTATGATATCACAAGGAAACATGATATCCACTATGAACAGACAAACCTAACAATGATACAGAAAGGAGTCCATTTCAGTGGCTGTAAAATTTTTAATGCACTCCCTTCAAGATTTAAATGTTTGGTAGAAGATGAGCCCATGTTTAAAAAAAAACTTGAGGAAGTACCTATTGCAAGGAACATTTTACTCAATAGATGAGTTTCTTAACTACAATACTTAGTATTTTCATGTAGGTCTAATGTAAACTCTAAATACATGCACTAATCAATAGTTGTAATCCTTATTATTTTTATTATAAACCCATATTCTATTATACTTCCTTACTGTAACTATTGTTGGCTTATAATTTTGTTTATCGATGATTTTTTTTCTTGTGATAGAATCTAGTAATTGTATAATGTAATAAGAAAAGATTTTGTTTGAATTATGTGTTATTATAAACTGTATCCAAACAACATGTAAAATTGACACGTTCCATATCCTGTGATTTAGTCACAACGTGGATCACCGGAACAAGAAGTAAATAAAATAAAATAGCTATCATACAGTTCATCGTCAAAATTTTCAAAGTTACACATTTCCTGGAGCCCAACCAAATTGAGCAAATCAGTTGTCTTCTGTTCACGACGTGTAGTCTATGGTGGGCTTTAAACGGCTTACAAAAGCACCATTCATTTTCCTGAGAAAATTTCAACAAACCATGATTTTTGGGTACCAAAAAAACAAATTGTAGGGATGGTCACTTCGATGCTTTCTATTCACTTCAAATCTTCGAAATTTCTACCATATGTTCTTATGATGTTCGGACGGCTCTGAAACTTACCATGCAATTTGAAGATAGATACCCGGCGAAGAAGTATTATTTTTGTACATGTTGAAGATTGAAATCTTCGGTACATGAAGAGGTGATTTTTGCTTTCGTTTACTTTACAGTTAATATGCAGTTTCCGGTTTAGTGAACTGTTGCAACATATTTTAAAGAGTTTGCAGAGGTAAAAACACATTGCGTAAACTTCTCGTGTGGTCTGATGTTAGGTTACACATAGCTTTGTATGAAATGTAGATAAGGTATCGAAATTTAATTTAAAGTTTAGAGCAGAATGATAGCTTATGTGGTTCTCGAGATATCGGTCTGTGAATGATAGCACACGACAGTAATAGGTTCGAAAACGCAATTTCTGATTGTATCTTGAGGAATATGAAATGACCAAAATATTATGTGTATGTTGTTTAGGTGTTTATCTGGAAAATCCGTTTTCCGTTTTTGGAAATGTGTATTCGTTATCGCGATGCACTACAAAAATCATAATTTTTGGTATCAAAATATCCAACTGCGTGCATTAGCTAATCTACACTTCTATTCAGGGAAAATCGTCGAAATTTTTACGATTCGTTCTAATATTATACTATCCAAATTTTACTCACCATTAATTTCATGTTATATAAGCAGTACACTCTGATGTTACAGGAAAAAGACGGGAACCAATTGAAAAATGCTCCTTCCAGAGCACAGAAAAGGCGAATGTCTTACCTGACACAAAAGTGTGGAACCAGCTGCCTCAATCCTCATTCCGACCTCCTCACCAAAAATTTTGGCATGCGAACATATTTGCGCAGTTTTAGACTGAATGTGAGAAGGACAGAGACAGTGCAACAGGCAGAGAGAGCCATATATGATGGAACAGAGGAAGTGTCGGTTCAGGGGAAAGGCAGATGCACGAAAACAGTAGGGGGAAGCGAAACGAGATGTCGAAAGTCAGGAACAGTGGCAACAACAAACTAAGACAGATACAGATGGTAGCAATTGGAGCAAAGGAGAAAACAGTGGGAAACTGAGACAAATGGAGATCATACATAAAGCATGAGCGTGCAGCTCTCCAATACCATAACACGAAACAATTTGTCAAATTTTTCCCATCCCCAGTACCCGCGTCCTAGAGTTTTCCGGTCTACAGGTCAAACCCCAAGCAAACCATCCCCATGGACATATGTGTAAGGGAGACAATCGTGATTGAAGACAATGAAAGCCGACTCTAAGTGAGAAAGAAAGGATACTGGCAACAGGACAGGAAGTGAATGGGACAACGTCAGTGGGGCAGAGAGACGATGAAAGTGGCAGAAACAGACAGCGGTGAGGAATCGCGAGGGAAAGGGATGAAGACATTAAAAGTTTGACACAGACAGAAAGCGGCAGTGGGAGAGACAGCAAACGGACCGATACACATATAGATACTGACAGTGAGTCGAAATTGCTGACTATGACGGTTTAACTGGGCAAAAGTATTTACAAAGTTATACACTAAAAGTGCGTGAATATGTTCGCATGCCAAAATTTTTGGTGAGGAAGTCGGAATGAGGATTGAGGCAGCTAATTCCATAATTTTGTGTCAATGAACGTATTCGCCTTTTCTGTGCACGAGCATTTATCAGCAGGTAGGATATTACAATTTCTGAGGACACTTTGTGCACAGTAATGATATCCAACAACATTAATTTGTATTTACTTTTATTAGGTGTTACTTCAAAGTAGATATGAAAGGAATGGTTCATCATTTAACATTCATTTTTAAAGGAGCATATGCTATGGTCAATCTGGGACTGCATTCATCAGTTCCTTGTTTACCTCTTGCAAATATTTGTATATCCTGTTCTTTACGCAAGTGGGTAAATTTGTCTCTTTTTCTGCCAGGCAAATTGGTACTACGTATGTGCTACTTCCGCTACTTGTCAAAATAAGTGGCAGACAACTAGGCGACAATAAATAATGGTACTGTGCATGTGCGAGTCCTGCGAAACGTCGCTCATACGTGTCGCGAATATGGCCAAAAAGCGATATACAAAATCTATACACGACATGTATGCGCTGGAGGGTCGGCATACACGTTTTGTGGATTTTTGTATGAGGTGATGTATTGCGACATTTCAAACTGACATGTATCCCAGAGTAAACGTACCTATTAAGGTGACTTGTGTGATGTTTATGTGTACGAATCGTTCTGATTGTGACGAGAAATCGAAGGAAATACCATTTCATGTGTAAATTGCCGCTTTTATTATGAACGAACCTATACAACATCTTTACATGTAATGTAGCGTTTTTTCTCTTTTCGATTTTTTAAGATGAAACTATTTCCCCCACTTAACAGACTATTTACTAATGTATAAGGAATAAAATATAAATTTGAGTTTTATTAAGTCAATTATTTCGAAAGCAAAATCTAGCGTTGGTTCACTCAATCGAATTATTTTATCTGACAATCGTCAGATTAGCTAAAGATGGAAACCACGTTTGTGATTCGTAATATTGCAATAACAACAATTTTTAAACAACATAAACGCGATTTTTTTCGTTTTTTCGAGATTTTATTTCAAACAAAAACTTGAAACACGCAGTTTGAGGACGTTAAATGCATATATGATGAAATTAACGACTGTCAGTGTTTTGATCGGAGTGTCATGGCGGCCATGGCTTCAAAGCATAGAATGGACGCTAAAGGGAGAGTTTATTAGCATCTGAATCAGCTAAGGAAGTGACATAGTCGGCCACTGCGTCAAACATCCTGACGACTCAGAATGAAACATTCACTCTGCAGCGGTGTGTGCACTGATATGAAACTTGCCGGCAGATTAAAATTGAGTGTCAAAACTAACACTCGAACCTAGGACCTTTGCTTTCCGTGGGCAAGCGCTCTTCTAACTGAGCTATCCCGACACGACTCACGATGCCGCCTCACAACTTCCGCCAGTACCTCGCCTCCTTCTTTCCAAACTTCACAGAAGCTCTCCTGTGAACCTTACAATACTAGCACTCCTGGAAGAAAGGATATGGAGGATACATGGCTTAGCCAAAGCCTAAGGGATCTTTCCAAACTGAAACTCATTCTGCAGCAGAGTGTGCGTTGATATGAAGCTTCCTGGCACATTAAATTTGTGTGCCGGATCCGGGACTCGAACCTGGGACTTTTGCCATCTGCGGGCAAGTGCTCTACCAATTGAGCTATGCCGACACAACTCACGATGCCGCCTCACAACTTTACTTCCGCCAGTACCTCGCCTCCTGGAAGAGAGGATATTGTGGAGACATGTCTTTCCCACAGCCTAAGGGATGTTTCCAGAATTACACATTCACTCTGCAGTGGAGTATGCACTGATATGAAACTTCCCAGCAGATTAACCACTTAATGCCAGTTGTGGCAATTCGCCTCATACCGTTGTGATCCATATATATTGAAGAATAAGTGTTTTCAGACCCCAGCGCTGCTTGTATCAGATTCTACAGGGTCTGGCGCAGTGCGTTTGACATGTGCTATCATCTGCCTAGCACTGACTTTCTTTCTATGACAACATTTGTGTATTGTGTGCGCGTTGCTAACCAAGACCTGAGTTTGTGTTCATTGTTCCGTGAAATACAGCTACATACAGAGGTAAGTTTCATTTTGAAAATTATATTTCGTTTTTCTAATACCTTTTAAGTATTTTATATCATATTTAGATGTGATAAAGCACAAACGTAAATACGGTTTGTGTAAAATATGCATCATCAGGCACTTTGCCACCTCTTTGGGCAAATGCAAGCGATAAAATAAAACGAAGAAAGGACGATAATTTTCATTCGTCTTTAGTGCTAACTTCCTTCACTGACAATTTTTTGTTTGTTTTTGCACCTTTATTTATAACAACTATCAATGGATTTATGAGGCAAAAGAAATCTTTCAATGCGATTTACTTTGTTTACACTTCACTACTGGAGTGCTGAGGAAGTTCTAATGAATTATTGTCGCTCTACAGCTTTTTTAGCAATGGATTCGAAGTCCTTTTATGCCACAAAGAAAGTAAACACACGTTTGAAAACACGTGTGCCACCTGCAGCCGAAAGTGATGATAGTTGCCTAAGTGACTCTGAAGAAAGTGCCGATGATTATAATCCAACCTTAGTAGAAGACACGTCATCCACAGATGAGAATTCAGACTTTTCTGCTAAATTGTAAAGCTGTAAACCTTGAATTGCCTCTTACATAAGTATCCCCTATATTTCTTACTCTTTTGTTGTTTCAGATGCTGATACTGAAAATGAGACTGGTAACATTTTTCAAGATCTGAGAACTGTTCCCAGAACTGATAGTGCCAACAGTGCTGCAAAGAGACGTCTCCTATGGAAGACAGTACCAGCTGCTTGTAGCGAAAGAGTTACACCTGTTTGGAATAATTTCTTGCCAGAAGTAGATGGTGTAAAAGCTCCCATAGATTATTTTCGCAACTTTTTTGACGCCTCACTTTTAGAGCATATAGTTGAACAGAGTAATACATTTTCTGTCCAGAAGAACGTAAATAAGCCACTACGACTTACAAAAGACGAACTTGAGCAGTTCCTGGGCACAGTTTTATATATGTCAATTTATCGTCTCCCTCGCACCCATATGTACTGGGCAGTGGCGAGTCGACTGCCCCATGTTGCCGATGTTATGTCACATGATTTGAAACAGGAATAGACTGTTCAAAATAGTCCAGTAACTGATTCACTGCTTCCAAAATTTCAAGCCATACTTCAAACGCAGATGATGTGTGTTGATGAGCAGATAGTTCCATTCACGGGGCAGTGTGCACTGAAGCAATATTTGCCCAAGAAGCCCAATAAATGGGGTTATAAAATATTTATTTTATGTTATATAAAAAGTCTAGTGTACAATTTTGAGATTTATACAGAGAAAATTATGCCAGTGACAGGTTGTCCAGATATAGGTGTATCTGGAAATATTGTGTTACACCTAGCACCAGCTATTAAAGATGGCCAGAATAATCTATCTTTTTGACAACTGGATTTGTCTACCAATCTGCTTGTCGCATTGATGAAAAGGGGGATTTATTCATTGGGAACTTTCCGCTCAAACCGTCTTCCAGGTTGTACGTTTCAAACCGATAGCAACCTCAAGAAACAAGGCAGGGGGTTTTTTGAAGAAAAGTAAGCTACGCTTGAAGGTGTAGAGATCAGACCAGTAAAATGGTTTGACAACAGAGGTGTAATTCTTGCCAGCACATTTGCATCTGCTCATCCAGTGAGCACAATAAAAAGATGGGACCGAAAAGAAAAAGCACGCACTCAAGTACCATGCCCTAACATTGTTACAGTTTACAATACATTCATGGGAGGGTTGGATTTACTTGACGCTCTAATTTCTTATTATAGGATTTTCGTGCAGTCAAGGAAATATTACCATAGATTGTTTTCCCACCTAGTTGATCTTGTGATAGTGGATTCGTGGTTGCTATATCGAAGGGATTGTGATGCTTTGGAAATTTCCCGTCACAAATAAAACGATCTTCTGGAATTCAAATCCAGAATAGCAGATCCTCTCTGTAAGCAAGTAAAAGACACGAAAAAAGAGAGGTAGGCCCTCACTAAGTATGGAAACGGAAATTCAACATAAGAAGTGTCGGGGTCCAATGAAACCAGTCCATGATAAATCTACCTGTACCGATGGAGTAGGTCATTGACCTTGTGTAACAGAAAGGCATAGATGCAAAAGACCCAGCTGTAAAGATCAGGCAGTCATTATGTGTGTGAAATGCAAACTTCACTTTGCCTAAACAAAAATTCCAATTGTTTTAGGCAATTTCATGAGTAAAGAAATGTTGATCCTCTGCATTAGATTTATAAGTAACCATAATTGTAATTCAAAAGATTGTTCTTTTTTTTCATTAAATCTTATGAGAAACATAAAAAAAAATTCCCTCAATGAAAAATTGTAAGCGTTTTATTTCTCAAATGCCTGTTGTAGCAAAATTGACACTACCTAACGATACCAACTATATATAACATTTCTTATATTGGATGTTATAAATGGTCTAAGACACCAATATTGAGCACAATATAATATTTTTGATTTTTTTCTTGCAGTAGAAATTAATTCAGGCATTTCGTGGTTAAAATTGTGTGCCAGAACTGAGGCCCGAACCTGTGACCTTTGCCGTCCGCTGGCAAGCGCTCTACCAACTGAGCTACACCGACATGACTCACGATGTCGCCTCACAACTTTACTTCCGCCAGTACCTCGCCTCCTACTTTCCAAAATTCAAAGAAGCTCTCGTGCGAACCTTCGAAGACTAGCACTCCTGGAAGGAAGGATACGGTGGAGACATGGCTTAGCCACAGCCTAAGGGATGTTTCCAGAATGAAACGTTCACTCTGCAGTGGAGTGTGCGCTGATATGAAACTTCCTGGCAGATTAAAATTTTGTGCCGGATCTGAGACTCAAACCTGGGACCTTTGCATTCTACAGGCAAGCGCTCTACCAACTGAGCTATGCCAACACGACTCATGATGCTGCCTCACACCTTTAGTTCCGCCAGTACCTCGCCCCCTAATTTTCAAACTTCACAGAAGTTCTTCTGCGAACCTACCAAGACTAGCACTCTTTGTCGAGAGTATTTCTTCGAATGTAACTTAATTCGACAAGAAAACGTCTGATATGATAGAGCGCATTCGGAATGTGGTGCACGTCTACTCATGGATCCATACTGACCGGGGCTATTTCATTTAAGAGATGAGCTGCGAGAGTATCAGGCGATCGTGGCCTCTGCTCGTACAACTTGCTGACGAACAGCGCCTGTGATTTCTTGTAATTGTATGTCAGATTTAAGCCTCAGTTATTTAAAGGTAGCGTTAATGTCTCATACTGCACCTTAACAATTAGCCCTCTGGTGACAAAATGGCCGAGGACTGCTAGCATCTGTTGAGCTATGATCTTCGGTATTGGCAATACTTGAGCAACATAGTTTACTTTGGATGTTATGTAAGAATTTGCTAATTGCACTTTTTGTATGGCATTTAGTTTACGTAAACCATTTTGTTGTATGGCCGCTCGTATTTTTGCCAACAATTTTCTTTAATTAAGGGCAGCCGTGCGGCGTATATCATTCATGTATTAAATTCCGAGCGTTTTGATAGTTTCTACACAATTTATTTGTACATCACCTTGAAGATCTAAACTTCGACCGATGTGCATTATACCCGAATTATTACAGTTTATTGTACTGGTGTTGTGTCTGTTCTTTCGGACGTCCGAAAGAACAGACACCACACCTGCTTCGCAGCCAAATAGCATTTTCAAATATTAAAGGAAGGGAATCAAGAAGGATAGGAAAGAAAGGATTAACAGTGGCCGCATTTGTGAATTGATATTAAGCAATGGCTTCAGTTATTTTACCGCAGATGCGGTCATACGTCCGACCTCACACGGGAATCCGTGTGGCGAGTGTAAGAGGAAATGGACAATAGGGGCACTACAAACATAGCGTGCGACTTATGGGAATTTCAGACGGACGGGAGGCGAGCACGGGTGGCCAAGTGGTTAAGGCGACCTCTGTACCAAAGCAAGAGACCCGGCTTTGATTCCCGGTCCGGCTCACATTTTCACTTGTCGCCATTGCTTAATTTCAATGCCCAAATGCGGCCACTGTCATTCCTTTCTTTCCTATCCTTCCTCCTTCCCTCCCTTTAATATTTGCAAATATTACATTTTAATTTTGCTCCTGACGCCGCTTCATAGGTTCTTATAGTTTGGAATGCTTTTCCTAGTTCGTCACCTACCGTGATCACAAAACTGACGTCATCTGCGTACGATTGACATACTATTCAATGGCTGTGTACTTGTAGCCCTGCAAGGTCCTGCGTCAGGGAGCATAGCGGAGGTTCCATCGTCATCGCAAACAAACACAGGGATATTCAGCAACCTTGGCGCAATAAACATTTGATTCTGACAGGTCTCCTTGATTGTCCGTTGACACACATTCGTGAGATGGAACTTGTAAATAGGTTTTTGACCGTTGTAATAATTTTTTGTGGGAGATTCATGACTTCCATGGTTCGGAGAAGATACGTATGGTTAACTCTGTCAAAGGCTTTTTTGAAGTCAAGAGATACTATGGCACTTGTAATGTCCAAAGCTTCCGCTGTTGCTATAATATCCCTGTATTCGCATAACGTCTGGTGTATTGTTCTATTTTTCCCGACGCTCGTTTGGTAATTGCCAATAATACTTGTTATAACAGAAGTTAGTCTTTGCGTTATGATGTGTGTGTGTGAAGATTTTGTAGTCGACATTGAGTAGTGTTATGGGGTGTAGGTTGTTAACAGTCTTCCCTCCTGGCGTTTTGGGAACTAACACCACTATACCATCACAAAAGTCCTGTAACATGTCACTTCTGGCGTTCAGGATTTCGTTAACGGTATATTACACGGAGCGTATTTGGTCGCTAGTCGCTGGCGTCTGTTGTGGCTCGGCGTATGGACGAATAGCGAATGAATACGCTGACGCAATGACACGCAGCCACTTCAGACGCTAGCGTCTTCGAAAAAACAATTGCAACACGATGTAGCATATGATACATTGTTTTGAGGGTTAGGTGATACCAAACAGTTCTGTTTCCAAAGGTGCGACATGGTCGCGAATTTATATCAGTGATCCATTTTGTAATTACTTTTAATGTCTTTATTTACATCGACCACAAAATTTCTCGTCGTTTTGACGACTGGTTTCGGTCAGTGATGACCATTTTCAAGTCTACAGTTTAATGTTCAGATCGTCTTGGTCACATTTTGCACATAGCCAGATTTTCCATTTTGTGCTTGCGTTTGCACAATTTAGATGAAATACTGTCTTGCATTTAACACACGTTATGCCTTTATACGCTCTCTTTTCACAGTAGCAATATCTGGAATCGCTAGGTTTGTTCATATCACTGTTGTAGGACGTGGTGCGTAAATTGAATGGTACTGCAGTTCTGCCAAACCTCCTCCAGACGGCAGAAGGAGGCGGAGTCTCCTGAGCTCGTGACTGGTCTTCAGCAGCGCTTCCAAGCGGCAGACAGCAAAAGCTTCGGACGGTCACTTTTGTTTACAGTTTACGTGCGTTATTGCGTGATTTTACTTGTAGGTTAGGTTGTGTGAATCCCATTCCCAGAGCAGACTCGGCAAAGTAACATGAAAATATTGTACAGCAGTCTGAACACAAGAGTGAATTACTGCCTTCCTTAGTAGCCTCAAACGAAACGGGAAGCTTCAATGCTTTATTCTTCTATTCGAGATGTAACCGTGAAATAAAATTCATTAGTTTTGTAATGAATGTCAATTGAGTATGGAAGCGCCTCTCACGTCTTTCCATCGAAGAAAATGTAAAGAATCATGGTGACAACATTCTTATACCGATATCCGAATATTAGAGCCGACATGTGTAATTTATGCCAAGTTTCTGAAATAAAAAATATATATTTCTCACCATCTGATATATAATGTCTCATTTGCTGTAAGTGAATACATAATTTATGAAACATTTTTAATTATACGTATCAAAGACGTGGGCTACAGGCATCTCCCTATAATAATAATTTCGTGTGGCTCGTTTCTCTTTAAACTCGTTGCCAGTAGCGCAGGTGTGAATTTAAGTTTCCTGTCTGCAGCAGTTGTTTCTTTTTAATCCTGATCAAGAATCCATATATTAAGTTTCGTAGTTATAGCTTGGAATTTGAGTTAACAGCGCCATATTTCTGAAAATCAATTTTTGAATCCAGTATTTCATCCCCTTATTAGTCTAATTTCATAAAATACCAAAACGCGCGTCTTTTAAATTCGAACCCCGAATCCAAATCCGAAAATTTGTAGTTCTAACTTCAAAATTGCCAAAATAGCAACATATTTTCGAAAAACACCCCCTCTCTAATTTAACCTCGTTTATGGTTGAATTTCCAACAATACCTAAAAACGTATTTTTTAACGTCTAACCAACTATACAAATATCAATTTTTGCAGCTCTAGCTTCAAAACTGTATCAATAGCAACGTGTTTTCAGAAATAATTTTTGTTCCTCTATTTAACCCTCTTACTTGTTGAATTTCCAAAAATACTAAAAATCATGGATTTTTAATCCTGAGCAAGATTCCATATCCGAAGTTTCGTATTTGTAGCTTAAAATTTAAGTTAACAGCAACATATTTTTGAAAATCAATTTTTTGCGTCACCTATTTTCCCCCTTATTTGTCGAATTTCAAAAAATTCCGAAACACGTGTCTTTTAAATTCGAACCCTGAATTAAAATCTGAAATTTTGTAGTTCTAGCTTCAAAATTGCCTAAATAGCTGCGTATTTTCAAAAAAGTTTCATCCCCTATTTCACCCCCTTACGAACGGAATAGCGAAAAATCGCTTCTTAAATGACGCCTACAGAGTAAGATCAACGCCCTCCACAAATTACAAGTTTCTATCTTCAGTGGTTTGGGTTGGGGGATGATGAGTCAGTCAGTCAGTCAATCAGTCAGTCTGTCAATCAATCGGGACACTTCCTTTTACGTATAGAGACAGAAGAAGTTAAGACAGCAACAGCTGACAGCGTTAAGCTTTTGCTTTCTGCCGCAGGGAAGCGCTACTGCAGACTAGTCACGTGCACGACATGCCCCGCCCCCTTCTGCCCTTGTGGAGCGGATGTGGCAGAACTGTAGTACGATTCAATTTACGCAGGACGTGGTTGCTATGCAAGCAATCTCTTCATAGTGTTTTACCTTGCCCTTGGCGTGTATTACGGCTATTTTCTCAGTGATAGGGCACACTAAACACATATTGTCACTATATACACCCATTTGTTCGCACTTCAAGCACTTTTTCACTTCGATACTTTGTTTATTAATCGGAATAACACACTCGCGATTTATACCAGTCGCCATGTTATTTCATTCTTTGTTCTGAAATCAGACAAGGACAAGGGTACATACAAGAACCTGTCAACCATAGAGCAGGTATAGCTTGTTTTATTTTATCGTCTGTCTGAAAGTGTAATCAAGGGATTTCGAAAATGAAATAATTGAAAATTCATGTCAAGAGGTTAATTTTCACATCCTGTAACCATTGTGCGTTTTCGTATATAAAAACATTACCGCATATTTAATGTCCAACGTCAAAAATTCTTATTTGCATGTTGCGCGGCGGTGAGGTTTGGTTACCATTGGCCGACGACGATACTCTTCTTTGTGCTGTGATTCGTTAGCCACATAATCACGTGGTCTACAAAAAATGAACATCGCGTTGCACAGCCTCCAATTCAGGCGATCGGAAGCAAGTGTGCCATATTTGGTGGATTTTTTATTCATACTTCAATATTACAAAAGCTGGCAGCCTAAATGTAACGGCGCTTGAAAAACATTTGCAAAACGCGTATTTAAGGTAAGGTATGTCGTAATTAAGTACTGAGAAATTATGCCTACGTATACGAAACCTTTTCCCTTATTCTTGTCCAATGTGAGGTTGCATTTCAGTACAATGTTTGGAGTAGAGAAGCAAAAAGGAAATAAATAAAAATACACCAGTAGCCTAAGTTTTTTGTAATTATCTCCAAGTAGGCCTGAAGTATTGCACTTCAACTAATCTTGGTGTGAAATTTCAAATGGAAGATCTGTGTTCACACTTTCTTACCATAGACCTTAAAAGTAAACCAATGGCTTTAAAACCCAACTAAGACCTCAGGCTATGCCACAAGTACATCTGCCATCAAATTCAAGATTTCAGGGGGAAGGGACCAACATCACCCTCATTCCATAGCAGAAAATTTATAGATATTGCACTAGGAGACAATGTGTATTTCACATTTATTTTTCAACCATGTAAGATCACATAATTATTTCAATGAAACACTGTTCAGTCACACACAGCTTCGACACACATTTTGCACACTTATGTTATAAGTTATGTCACATTTAAGCCGCAAGTTCAAGAGTTGTCTTGAATCTTCACGTTTCTCGGAATAAGCAAGTATTCATAGTGGGAACTGCATCTGGAAAATCATGTGCATTATTAAACTTTTCTGTAAATATTGATTGGTATATAATGTATCACAATAACACAATATCACATTTGAGAACAAAACTTAATCACAAGTAACAAAAATTGTAAACTATACTTACTATTGACTGGTTTGCTGAGATTTACTTTTCTCGGTTCACTGCATAATTTTCATAACAACGAAGAGACGATAAATTAGTTACTGGCGGATGAAATATTATAACAAAACTAACTCAATTTTTGTCAGTTCCGTGGTAAATCATACTAGTCGACGGAATGGCGGCGATTCACACGGTTTAGAAATTAGAATCACGGTGATAACTTGGAAGCACAAAGCAGACAGACGTGTAAATGTTTACCCTAGAACACTAGCGATTGTCGATTGGTGTTTTGGCAGTATCGTTGATACAGCGTCTGACCTCAAAATGACGTCACGATTGCTCGAAGTGTGAAGTGAAGTGAACGTTACCCTCTGGTAGCGACAAGACGTTAAACCTCCTAGGCGCATCTGCTCCAAACGGAAGCGTCGTCATCGCTTACTGATGACGTCAGCAGCGTAGGCGCGCCTGAAATAAAATGTACGGGAAACCGAATTGCTACAGCTGAAGTGCCGTATTTAATAAATACCATTTATAAGCACATACTCTAGTGATTTTTTTTTTTTTTTTTTTTTTTTTTTTTTTTATTTTTTACGGTGGATGTGTGAAATTAAGTATATCAGCTCTTCAAGTATCGGTTCTTTCCTAAATTCTGAAAAACAATAGCCTGTTAAACTTGCCGTGTAATGTGTCATTAACTGAGTTACACTAACAGTACTACGGTACGATAGCGGGAAAAAAATACTGTAAAAACGACAAAATATTTAAAATGAGAATTCGCTTGTAGTAGTGCAGTGTTACACACTGAGCATAAAGCGAGTGAAATTAGCCATGTTATTGCAACATAAAGTCAGGGAAAGATGTCAGCTGAATAAAATGTAGAAGAATATTTCGCTTTCTGTGTCTGAGCTTCCTGAGTCAAAAGCTGGAAGTGTAATTTGTGTGTCCAACATTCGAGATAATTAAGCAAAATCGTGTTTTGGTGCGTCTGATAATCTTCGGGAAGGCGAAGTTCAACAACACGAAATTAACATAAGAATATGGAAACGGTAGAAACTGATTAACTAATGAATTACAAAGACGCGAAAGGTATGTACAATGCACGGAACATAATGAGGTCAGGCAACAAACCCGTGTTGTAAACATTTGTTTCGGCCCGTCTGCAATATAAACAACGCGCAAACGATGACAGTGTCAACTATAGACAGAAGCAATAAATGTTGGCAATGAACTCTGATTTCTCTTCGAAAATCTGTCACACGGAATTAGAGGGAATAATTTATAGTGTCGAACATGAGATACGTAATTAATGCTGTTGCTGCTGTATTGTTGTCAGACTCTCTGTGCTTGCCGTCATAAGGCGAAAATTTTGTTGCCAACATTAGTACACTACGCCGCCGATGCTAACTTAATTAAAATTTAACGCTATCGGTAGACATATGACTCTGTAACAATGAACATAAACTAATAAAAGATTCTGCTCTTATTTAAGCTGGTTCGAATAATGTTGCAAAAAGTTAAGTGAAAATTGTTCTCCAACACATTTCAAGGTGTCTGAAAAATACGAACATTTTTGTGGTAGGAATACCACATGACTTGGTGGAATGGTGTTAAACAAAGAAATTAAGACGTACCAACGAGAAACAAAGCAAAATGGTAAAGAACACAAAGGCCTTATGTTAACAGGAAAGATAAATAACTGATCTCCAAAATAATTCCGGAAAATATTATGAAATATGCTCAGCGCTACTGAAAATTCAAGACAATGAAACTGCAACATACCTACATGTAAGGCCTACACCAAGTGAATCTGTATATTCAAACTTACCAAATACATTGCTATCTAGAACTGAAGAAGTGTTCATATCTAATAGTTCTGTGCAAAGGAAAACTTCAAAGAAAAAACAAACTTCTGCTGAAAGAACACCATCAAAATCAGAAGAAATAGATTCAGGGTCAGCAAATACATCAGTAGTTACAAAAGGAAAGGTTGTGACCATGTGCACCATCCATAAATCAAGAGAGATGACAAAGGAATATAAGGCAGTAGCAAACCAGACACAAAGAAGTCCACTAAGGAGAAACATACTCAGGGAGCTGCAACAGAAAAAAAAGAACCCCAGCAACAAAGAAAAATAGCAGCCACACCTCACAAGACTGAACCCAGCAACAGCTGACCAACTAGAAGAGCAACCACCTGTGAGAAATCACAATTCTGGTGTGCGAAAAATGGCAGCAGCACAACCTAACAGCCATGCAGGGAATGTAAACATTGTTCCAAAACTAAATGACTTCCACAAAAACAGGAAGAAAGGGAAGGTCCTCACAACATTACAAACTAATATGTGTTGTATTAGAAGTAAGTTACTCAGACACTTCTGTGGTGATGTGATGATGATGTTGTGCAAACGTTAATTGTGGATGTGTGGATGAATGTAAGATCACTTAAAGTATACTGTTCTGAACTTTATCCAACATGCAGAGCTACACAGGAGATGCATTTAACGGATGCAAGGCAGTACAGCAATTTATAGCTCAAGAGTCTGCACAAACAATACATGGCTTTGTCCCAGTGAATTGAATAACTTCTATATTAGTTAAGGAAACAAACTAAAATAGAAGCAACTGACACATTTGCTATGGAATTGCTTAATTCCTTTAATTGGTATATCATACACACTGAAATTAAACGAACATTCCCAAAATGATCAAAGTCAAGTACGGACTGCTACTGACTCTCCGATTACAATGTATAAAACCACAAACTACTGACATTCATACTTAACAAATGCTTACTGTCTGGAGGACAAAGAGCTATCACCCAATTTCAATTGTACATTCTGACAGTTGTCAAATGTGGATTCTGTCAGGGTAAAAATACCACTATAGCTGTTTAGAAATTGTTGACCAGACATCAACCATCTTTAAAAAGCGGAATGTGGTACCACTTGTCTTGCATGATTTAAGTAAGGCATTTAATTTCATTCTCTATGATGTCCTGTCAGCAAAACTAGAACGTAATGGTGTATGTAATCCAAGATTATCAGTAGAAGTTTCGTATCTTCACAACAGAAGGCAGTTTGTCACAGTTAAAAATAAACACTCCTCGGTAACAATAATTAATACTGGGGTACTAAAATGCTCGATTCTTGAGACCTCCTCCATCATCACAGTAATTGATGTGCCTTGTTACATAAACAGTACAGTTATATGCTATGCTGAAGACAGGACTCTTCTTCACTCACACAAGAACGTCGAAGCCTTAAGTAATAGCACACCGGAATCATTTGTGGAGGTTTATAGGATCGGGTCGGATAAGACACGAGACACTCCAACTTTTATGAACTGACTTTATTATTACGCGTTTACACTGTACAATAGTCAGGCGGGAACTGGTGTTTCCGCTTCCTTACAGCAAAGACCTTTCATAAAACACAAAGATACTACACTTGTCCAGTGTTGTTTAGTATCGATCCCCACATAGCCCCCCCCCCCGGCAGTATGGAGTACAGAAAAAAAACTTAAAAGATTAAAATTACACAGCTGGTAGGGGATGCAGAAAGGTGACTGGCAGCTCTTGTGCGTCCTCAGGTAGGGGGCGGTTGGTGGGTGACCGTGGGGCAAAACCCGGCACGGTAGTCTCGAAGTCCTCGAGGGTGGATGACGGGCGAAGCCGACGTCCGAATCTTGACGATTGTTGTGGGGGGCCTCGATGGTCAGCTGGGAACCGCACAATGACGGTTCCGTTCGGGCGGACGAACGCACGTAGATTGCCTGCGGAGGCGAGGTGGGAAACTGTGATGCGTCGAACCACACGTTGCACTACACCACCTGCCTGATCACTTTTTTCGTCACACGCGAGCATGATGAACACTGAAACACCCTGCACTAACACGCTGAGGTTACAGATATGATCTGGTTCAACCCTAGTTCTGAATTCTACCTCGGTAGCAGTGAAGGGAGGCGTACGGCTGCGAGTGGGGGTGGCAAAACCCCGACATAAGGAGGGTGATGCATCTGAGGCGGGTGCGGTAGGAGTAGTTGTGGCAGGCAAACGGCCAGGGGAAACAGGTGTGGAGGACTGATGTGGACACGATTTCTTGCCGCGTGATGGGCGCAACGAAATTGTGCAGGAAGAAGGGGTTGAAGGGGTGAAGTTTCGTGAGGAGGGAGTCATGCGCGGTGAAAATCCTCGGAAAGGGTGGGGATCAGAGGGCTGACTCGAATGTTGTGGACCACCAGAAAGGTAGTTGTTCGAAGAATGGGTGAGGGGTTGTGAAGAAGAATGACTCCGATTGCCTGAGTCGTTTGAAGAGGGTGGGGGTGAGGGTGTAGGAGAGTCATCGGAAGCGGACTCAACTAGAGCTGGTTTCACTCGGTTCAGTGAAACAGTAGTTTTGGAACCGTGCAGGAGAATGTCCATGGCGTTTGCTGCACGACGGAGCACCTTGTGAGGACCAGTATAAGGTGGCTGAAGGGGGGCCTTAATGGTGTCGTCACGCAGGAAAACATGTGTGCACGATCTAAGTGCCACGGGTACATAAGTACGAGGTGGTGTGTGGTGTGCCGGAGGTTGTGGGTGAAGTTTGCTACAATGTAGTTTGACGCGTTCTACCAGGGATGGAAGATCTGAAGGCGAAGCCACGGGCGTGGGGGCAACTAGTTCACCTGGTAAAACAAGGGGTTGACCATAGACAAATTCAGCTACTGAACCTTTTAAATCTTCTTTAAAAGTGGTGCGTAACCCCAAAAGTATGAAGGGCAGGGCCTCGGTCCAAAGAGGGCCGTGGCAGCGTAAGGCAGTTTTAAGAGTCCTGCGCCATCTCTCGACGAGTCCGTTGCTCTGAGGATGGTAGGCAGTTGTATGGATCTTGGAAATGCCGCACAACCTACAAATGTCAGAAAACAGAGCGGATTCGAATTGGCGCCCCTGATCGGTTGTCAACACTGCTGGGCACCCAAAGCGTGCAATCCAAGTGTCTATTAAGGCACGAGCAACGGTCTCAGAAGTGATGTTCGGGAGTGGGGTGGCTTCGAACCAACGTGTAGTCCTATCTATGATGGAGAGTACGTATCTGAACCCCTCAGAAGGAGTGAGTGGGCCTACCAAGTCTATGTGTAGGTGTTGGAAACGTTTGTGTGGTTGGGAGAAAGTACCCAGCGGGGGGGCAGTGTGCCTGGAAACTTTGTTTTGCTGACATGGAATGCAAGATCGGGCCCAGGCCTGGCAATCGCGTCGCATGTCACGCCACACAAAACGCTCAGTAACTAGTCTGGTGGAGGCTCGCACTCCAGGATGGGCTAGGCTATGCAGTTTGTCAAAAACTTGTCTCTGCAGGTCCTTGGGAATGAAAGGTCGCAGAGAACCGATAGATTCGTCACACCACACTTCTCCGGTCACACCTGGGAAAGTAGTTTTGACAGGTTTGAGGGAAGAGTCGTGGTCATCGATGAGCTGCATTATGTTTGGGTCAGCTGACTGCCGCTGCGGGAGGTCTGTTAGGTCAAGAACCGAAGTGACAGCTCCGACACGGGACAGGAAATCTGCTACAATATTGTCTGCACCTTTAATGTATCTGACATCACTTGTAAATTGTAGGATGTAATCAAGATGACGGAAACGTCGCGGTGGAGGATCAGACGGAGGTTTCTGGATGGCGGCCACAAAGGGTTTATGATCCGTGAGGATATAAAAGCCACGTCCCTCAACTTCCGTACGAAAATGTTTCACAGCCTCATAGACGGCCAGCAATTCTCTGTCAAAAGCAGAATATTTCTTTTGCGCATTATTTAGCTTCTTTGAGAAGAACTGGAGGGGGGATGTAACGTCTCCGACAGATTGACTCAAAACAGCACCTATAGCACAGTCACTTGCATCTGTCGTAATGAAGAGGGTGGCATCCGGATGCGGGTGAGCCACAGTTACAGCATTTGCTAATAGATGCTTCAGTTTCTCGAAGGCTGTTTCCATTACAGGGGTCCACGGAACCTGCCGGATGCCGGTAGTGTTTTGGCCTGCCAAGGCATCTGTGAGTGGTGCCTGAACCTCAGCAGCAGCTGGCAAATGTTTCCTATAATAGTTAACTGTTCCTAGGAAACGACGTAATTCTTTATAAGTGTCAGGTCGTGGTAAGTCTAAAACAGGTTTGACCTTGTCAACAGGGGGTGTGAGGCCCTCAGCTGAAACAACATATCCTAAAAAAAAAACTGAAGATTTGTGAAGTTGCAGCTTCTTATTATTAAGCTCTACACCAGCTGCAACGAGAGTGTCCTTAACTATCTGCAAATGTTCCTTATTCTTTTCCACAGTAGGGCTGAATAGCAAAATATCATCGAGGTAGGCGAAACAAAAGTCTAAGTTGAAGAGTACCTCGTTGATAAACCTTTGCCAGGTTTGAGCAGCATTCCTCAACCCGAAAGGCATGAATCTGTATTGGAACAGTCCGAAAGGTGTGGTGATTGCCGTTTTTTCTATGTCCTCCGGGGCCATAGGAATCTGGTGATAGGCACGTTTACAGTCTATCACCGAGAAACACCGGGCGCCGGCCAAAGCGTGGTTAAAGTCTGACACGTTGGGGACGGGATATTTATCGATGATGGTACGAGAATTAAGCTTCGTATAGTCTCCTACCATGCGCCAAATGCCGTCTTTCTTTGCGACGAAATGAATCGGACTCGACCAACATCCCGAAGAGGGTTCAATAATTCCACCTTTTATTAGTTCGTTGATGTGTTCGCGAGCAACGGGCATAAGTTCAGGTTTGAGACGACGAGGGCGGCATGAAATAGGCGGTCCGTCAATCAAGCGTAGCCTATGAACAGTTCCGTTAGTCACTAAGGCGACGCGGGGCACCGTGTGCGAGGAAACAGTTTGTATAGGCGCGACTGGCGTGAGCGTATCGGCCTCCGAGCGAAGCTGCGGCGCTGGCGTCGCGAGTTTACATGATTGCCAACTGCCCGTAGGTAGAGAGTTGCAAACAGGCGAGCCGCGTTGGGTTGAGTTGGTACACTGAGTAATAGTTGCGGAAGGCGCCGCTGGCGAGGCTGAGGGCAGCAGCGGGCGCTTAGAAACAGCTGATGGCTGTGAGTTATTGACACTAGCCTGCGCGCGGAAATTTGACTGTCCGGATAGGCGGGGAGGCGGGGTAGCACTCGTAATAACAGTGTCAGCATGATGGCGAGCGCGAACGCAGTTACAGAGAGAGGAATCCCTGTCAAAGTTGCGCGCGGGTGCAGAATCACTAGAAGACTGACTAACCTGTAGTACTGAAGGCGGGCAGGATGCTTGGAGACTGTTGAGCTGTTCGCGGACAAATGACAGCTCAGAGTTCAAATCCTGCAGCCGGCGATGAAGTTCGTGATTCGTAGATTCGATTCGCTCTGTGAGCCACTTATTCGACCACTCCAGAGACTCGCTGGGGAGGTTAGCGCTTTTGGTAGCTAGGCGAACGTTATCTTTGTCTTTAGTTAGGACACTGGCAGGTGCACAAGAAATATACAAGTTGCACGCCGGATAGAACACACGATCGCTTGCTAAATCAATTGTTATTTTGTAGTGCCTAAGAAAATCTATACCTATTATAGGTTCTTCGACTTGCGCAACTAAAAATCTCCACTCTAACTCGCACTTGGGGGCGAGGGCGACATTAAAAGAGGTTAAGCCGGTGCAGCCGGCCGCGGTGGCCGAGGTGACTGAGGCGCTCCAGTCACGGTCACCACGTCCACTACGGTCGGGGGTTCGAATCCCCCCTCGGGCATGGATATTTGTGCCGTCCTAGTTCGTACGTAGTTCATAAGTAGTTTGTAAGTTTAGGGACTGATGACCCCGTAGTTAAGTCCCATAAAAAAAAAAAAAAAAAAAAAAAAAAAAAAAAAAAAAAACAAAGCCGGTGCACTGGAGATGCGATGCGTTGACTGCTCGAAGTGTAGTCTTCTGCCGGTGAATCTTCCTGTTAGCGAGGCGAGCAGGGAGCAGTGACACGTAGGCTCCGGTGTCTACTAGAAAATTTGTTCCAGAGGAGAGATCTTTCACGTACACCCGGCTATGGTTTCTAGTGGCGTCTGACACAGAATGTAAAGTTGGGTGGCGCTCGTTTAGTTTGCAGGAGGTGGCGCCGCTGCCTACCTGCGATTGTAGTTTGGGTACGAGCACGGTGGTTTGCAATTGCGTGCTTGCTCTCCAAATCTATTATGGAAGAAACAGTATGTCATTGCTGGGGCGGAGGAAGCTGCGACCCATGATCTTCCGTGGCGTCAGAAGCGCCGTCGAGATGAAGGTGCCGGTAGAGCAATTGACTTGACAGGTCTTGTATTAGACGGTCTAGAAGTGCTGGCGCGGAGTTCGCGTAGCCGGGCGGAATGAACTCTATCGGCGGCGCGTAAGAGTTCGTTAACTGACCTGTCCTCGTACGCGGAGATTGCCGTCTGTACAGGCAGAGGCTGTTTTTCTGTCCAAATCTCGGTGAGTGTGTCATTTGGCAAGTCGTGTTCGCTGACAAGTAAATGGAGGCATCGCCACAACTGTGATGGAGACCTGTCGCCGAGACGCTCTTCATATATTAGTTGTCTGACATTCTCTCTCCTTGTTTTGGACACACGTTGCAGAATCGTCTGCTTGGCTGCCGTGTACTTCCCTGTCGAGGGAGGGTTCTGGACAAGGTCGTAGATTAATTCGACGCGCTCGTGGAGATGGTTCACAAGGCAGTAAAAACGCGCGTTGTCATCAAGCCTGTAAACGTTGAAAGTTTGTTCTACCAAGTTAAACCAAAACTCTGGGTGAGCAGGTTTGAAAGGAGGTAGCGTGGGCATGTTCTCCAACCGTTGAACAACAGTCTGTGCGAGCGAATTGTCCCTGTTAGCAGGCGCGTGCAGAGCCTCAGAGGCAACATCGTGTGTCGGAAGTCGGGTAGATGGGTCCCACTGGCGTGGCGGATGAATATTGCACTGCTGACGGTTAGGAGTTTGAACACCGGCTGCAGCATTGTTCGTGTTCAAAACATTTCCGACAGATGCAGGAACACTGAAGTTATGGTCGTAAACGTTCGAGGCACCCTCATGAACTCTATTACACACGTTGTTTACACCCGGTGTGGCGAAAAAGGTGTCCTGCACACGAGGTTCGACAGGCGCGGAGTGATATGTAACGGGCGGCCTTTCAAATGCCGTAGCGTTCTGCTGACTAGAGTTCAGCCTTAAAAATTCCGCTGCATTAGCGGGAGCGGAAGGAAACCTCGGCGTAGAGGAGAGAACCTCTCCAGCACTGCTGTTCCTTGTAAAATTGCATTTTTGCGGGCTAACAAAGCCGGAGTCCATAGTAGGCACAGGTATACTGACGAAGCTTGCACACGGAGTAGCGATCCCGGAGCTGTAAGAAATTTGCTGCCCTCGACGGGATTCGGCAGGTGGAGGCACACTCACGGGACGGCAGAATCCGGGCGGCGGAGGTCCGTTAGGTGAAGCCATTGTGCACAGTACGGACAATAGGCGGCATGCGAACGCGGGAGCGCGAATATCGCGGTAGACGCGGATGGAAAGCACTTCGGGCGGTAACTCGAAAGCGACACTTGATCGGGGTCACCAATGTGGAGGTTTATAGGATCGGGTCGGATAAGACACGAGACACCCCAACTTTTATGCACTGACGTTATTATTACGCGTTTACACTGTACAATAGTCAGGCGGGAACTGGTGTTTCCGCTTCCTTACAGCAAAGACCTTTTATAAAACACAAAGATACTACACTTGTCCAGTGTTGTTTAGTATCGATCCCCACACATTCAATTTGATCCTTCACTGGTTATCATGAATTAAGTTACTGTATAATCCCCAAAAATAAAACAGCTTCTCTTAGGGTTGCCCAGTGCCATCAAAAATACACATTGAAACTTTTAGGACTCTATATTAATTCACAACTCAACTAGGAAGAACATATAGACCAGGTGTGTGAAAAGATATTGATTCTCCTTTGGAAACTTTTTTAGACTAATGTACTTTGGACTTTTCAGACACATGTAACTTTTGGCCTTCCTGTTTGTAGACATACTCCTTACATTTTGAGAATTCTGAAAATTCAGAACATTACACACAAGGTGTAAAGGAGGCTGCAAGCATAACTGCTGTTCACTGTTTTCCAGGTACAGGCTATTGACTGCTGTGATCATATATATTTGTGTAAAATATGGGAAAAACCAGTGGCATGAAAGGTCTTGTCAGGGTCCTTTTTAATGCTTAAATCATCAGAAAGATGGTATATTTTCACATACCAAAACAGAGAAGCAAAAACTGGTAATTCACACAAAGTAAATGCTCCAAAGATTTCAACAAACTGTCACTAACACTTCAGGCCATACCAATTTAAATTCTTAAGGAAAGACAGCACATCTGTCTATCTGACAACCAATTCTACTGTTAAGACTTATATTGCCTCAGTATTGTTGAAACCAGAGGTGCCTCCTTCTCTATTGCCCCCCCCCCCCACCCGAGATATTAGGTCCTGAATTCCTAGTTTATTATGTAATAGATATAGTTTTACCATTTAATATTGAAATGAAATTACTTATATTTCAAATTTTGTAAATTCTTTTATAAAGACCCCCCCCCCCCCAAGGCTGGCCAAAAGTACTCATTTTTCAGCCACCCCCCAGAAATTTCAATGACACAGTTTACATTATGACACCTCCACCCCCCTTCGGCACCTCTGGTTGAAATTTGTCAGCAACTGTACTAGCTGTGCCTTTTTTTGCACTTACATGGATCTACCATTTAACAAATGTATAATTTTTGTAAGTATAAGGAACAGCAGCTGAATCCACTAATGGCTCACGTTTCCTTCTTGTGTTTGGCATAGTTTCGCAATTTAGGGAATGGCTACTGCATGTGACGCTAGCCAGTCAGGTGATAGTACATGACATGGTTGCGTTTACAGTTCAATAATCGAGTGGACGAAGAAACACACAAGAACCTGTTAACCTAGAGCAGGCAGAGCATTAGTTATTTACTTCATGATCAGTGAAAAAAGTTAACCCCTCTTTCACATGCATCTTCATGGTAACGAAGTAAGATTGTAGACATGTATGTACCTCAGGAGACTGTTTTTAGCTGTATGAAAATAATAATGTTTATTGTGAAGACAAAACATCTGTTATCGGCTAATATTTGATTGGTTGCCCCATCTGCACTACAATTGGTCAGCCCTGGGCATTGCTACGCTACACGACAAGTAAACTTTTATCCGTCTAACTAATGAATGTTGGTATGCATAATTCATATAAATTTATAAATTCTATTTATTAGTTGTACTTGCTTTTTCAGTATACTTTGTACATACATAATAGTATTAAAAATTAACTATCTTTTAGACAATGTGGCTTCTTCTTATAATTTTGTCATACATACAAATTGCTTCCATAAGAAGTAGTCATTGCAAATTATGTGAGAAAGTTTTATTCTAATGTGTACTATATTAATGACAAAGCCTATTTCACCTTGACTGATCAATGGTCAATAAGATTACTTGAAACTGCTGCTTGACAATATGCATTTCATTGATGACTATGGCCTCTGTTGATTACCATTAAATTGTGAGATAGTTTTCATCTTACAAAATTACCACAAACATGTATGGTACTACAGTATCTGTATACTACCCAGAAAAATCTGTTCGCAACTTCGATGCAGGAAACCTGCAGAATACAAGTGCTACAGCTCTGGCATATATTACACAACTGCTTACGATATAAAACAACATAACAATTTGAAACTAATGGCCACCAATCACCTCAACACCAATTCTGTGACTATAGAGAAGAGCCCATACAGATGCTTGAATATGTAGTTTGGATTCCATAAAAGGTCCATTCCGAGAAACAAACATGTTTTATATAAGCAAGTTGCTTTCACTGTTTTAACTTAATGCAATTGATCTGGACTGATGTCACATGATTGGCTAAGTGTGAGCAGTTACAGTGGGTGTAATTTGACAGTTGTTACAAGTGAATAAGTAATAGGCTTCAGATGAGACTACAATATGAACAAAAATTTGTTGTAATGATTGACATGGAAATGTGTATTCACAATTGAACTGGATTACAAATATAAAAATGAAGGAGATAAATAGAGTATGCAAAGAAGAGGAGCCTATATGATGTCTGATAGGAGGGCAATGGATGGGTAATATTGTGTACAACTTTGTTTTGGCCTATGAAATTGTAAGTGTTGTAGCTCACATCCTTCAAGTGTTGAGAAAATGCTCCTCATTATTTCACTGAATACCTAATAAGCAAAATTAAAAAGCATTAATATTATCAAATGTTAATTTAGGTTCTGGATTCAATTATGCAAATTTTTTAGAGAAGTGGAGGGGTGGAGTAGATTCCAATTCTGTCAGTTTATTTTCTATTTATTTATTTGTTTAGGAGCCCTTAATGCACACAAGCAGGAGACCACCACATAGGTTCTACTGTCACTTTTACATACATTAGTAGTCAGTCAAGTAGTTCACAAGATGTGGATCTGATGTTATTTGGAGTACATGTGGGTAAGATTTCACATTCATATAGACCCACTGCAGTATATTGGAGGAAAGGCGATTGAAGGCTACGGACTTTAAGAACAGAAGGAAAAAGTACAAGGTAAAAGAACCTCTTCAAAAGTGGATATGTAGTAAGGGCAGTAGCAATCTTCCTGTTGAGACAGAACTTAATATGATAAAGTATTGTTAGTTTCAGGTATTGTGTGACACAGAAACACAATGGCAGGATCTTAATTTCTCAACCACTGCTTCTGCAACTGATATCCTTTGTGCATCATTAACTGATGATTAATAGTAATATTCTGATTGTAACTTCTGTAATTTTAGCTTATTATGCTAGCTGTTTTTTGTGCTAAGTTTGGAAATAATTTGCTAGAGTACACTGCAAAATGGTCAAATAGATGGAGTTTGAAATTTTATGCCCAGTCTGACTTTTGGTACTTGCAAGAGTTGAACATGCTATCCAAGAGGTTTCTGACCTGCACCGAAATACAGAGCATAAGAACCACAGAACAAGTATAAAGAAATTTTTCTTGCTGAAGAGTGACAAACCAAGCCCAAATTATGAAAATACAGCACCATTGGTTTCTGCATTTACATATTACCAGGAATTTGCCATGCCATATTTTCAGAATCATGCTATCATTACAAAGGTAAGTTAATTTAGTGAAACAAAAGAACCAAAACTTGAATGGGTGGACTGATTTTTGAGTCTTGGTACACCTAGTTATAAGTCTTGACCCTCTGTTACGTCTACATTTGATGTAAGTGCACAATATTTGTAATAACTGCAACTCTGTGCTAAGAACGAAATGCAACAGAACGATTAAAGAATAGCAAATAAAATATAGTTATGGGACAGGGCTTCACTAGTCTTTATATATACGGTATATAAAACGTTGCTTTCGCTGAAAGAAATAAAGAAAATTTTTCTATATTCGTTTGTGGGGTCATCTTCTGCAGCACCCGTTACAATTAATTACAATCGGCTCTTCTGTTTTAAGCCGACAGCAACTCAGAACAATTTTTACATCATAGGCGTTTCAATTACTTATAAGCATTAACACAAGCTACAGATGATGCTTTGTGTATAAAATATGAAATGCAGATGGTGTAAAGCTGCCCTTAATTTCAGTCTGCTTAAGACAGGAAATACGATTATAATTCAGATATTATTTGCCTGTGTACAAAACTTATAAAATCGAACTTTGACTCAAAATCACGGCTGCTGTGAGCATATACTCAAATATATGGATTTTTTTGGAGATTCTCGTTAGTCATAAGCTCACTTACGAAAACATATACCGGTAATGTTACACTTCACTACTCACTACCTAGGTTTATATTGTGTACTGCCGACGTTAAAATTTAATAATGTGCTGCAACTGCTTCACGTATTATCACTTTATTTGCTAATCATTACGGGTATCTTTCCTTTTCTTTAATGCAAACAAAACAAAGCACATTAGGTCTACTGCGTTTTGAACAATCCTCTACATCCCCAAAAGGCGGGTATTACACTGTAAAAGATCTTTGTCAAAGATCTTTTATCAAAGCTCTTTGGTCAAATCTTTGACAGTGTAATGGGTCATCTTTTATAAAATATTTCTTTTATAAAAGATATTTGATAAAAGTTAGCGAGAGAGCCTAGCTTTTATAAAAGTTCGCAATTGTATACATGCGTCTTTCCTTGCTTCGACGTCTTTTAACCTTCAAATTAACGTAAAAGTGTATTTGTTGTGTTGCTACTGCCACAGTGATCGTTTCAAAGTGAGAAGTGTGCGGAATATTTATTAATACAAAGCACATTTACTAAAATATACGGTTAGAATCGTATAAAGAAAAAGCTACTGCTGTCAGTTGTATTCAAAGTGGCTCACTGAGGATAATGATAAGGAAGAAATTATATGTATCAAAGGATATATGGAGATGCATAAGTGAAATAAATGTTTTTATATGTACTCTAACCTAACCTCGTAATTCCTCCTAAAGTGATTTACATTTTGCTTCACTTGTGTCTGCAATAATACGTGAATTCTTAGGCCTACCCTGTACGATTCGTGTATTTTACTGCCTGTTGGAATAGATTTTGTATGTGGATATAAATGGGACGATCTTCGCGGAAAAGGCATTAATAATTTGCGATATGAGATACTGCACTAATTAGCTCCGTATTTTTTCTTGCTTTGTACGATGCTTTTCGTGATTTAACCACAAGTCCACGTATTTACACGGATATTTTATGTTTCGGAAAATCAGGCAAAATAAATGTCACACTGCAGTAAACTATAAAAATGTCTTCCGCAGCACATAATCCAAAATGAAGCATAACATGAAAGAACTACGAAAATATTCTGTCTTCTCAATTATGATGAAGTGTCTAACAAGGTTATGTTTAGCATGACATCTTAATGACACACGTTAACTTATTTACCCATTGACACAGCTTTAGGGTTTCCTGAAACGTCGATTTTGATGAAGTATTTATAAATATGTGGGCAAATTGAAATGTTTGCTCACACGTTCTTAAACAATTTAGGTTATTCTGTTCTAGAAGTGTAGCTCATGAAGTACATATGTGCGAGCACTTTTCGTATTTTCCTCTCGCTATTCACGGTTTTACCTAAAATTGTTACCATTTTTCATTCTTTTCAGTGAATGCACTCCCGAGCAACATTATGTTACGTCCTATAATACAGACGATTGACTATATTGGAGTCTTTTTCAGAGCAACTATGACAAAATATTTTACGCTAGTGTAATGTGCTCCTGTGAAGTAGTTTCGTCAAAGATCTTGGATAAAATCTTTGACAAAAATCTTTGTCAAAGATCTTTTACAGTGTAATACCGGCCTAAGCAAAAGACATGTCACCAGAAATATCCACGTTACGAATAATCATTAATAACATTCCACAAGACTGCGTTCATCCGAAAGTAGCTGCAATTCCATTCTTTCGAACTTTTTCCCCCCCTAACTTTTGACAACCACGGTTCGGATGACAGCACATGCTAATATCAACAAATCGTTGCAATCCTATTGGCTCTCGCTGAAACCAATGAAGTCGTACTTCTGACATCACTTCCGTTTGGAGCAGATGCGCCTAGGAGGTTTAACGTCTTGTCTGGTAGCGTAACCGTAGAGACATCTATCGGGCGGTCGGGAAGTCTTGGGTGCCCTCCTGCGCTGTATCTAGTCGCGAGTAACAAGTGTACGTGGCCACGTGCTGCCATCTGTAGACTGTGAGCGAGAACAGATTAGATGTATACAGTATTTTCTTTATTCGTGTATGTAATTATAAAACAGGATCATAACAATAATAGACTCTCCCACAGTTAAAACAGTTTTCCGTATAAAATTCTACGTATGGCAGGAAAAAATTGTCATTTTTATCGTACAAATTGGGTAGAGATGTGCACATACTCATTATGTGTAATTACAAGTATTCCCATTATTTTCTGTGAAATTATAATCATGTGCCGTCAACTGCGACACTGCTTGAAGTAGTTTAACCTGGTGCGAATTGCATTAGGCTTGAGTGATTTGAAATTTTTGTAAGGGAGAATTCATACTCCCTATGAATCTATGACAAACATTTGCAAGACAATCTACCAAAATACTACAGTTGAAGTGATAACAATGGAAAGGCAAGGTAAACACTAAGAAGTTGCCGCTGTTAATGCTGTTACTTTTATATTTCCTCTTGAACTCTCTAATTCAAATATTAAAATATCATTAAATAGTATCACTGTTCTGTTAATGTCAGTCTATAATGACAAATTGTCAGTGCTGTGTAATTCGTACAGCTCACAATACTCAAGTCATGCCGGCTGTGATGTGTGGCACTCCAGTCATGGTCTGCACGGCCACTACGGTCGGAGGTTCAAACCCCCCCCCCTCGGGCATGGATATTTGTGCCGTCCTTACTATTAGCTAGTTTGTAAGTTTAGGGACTGATGATCCCGTACTTAAGTCCCACAAGCTCTACAAACATTTGAACTCAAGTCATGTTCACATCGGCCATAAGATTTTTAAAGCAGAAATGAATTGCAGCCTGACGTGCTGGGGTATTTAAAAGGAACTGATTGTGATTATGTTCGCTTTCTCGATGCGTACTGACGTGTTGCACGAGTTTTGTTTTAACGGATTTCGGACATTATATATTTTCAAAAAGTGCACAAGATTTTTATATTGTAGGGGACTAGATTCTGCATCGATGTACAAACCATCTTTTAATCTTGCCTTTGCTTCTATGCTTTTCTTGTACCATATATATATATATATATATATATATATATATATATATATATATATATATATATATATATATATATTTGGGTGGGGGGCATGTATCAAACTGAATATCTTCAAGAATGTGACGTGCTAATATTAACGGTTTATATGTGGACATGTTATTTATTAGCAACTATGTATTCAATTTATCTAACTGATAGGTAACTTTCCACTTCTTTCACCTCTGGCAGTATTGCTCATGTGAAAAGTACCGAGTAGCACCGTAGTTCGGAACCCACGTTAAACTGTAGGTCCCCCTATAAATGACTGGGTAAGTCAGTTCCAAGGTCGGAGGAAAGCAACGGCATACCACCTCCAAACAGGGCTATGCCTAGTAAAGCACTGTGCTGTTCAAACCAATCTTCGGATTGTTGACTGCCTTACCTTTTAGGTAACCGCGAAAGAGGTTTATCATTTTTGTGAAACTGAGGCACGAATGTACAAATGTTTTTAGAGCTTATGGGACTTAACTACTGGGTCCCTACACTTACAAAATACTTATGAACTAGCTTATACTAAAGGCGGCACAAACATCCGTGCCCGAGGGGGGATTCGAACCCCCGACCACAGCGGCCGTGCAGACCGTGACCGGCACGCCGCAGACCACTCGGCCAACGCGGCTGGCCTGAGGTTCGAAACTAAACAGGCTCTACAGATATAGTTGATTAACTGCTACTGGAAGCATTCATATATTACTTTTATACAGCAGTAATATTATGAAATAGTGGTCACGTATTTGTGATTCTGATTAAGGGCAGAAGTTTGGACTTAATGAATTGTTAAATATTCATTTCTATGCCTAAAAGTATAACTAACAACTGTAAACGAGCACTTGTTATTCATAATGATTGAGAGATTTCATAATTAAATTTTTGAAAGAATTTTGAACGTGCTGCTTCACTCCAAATACACAATCATTACTCGATCGTTTCGCGGTATGTTTATATGACCCAGCCGCTCGGCAGCGCTGTAGTCGCGAAGTTGCAGAAATTCACTGGGAGTTTCTTGATTATTATGATCGCTCTGCCCACACTATAATACACCGTAAACACAATCATGACAGTCGCACTGGTCCTTTTGTATTACGCTGCGGATCAGAAAGAAACGACGAGTATGCTGAACTTAACTAGAGCTTATTGTGCCAGGCTGTTGCATCGTACATACAAATTTCCATAAGGGAGCGTACATACTCCTATTCCATAATACACCATAAACATAGTCTAACATAGACAGTCGCGAGAAATTCATCGATATCTTATTATGTTTGATTTCGAACTTGATTTCGCTCCAGCTGACTCTGCAATTACTCCAGAAGGACACCGTTTTTTTAAGAGGTCGGCACCACTGGGTATCTGAAATAGTACACCTGTAATGAATCACAATATAACTGTAGTTTGCCAAGCACGAGTGAACTTCACAATGTGTCGCCTACATGATGGCGCCACTCAGAATGTGTGCTACACACTTTCCGATTTGTTGGGACCATGCTGGTAGAAGTATGATTTCAGTATCTATCCCAGATGTTGGAAATTCTTACTAATTAGGAACAAAAGTATACATAATTAGCCACACTTTCTAGGAGTTGTCTGAACTTAATTCACTTGAAGTCCTGCTGATTACTTTGTAGGTATTATAATGTGAAGCTATGTGTTAAACACTGTACACAGAACTGACATCTGTAGAACTAAAGTCACTATTTTGTTTGAAAAATAACCTAAAATGTAATAAAGAAAACATTACATTATCAGGGGCGGATAGCGGCTAATATTTTTAATTTACTCGACTATATTCCACTGGTTCAGGCATGAGAAGTACTATTCTATGCACTGCTGGGGTGATTAATAGTAATGCAGATGTCTGAAATATTTCTCTCTGGGCTGCATATACACCCTTAAAAGCATGCATATTATCTGAACTAAAGTAAAAGATTTCAAAAAATATGCACTGGTATTATCACAAGAAGTTAGGATATGTGCAAGTACTTAAATTTTAATCTTGACGACTGAATGGAGATTTTTCCAACTACACATTTCATTGTTGTTGTTGTTGTGGTCTTCAGTCCGGAGACTGGTTTGATGCAGCTCTCCACAATACCCTACCCTGAGCAAGCCTCTTCATCTCCACATAAGAACGGCAACCTACATCTGTCTGAATCTGCTTACTGTATCCATCTCTTGGTCTTCCTCTGTGGTTTTTATCCCACACACTTCCCTCCAACGCTAAATCCACAATTCCTTGATGTCTAAGAATGTGTCCTACCAATCGATCCCTTCTTTTAGTCAATGTATGCCAGAAATTCCTATTCTCCCCAATTCTGTTCACTATCCCCTCATTAGTTACGCGATCCACCCACCTACTCTTCAACATTCTACTGTAGCACCACATTTCAAAAGCCTCTACCCTTTCAACTTAGGTCTTTCAGTGCTCTGTCAAATTCTTCTCTCAGTATAGTATCTCCTGTTTCATCCTCATCTTCTTCTCCCCTTTTTACAATATTGCCTCTAATTTCATTTCCTTTGTAGAGCCTCTCTATATACTATTTCCACCTTTCAGCTTTCCCTTCTTTGCTGAGAACTGTTTTTCCATCTGTGTTCTTGATATTCATAGAGCTGTTTTTCTTATCTCCAAATATCTCTTATTTTCCTGTACGTAGTATCTATTTTTCCCCTATTTATACATTCTTCTACATCCTTGCATTTGGCTTCTAGCCAATCCTGCTTTGCCATTTTGCACTTCCTGTCAATCTCATTTCTTAGTCATCTGTACTCCATTTTGCCTGTTTAATTTACTGCATTTTTATATTTCCTCCTTTCATCGATTAAATTTAGTATCTCCTGTGATATCCAAGCATTTTTTGTAGGCCTTGCCTTCCTACCTATTTTGCCCTCTGCTGCCTTCACTATTTCATCTCTCAATGCTACCCATCCCTCCTCTACTGTTTTATTTCCCCCCGTTTCTGTCAATTGTTGCCTAAAGCTCCCTCGGAAAATCTCAAGAACTTCAGGTTCCTTCAGTTTATCCAGGTCCCATCTCCTTACTTTCCTACCTTTCTGCAATTTTTTCAGTTTCAGCCTACAATTAATGACCAATAAGTTATGATCAGAGTTTATAACTGCCCCTGGGTATGCCTTACAGTTTAAAACCTGGTTCCGACATCTATGTTTTACCATTATAAAATCTATCTGGTATCTCCCAGTGTCTCCTGGACTCTTCCACGTATTCAACCTTCTTTCGTGATTCTTAAACCATGTGTTTGTTATAACTAAATTATGTTCTGTGCAAAATTCTACCAGGCGGCTTCCTCTTTCATTCCCTTTGCTCACACCATATTCACCTACTATCTTCCCTTCCTTGTCCTAATACCAAATTCCAGTGTCCCATAACAATTAAGTTTTCCTCTCCCTTAATTGTCTGAATGATTTCCTTTAATTCCTCATATTTCTTCGATCTCCTCATCATCGGCAAGCCAGTTGGCATATAAACCTGTACTACTTTGGTCGGTGTTGGCTTCCTATCAACCTTAAGATAATGCGATCACTGTGTTGTTCATAGTGGTTTATCCACATTCCTATCTTCTTATTCATTATCAGACCTTACTCCTGTATTACCCCAAACTGATGTTGTATTTATAATCCTGTAGTCACCTGACCAGAAATCCTGTTCCTCTTTCCACCGAATTTCACTAATCCTCACAATATCTATATCCTACCTATCCATTTCTCTTTTTAAATTTTTTTAGCTTCACTACCTGATTAAGGGTTAGAACATTCTACGCTCCAATCCGTAGAATGCCAGTGCTGTCTTTCCTGATGATTACATTCTCCTGAGTAGTCCCCACCCAGAGATCCGAATGGGGAACTATTTTATCTCTGGAATATTTTACCCGAGAGGGTGCCATCATCATATTTCCATACAGTAGAGCTGCATGTCCTCGGGAAAATTAACGGCTGTAGTTTCCCCTTGCTTTCAGCCGTTCGCAGTAGCTGTGTGGCAAGGCCACATTAGTTGATGTTACAAGGCCAGCTCAGTCAATCATCCAGACTGTTGCCCTTGTAACTACTGAAAAGGCTGCTGCCCCTCTTCAGGAACCACACGTTTGTCTGTCCTCTCCACAGATACCCCTCCGCTGTGGTTGTACCTACGGTACAGCTATCTGTATCGTCGAGGCACGCAAGCCACCCCACCTCGGCAATGTCTGTGGTTCATGGGAGTGACACATTTCATTACAAAATGATAATCATTGTCTTATATATTTTGCTTATCAGCACTATCAAGTACCTTCACATAATTAAGCAAATGTCATAAAATGTAAACACGTATTTTAACAAACCTGATACTATGCATATAATTGTTTTTGCTTTCTTACAAAAGCATAACTAAATATTTCACAAGAGGTTTTAGAGAATCAGTGCAAAATGCAGAAGTGTTATTTTCTCTTCTGCTCCTATGCAAGTGAAAAGTTAAGAGATTGATAGAGCAACAAAAACACGTGTCAACGAATTAGGAACTGTCAATACCTTTTTTTTTTCTTTATTGTTATTTTAACGCCGACGGGGTCGGCAGGCTGCCAGCAGCTTCAGGCGCTGCTCGTCAGCCGAGCGTACATGTACATTGCAAGGTGAGATGAAAATAAACAATGTCACGAGAGTAAAACCAAGAAATGAAAAAACATGGTACGAAGAAAAAACATGAAGCTTAAAAACTGGACACTGGAGACAATAGTGCAGGCTTAAAACACATGAACAGGCGAGAGAGACAGACACATAAACAGTTTAAAACAGTCTGTGCCACGGTGGTGAGAAAATCACATTGAGTAACATCACTGGACACACGAAGAAGTAACACGACGACACAGGTGAAGAGGAGTTGTTATTCGACGCACTGTAAACGCACACTGAGACACGGATGCACTGGACACTAGACGACACTGGTTCTAAAATGCGTCACTGAAGCCCCCGCAGGGCGAATGGAGGGGAAGGATAGGAAGTGCGGGGGAAGGTTGAAGAGAGAGAGAGAGAGAGAAAGAGGGTAGGGGAGAGGAAGGGCAGGTGCGATTGTGACTCCAGGTGAGGAAAGGGGGAGAGGCCAAGTGGGGAGAGGGAGCATGAGGGGACGGGAAGAGGGGGCGCTGATACTACGGGGATGGGATAGGAGGGGTATATGTTAGGACGAAGGGCAGCATCCGGTAAGGGAAGGGTGCGGAAGTTGCCTTGGGAGAGGATATGTAGCGTGTGCAGGTGGAGAGAGAAGGAATGCAGTGGTGGAGGCGTGGCAGAGGCCCAGTGTTGGTGAGGATGGGGTAAACGAGTGGGTTGCGGGAATCTATTTTGCGGGTGACATACAGGATTAGGAGGTGTTCGAGGTGTTGAAGGAGGTGAGGAAAGGGGATGAGTTCATATTGGATCCGCATGCGGGAGGGAAGTCAGATACGGTAGGCGAGGCGGAGGGCGTGGCGTTCGAGAATTTGAAGGGTCTGATAAAAGGTGGGAGGAGCGGAGGATGGGGCGCATGACGGATTTATAGGTGAGGAGGATGGTGGAAGGGCGTAATTTCCACGTCCGGCCAGTGAGGAGTTTGAGGAGGTTGAGATGGGACATGGCTTTTTCACGTATGGTTTTGAGGTGGGGGGTCCAGGAAAGGTGTCGGTCAAGGGTGAGGCCCAGATACTTTAGGGTGGGGGTGTGGCGGATGGGACGGCCTTGGAGGGTTAGGTAGAGGTCAGGGAGGCGGAAGGAACGGGTGGTATAACCTATAATGATCGCCTGGGATTTCTCAGGGTTGGCAGAGAGGAGCCACCGGTTGCACCGTGCAGTGAACTCGGTGAGGTGAGACTGGAGCAAAACTGCAGACACCTGCGACCTCTGCCTTCAGCTGGCAAGCGCTCTACCAACTTTTTTTTTTTCCAACTGAGCTATACCGACACGACTCACGATGCCGCCTCACAACTTTATTTCCGCCAGTACCTCATCTCCTACTTTCCAGACTTCACAGAAGCTCTCCTGCAAACCTTGCAAGACTAGCACTCTTGGAAGGAAGGATATGGTGGAGACATGGCTTAGCCTAAGCCTAAGGGATGTTTCCAGACTGAAACTTTCACTCTGCAGCGGAGTGTGGACTGTTATGAAACTTCCTGGCAGATTAAAATTGTGTGCCGGAACTAAGGCTCGACCCTGGGACCTTTACCTTCCGCGGGCAAGCGCTCTACCAACATTTTTTTTTCATTTTATTAGGGCATCCTTCCTCCCCTTCAGCCCTGCCTTTCGCTCGCCATTATCGCCTTCCTCGGCGTATGCTTCTTCCGCCATGTAAATGAATTCATTTCTTACCCTTTACTTGGGTATCTGCAGTGGTCAATATGCAAGTAAAAGTAAAATTTTGTGTGCCTCTTAGTGGCATTAAAATAAACTTGTTTTATCTTCTATCATATAATGTAGAACTGAACGTTTTTCCTACGTACTTAGTACTCCTTGCTCGAAAGTAATTTCTCCCTTTCTCCTTTGCAAGGAGCCACAAACAAAATTTATTTTCCTGCATTCTATGGTTTGATAGAACAGAAAAATAAGCAAAACTTAACATATACTTCACTTAAAATGAAAACAACTTTAAATACCTGTCAACGGTATATGGGTTCTATATTTTTCGAGTTACATTTAATCGTTGGACAAAGCGTTTTCAGGGTTCTGCTGAGGCCTCCACGGCTACCGTAGCGTCCACGGGGCTCACGCAGTCCTCACCGTACTTCACCCTCAGCAGCAACCCCCTACTTAGCTTTTATCCAACACATTGCCACTATCCCATTATGAAATCCCTATCCTATGCCTTGTCTTTCGAAAACTATTTTTAACATATTTCCGTAACTCTTCATGTGATCTTTTTTCCTAAATATTTTATAATATTCCTCCTGCATATATTGTCTATATTCCACTATACAGACCTTCCTTTTTTTGTTAATTACATAATTAATGTAATTCCCGTATATCCATAGTAATAAGTTATTCTTCGGCGGTGGGAAAACTACCTCTGGAAAGAATAAGTTGTTCAATGTGACTTCCCGTCCATCACTCCGCTTGATAAAGGCGGCCTGCTCCGTGCTATCTTTCCATATATCTGCGTATCCTTCACATAAGAAGCCGTGCCTCAATAAATCGACATTTCCGCACTTTGAGCATACGTTAGTTGTTCTCCGTGCTATGGAATATAATTTTTCGTTGGTACTAACGATATTATTGATGACTTTGTACCAAGCCGACTGAACTTCCGTTGTTAGTGTTTTATTGCTAATATTTTTCCATATATTTTTCCAGTTTTTCTCAGGATATTTTAATTCCATCCTGTTGCGGATTGTAGTCCATCCATTATATGTAGGCATTTCAATTTGTTCTTATCCCAGATGATACCTCTCATATAGCTTATTTCAAGGTAGAACATTTGTATGTGCTTCAAATTGTCGTGTATTCTTCAGACATTTATTGGGGCGACATGCAACGGGCTTAAGTAGGTCAAATAAAGCAGCAGTGATGCTATCAGGATGATTATCAATTAGTTGCAAGGTCCGTTTGACGAAGAGGGCAGTACTTTTCTTCTCTATATCTGTCAGTCCTAGCCCACCCTTCTCACTTTTCAAAGTTATTACATCCCGTGCTACTCTGAAAATATGACCTCGCCATACATAATTGCAAATTGTATGCATAATAGTTTTTGCTATATCTCTGGGAACCGGTAATATCTGCCCGACATATGTGGCTTTCGCGGGGATTGCGCAATTTATGAGTTTTACCCGTTGTTTTAGATTCAAATCCCTTGTCAGATTTAATTTTAAGATATCTCGAACTTTGTCCAGTATCTGTTTCCAGTTTGAAGCTGCCGTTCTTAGTGGGCAACTGTAGAAGGTCACGCATACTGCAGTACGATGCTCCACTCGCTTTGCCCAAGTCAGCTGCACATCATCAAGAAACAACTTTTGGTCTCGTTTAGTTTCGCGCCCGTTGCGTCACAGTAAATCCGCAAGTTTTCTGTCAGCTGGACATTGTCTGCATCGCTTCTTATGATGACGCCGACATCGTCAGCGTATGTATTAGTTACTCGTTTTGTTCCACGAATAGTTATACCCTCTAAACTGGAATGCGGAATTCGTAAGAGGGGTTCTACAGAAACGACGTGTAAAATCATTGATAATGGGCTGCCTTGTGGTACTACATTTAAAATTTTGATGTCTCTGGTATATTGGCCATTAATAGAAATCCTACTGGTTATTGCCATTATAACGTTCCGTATTACAGTCAAGCTATTCTCATTAAAACCAATATATTTCAAGGTATTATACAGATATTCGTGGTTCACCCTGTCAAATGCCTTGCAAAGTCTATGAAGGCTAGGCCGCCTTTCGCCGACGAAGTCGAAAATTTTGCAATTATTTCTCTATATTCACAGATGCTCCTTCGAAGAAGGCAAGTCTGGTGGCTCCCAATTACATGTTCTAAGATAGGTCGCATCCTATCTTTGAGCACCCTCGCGATGATCTTATAATCGGCGTTCATTAAGCAGATGGGTCTCATTTTACCAAGTTCTTTCGTGTCTGTGGTTCTCCCTTTTGGTAGTAGTATAGTAACACTTTCTTTGAAAGTATCAGGAATAGCAACACCACATAGGACCTCGTTAACCACTGCGGTAAATGCATCGCCTATTAAATGCCAAAATTTTGTATAAAATTCTACTGGCAGGCCGTCTGGGCCAGGAGACATATTGCGTGGCGAAGATTTAAGAATTTCCAAAACGTCTTCGTTTGTTATTCCTACAGTAAAATTTGAATTTTCTTCTTCAGTCACGAGGTTGCCTATTCCGGTGTTCTGCAGCAAAACTTGCGTTAAGTTCTCATTATTACCATTATTCTCGACATAAAGTTGATGGTAGTACCTATGAGCCTCGTTTAAAATATGCTATTGTTCTGTCAAAATATCGTTATCGTCCGTTCTGAGGGTGTTAATAAAAATCCTCCTCCTGTTTTTTGCTATTTGTATTAAGTGGTAGATGGAGGCATTTTCGTCTTCCACTGTTGTCCTAGTGTGGGACTTTATTTTCAAACCCTCCAGCTGTGCCCTCTTAATACTGATCATTTTGGATTTAGTTCTCTTTATATCCAGAAGAACCTCTTGTGACATAGGTAGTTCATATAGTTCTCGAAGACAGGTGTAATAAAACTCCATTGTGGTCCTTGACCATCTTGCTCTCTCTTTGCCATATGCGATTAATGTTGTCCGTACCGGTAATCTTTTCTTCGCGGCCGAAGTCCACCATTCAATATGGGTTCGGAATTTATCTCGGTTTCTTAAGACAGCCTGCCAAGTCTGTTGTATTTCTAAAGTTAAGGCTTGTTCTTCGAGCATACTTACATTTAATTTCCAAAGCGGACGGCCCCAGTATGTCTTTTGTCTTGTAAGGTTGATACTACATTTCACACCTAGGTGGTCAGAAAAGGCAGTGGGTATCACTTCGATTCCGCGTACATTGGCCTCTAAGTTAGGAGTGACATACATTCTATCAATTCTACTTTGTGAGTCACGAGTAAAATATGTAAATTTGACAATTGTTGGGTACTTTACTTCCCAAGCGTCTTTCCATTTCATCTGTTTAACCGAAGCGTCCAATTCGCGGGAGAAATTAAAATCTGGCCGTTGATCCTTTTTATTTAAGACGCAGTTCCAGTCTCCTCCTATTACAATTTCTGCAGGGTTGTCCTTGAGGAGAAATAAAATGTCACTCTTAAAAAATTTTGCCCTCTCTTCCCTGGCATTATTTCCTGAGGGTGCATAAATATTTATAAAAGTGGTATTAAAAATTTTGCAGCTAATTCCCCTTCCTGATTCCAAAAGAGATACGTTTGTAAGTTCCAATACATCTTTGGCAAGTATCGCGGTTCCGCAAGCCTTCTCAGTTGCGGTGTTTAAAATCTCTTTGTAGCCGGACATATAAAAATTCTTGATGTTAACTTCCTGTAAGAAAGCTAAGATATAAAAAGATATAAAAAATCTCTGAGTGCGGCTACCTTCGCAGAATTTTGAATTTTGTTTATGTTCAAAGTTGTATGTATATTCCACTTTGAAGATCTACTTATCAAAGGAGACAACTTCGGGGCAAACTTTCGTCTATTAATTTCTTTCGTCTTTTTTATCTTTCGTGTAAACATTAAAATCTATTTCCTCAGTCAGTGAAACACAACAAAAAAATCTTCCTCGTTCATGCGTTCCGTTCTGTGGACCTGACAAGTTAGAAATCGTTAATAGAAGACGTCTTCCTCACTCTCCTGGTCCGTGTCCATTCCGTCCGTCCGGTTCTCTACATCTTCCGCCCAATCACCCGTCTTTTCTGCTCTTCCACGACTAAGCCGGGATACGTCATCCATGTCAGGGTTGTTTGTGCCAGGCGCAGTGTTCAATTTCTCTTGCAGTTCTGCAGCATGTGCCGAACCCGTTGGTCTATCACTGCACTCGCTGACGTCTTGCTTGTGGGATACTCGTTCCTGTCTTCCTCTTTCTTGAATGTTTCTAAGCCGTTCCCTTAAAGAAGGGGCCACGTTTTGTGCCACGTCGTGTGCAATTCGCCTTTTTTTGTTCTTTTTACGCAACGATTTCGTCTATTTATTTGGAGAAGACCCTGGTGAGGTGTCAGGGGATCCCGTAGGCCGATCTCTGGCAAGGGGTCTGTTCCTTCTTGTTCGAGGGAAGGTTCTGAACGCCTCTGGTTTGGTCATCAGCATTATGTACCACTAACTCTTGAGGCTGCGGTGTTGTCAGGCTGTCGTGATCTTCTTCTCATTCATAATTGTTTTTCTTTCCTGTGGTATCTGTCTTGTCACCTTGCTGTTCTGGCGACGTTTTGTTTGTCAAGCGATTCTTCCCTTGACTAAGTTGTTCTCGTATTTGAGCCACTGATGCTATTTGGCCTTCGACATGTGCAACCTCTGAAGAGTGCTCCGGGTGGTCAGCCTCGAGTGACGTGTCTGGTACGTGTGAAGTGCTCGCAGTCCTCTCAGGTACGTGCGTTTCGCCCTCAGTCGAGTGTCGTTTTCCAGAGACGGGACTGCCTCGTCCGTTGTCCAGTTGCGCGTTCTCGCCGCCGGCCGCTTCCTCCCGCTGCTCCGTGCTGCTCAGTGGAATGTGGCGGCGGCTGTCTGCCGTGGCTGTCTGCGTATGTCAACTTCATACTCACTGCCGGCCCCGGGACAGCCGCCTCGTTAGCCGGGATCTGCGGGACACGACGTCCTGGACACTCACTTCGCACGTGATCAGGTGAATTACAGAGAGCACAAGTCTTCGGCTGTCCATCGTAAATCACGATGGCACGATAAACACTGATTTTTATAAAAGATGGTATGTCCCTCTCAAGATCAATTTCAATTTGTCTCACTCCATTCAACACGGGAAACATGTATTGCTCAGACCATTTCTCGGTAACATTTGAAATAACCCGGCCATACGGTTGGAGGGCGATACTAATTTATTTGTTCAGCTGGCATTTCGAACAGTAACTCGAATATTCTTACTGTTCTAAGGCCAGCATGAGACGCAAGCACGTCACTAACTCATCCGTCTGAATGATTAAACTTCATTTTACCGCCACTTGTTTCGATAATTCGACAACATAAGTCAGCAGATCGTAATTTTACATAGACAAAGTTCGTAATAAACGAGAGATGTACTCCAATAACATCTACATCCGTGATTCCGACTGTTTCTACAAAGCACCTCTTTAACTCGAAAGCCTTCGGTCTAATAAAGTCCCAATCGAAAGTAAACTTAATTGTGTCTTTTCTTTAACAACTATTCAGGTTCATTTTGTCTTCTGATGAAACATTTCAATTTACGAAGACGCAACTAGAAGGTTACAACTGACCTGCTGTACTGCTGCACGTCTGTTGTTTACATCGGGCCGCATCGCTGCCTCCAGACGTCCGTCCCGCACTGCGGCATCGATTCAAATGAACCAACTGAGCTATGCCAAAACAACTCGCGATGTTGCGTTACAACTTTGTTGTTGTTGTTGGTTGTTTAAGGGGGACAAAACTGCAATGGTCATCAGTCCCCCATTCCATCTCTAGGTGTCAAAAGTAAATACAAACACGTGAAAGATAATACGCCCAGAGTTTAAAATTGCAAAGTGGGAGAGGAGTCCCACTGAGTCCATAAAACATCATCAAGATTATAATACAAAACGAAAAGACGGTCACACAGAGACAACTTACAACAAAGAAACCGATGGCCGTGGTTGACCGACCATAAGAATAAAAAAGGAAAAGTCAACCACTCGTTAACACACAGAAATCTCCAGTTAGAGCGAATGATAAAAACCCCCTGCTCGTATAAAACGTAAAACGGTATCTGCCATTGCAGCATCGTCACCTAAAACATCTGATAAAACGGCAGGGAGGTGAAAATTCCGCCGCAAAGCAGCTAAAACGGGGCAGTCCAACAATATGTGGACGATTGTCAGACGGGAACCACACCGACATTGGGCTGGGTCCTCACCCCGAAGGAGATGACCATGAGTGAGCCACGTATGCCCAATGCGGAGGCGACACGACCACTGAGTCCCGTCGTGAACTGCGCATGGAGGAGCGCCATGCAACCGTCGTTTCCTTGACCACCCGGAGCTTGTTGGGCGTGCGCAGGCTACGCCACTCAGTATCCCAAAGCTGACGTACTCGCTGGCGCAACAATGAACGGAGATCAGAAGCCGGGAGGCCGATCTCTAGACAGGACATACCGACAGCCTGCTTGGCAAGCCTGTCAACACGTTCATTGCCCGGGATACCAATATGACTCGGAGACCAGATGAACACCACCGATCGCCCGGACCGTGTAATGGCATAAAGTGTCTCCTGAATGGCCAACACCAGGGCAGACCGCAGGTAACACTGCTCCAGAGCTTGGAGGCTGCTCAGGGAGTCGCTGCAAACAACAAAAGACTCGCCTGAGCAAGACCGGATATGCATGAGAGCTCTGCGAATGGCCACCAGCTCTGCAGTGTAAACACTGCAGCCATTCGGCAGAGAGTGCTGTTCCACATGGTCACTATGAGTATACGCAAATCCCACACAGCCATCAACCATGGAACCATCGGTGTAGATCAGGTCATAACCACGGAATTCCGCGATGATAGTCAAGAACTGACGGCGGAGCGCCTCCAGTGGAACTGAGTCTTTGGGCCCCTGGGCCAATTCCAGCAGAGTAGACGGCCTTGGCAAACACCACGGAGGTGTACGTGCACGGACCCGATAGGAAGATGGAAGGGGAGAAGACTCAAGCTCCTGCAGGAGGGACTGAACCCGATAGGCAATCGTATGACCTGATCTGGGGTGTCGCTGATGGGGACAGACTACCACATCAGGAAAGAGGAGACGATGGTTCGGGTGGCCTTGGGAGCAATACACATGGGCTGCGTAAGCCGAATGTAGGTGTTGGTGGCGGATCCCCAAAGGTGGAACCCCAGCCTCCACTAGTAAGCTGTTCACTGGGCTGGTGCGGAAGGCACCCGTCGCGATGCGAACCCCACAGTTGTGAATGAGGTCCAGTAGGTGCAGTGCCGAAGGTGCCGCAGACCCATTGGCTATGCACCCAAAATCGAGACGGGACCGCACCAGCGCCATGTAAAGCCGCAACAGTGTGGAGCAGTCGGCACCCCAGGTTGTATGACCCAAGTGTCTGAGAAGGTTGAGATGGCGCCAGCACTACCTTTTCAGCTGACGAATGTTGGGGAGCCATGTCAGCCGGGCATCAAAGACCAGTCCTAAAAACCGATGAGTTTCTACTACGGTAAGCAGTTCGTCATTAAGATAAAGTTCAGGGTGCGGGTGGACAGTCCGACGCCGACAGAAGTGCATCACTCTGGTCTTGGCGGCGGAAAACTGAAAGCTGTGGGTAAGCGCCCAGTTCTGCGCCTTCCGAATAGCACCTTGCAACCTGCGCTCGGCAACTTGGGTGCTGCAGGAACTAAAAGAGAGACAAAAGTCGTCAGCATAAAGAGAGGGGGACACCGACGATCCAACCGCTGTGGCTAAACCGTTTATGGCAATTAAAAATAATGGAACACTTAAAACGGAACCCTGAGGAATCCCATTTTCCTGGATATGAGAGGAGCTCAGGGAAGCACCAAATTGAACATGAAAGGTACGGACGGCTAAAAAATTCTGAATAAAAATCGGTAGGGAGCCCCGGAGGCCCCAGTCATATAAAGTGTTGAGGATGTGTCGTCGCCAGGTTGTATCGCATGCTTTGTGCATATCAAAGAAGACGGCAACAAGGTGTTGGCGCCGGGAAAAGGCTGTGCGGATTGCAGACTCGAGGTACACCAGATTATCGGTGGTAGATCGACCCTGGCGAAAACCGCCCTGGCATGGAGCCAATAATCCCCGAGTCTCAAGAATCCAACACAACCGCCAACTGACCATCCGCTCCAACAGTTTGCATGGCATGTTAATCAGGTTAATGCGCCGATAGCTATCCAAGGAAAGAGGATTTTTGTCGGGCTTAAACACTGGGATGATGATACTCTCCCACCACTGTGACGGGAAAACACCATCACACCAAATGCGGTTATAGACCGCAAGTAGATTACGCCGACTATCTGCTGAGAGATGTTTCAGCATTTGGCTATGGATGCTATCAGGCCCTGGCGCCATGTCAGGACATTGTTTAAGAGCACTGAAGAGCTCCCACTCAGTGAAAGGTGTGTTGTAGGATTCAGAGCGGCGGGTACGAAAGGAGAGGTGCTGGCGTTCTACCCGCTCCTTCAATATACGGAAGGCCGGTGGATAGTTTGCAGAGGCAAAGGCGCGGGCATAATGCTCGGCAAACATCTCTGCAAGTGTGGCCGGGTCCGTACATAGAACTCCATTTGTGGAGATTCCGGGTATTCCTGCTGGTGACGGTATTAACTTTAACCACCTGATCCTACCCCAGACCTGTGATGCAGAGGTACCCGTCCAGATAGTGGAGACGTACCTCTCCCAGCACTCCCGTTTCTGTCTTCTTATTAACTGACGAGCATGAGCGCAAAGCCGTTTAAAATCAATGAGATGCTCCTTAGAGGGGTGACGCTTATAGCGCTGTAAGGCCTGCCTACGATCTCTAATAGTCTCAGCTATTTCCGGCGACCACCACGGCACTGCCTTACGCCGTGGGCACCCTGTGGAGCATGGAATTGCAGCTTTTGCAGCAGAAACAATGGAGTGAGTGACGCCCTCGACCACCACATCGATGGAATCGAGTGGGGGAGGTCGAACAATAGCTGTGGACGTGTAATCTTCCCAGTTAGCCCTGCCTAAAGCCCATCTGGGGGAGGGCGTTCTGGGGACTGACGTTGTGGGAGTGACAGAAAATGGGGAAAATGGTCACTGCCACACAGGTCATCGTGGGCTCTCCAATGGACAGATGGTGGAAGGCTGTGGCTGCAGATCAATAAATCAATGGCCGAGAACGTGCCATGTGCCACACTAAAGTGTGTGGGGTCACCAGTATTTAATAGGCAGAGGTCGAGTTGAGAAAGTAAAGACTCGACTACTCTGCTTTGGCCAGAAAGCGAAGTACCACCCCACAACGGGTTATGGGCGTTGAAGTCGCCCAATAAGAAGAAAGGCGGGGGTAGTTGTGATGTAAGTGCAGCCAAATCATTCAAAGAGAGGTCAGCATCTGGAGGGAGATAAAGGCTGCAGACAGTAAATTCCTGTGTTGTCCTTACCCTGACAGCCACTGCTTCGAATGGTGTATGAAGGGGCACGGATTCACTATAAACAGAAGTAAGGACATACACACGCACACCACCTGAGACCCGGTTATATGAGCTATGGGTACAGTAATATCCCCTGTAGCCATGAAGGGCTGGGGTCCGCATTGCTGGAAACCAAGTTTCCTGTAAGGCAATGCAGAAAGCAGGTGTTATGCTTAAAAGGTGTCGTAGCTCAGCCAGGTGGGGGAAGAAACTGCCGCAGTTCCACTGGAGGATGAAGCTGTCTGATAACCGAGAAAACATGAAAGGTAAGAGGGAAGATTACAACTCAGCGTCACTCAAATCTGCTGACTGCCTTTTTTCTGGCTCGGAATCCATTAGTTCTGGGATGTCCCCAACAGCAAGGTCGTCTGGGGACGCTAGAATCTCCACCTCATCCCCAGAGATCGAGGTGGAGTGGGACGGTGGCATGGGAGCCACCATGGTACCTTGCAACTCTTCACTTTCCACTTTTTTCCTCCGATCCGTCTTGCCCCTCAGAGGCTTCGCCAGCGGGGATGGCTTCTCAGACTCAGCCGCAGGGACTGAGGAGGAGCATGAGGCCCTGCATCCAGCAGCCTTCGGTGTAGCTTGCTGCTGGCGTGTGTCGGCAACGACACTGGCGGAACCCTCGGAAGGGAGTGTCCTGAGGGACGCCTTCCGAACGAGGGGTGCCGGAGAGGGCTTTTGTTTCTCTGGCAGAAGGGTGGAGGCTGCTCCCGAGGCAATTACCTTGGGAGCAGAAGAAGGAAGGGAGCCCCCAACCATCATGGGGGCAGGTGAAGGCTTACAGCCCTGAGGGCCATAAGATGGCGACGACGTGACTGTCGCAAAAGAGGTGGTTATGCTAACTGGGTGTAAGCGCTCATACTTCTTTTTAGCCTCAGTATACGTCAACCGGTCCATAGTCTTGTATTCGACGATTTTCCGTTCCTTGTGGAGAATAGGGCATTGCGACGAGCAGGGAGGATGCTCCAGGCCACAGTTCACGCAGATAGGTGGCGGAGTACATGGGGCGTCCGGGTGGGCTGGACGACCACAATCCCGGCAAGTGGCGCTGGAAGGGCAACGGGACGACATATGCCCAAACTTCCAGCACTGGAAGCATCACATCGGAGGAGGGATATAAGGTTTCACATCACACCGGTAGCACATCACCTTCACCTTTTCAGGCAGTGTATCGCCTTCAAAGGCTACAATGAAGGCACCAGTGGCAACCCTATTTTCTTTCGACCCACGATGGACGCGCCGGACGAAGTGAACACCTCGCCGCTCGATGTTGGCACGCAGCTCCTCATCAGACTGTAAGAGCAGATCACGATGAAATACAATGCCCTGGACCAGATTAAGAAACTTATGTGGCGTAATGTTGACTGCGACATCTCCCAGCTTATCGCAAGCAAGCAACGCCCACGACTGGGCAGGGGATGCAGTGTGAATCAACACAGACCCATTGCGCATCTTGGAGAGGGACTCCACGTCTCCAAACTTCTCCTCCAGGTGGTCAACAAAGAACTGAGGCTTCACTGTAGTAAATGTCTCCCCATCAGTCCTTGTACAAACTAAATATCTCGGTGAATACGGCCCATTTCTATCTTCAGCCCTGCGTTCCTCCCAGGGCGTGGCCAAGGAAGGGAGTAGCATTAAACTTACCACGCTTTGAGACGGTGGTTATACGTCCACCAACGTTATCTTTCGCTCGCTTCATTGTGTTCCCACGAGCAGCTAGGGATCTAAGGGTCCACCCAGACAGAGCCCCGCTTGCCTGGGTAAGCCTTATACAACTGAGGTGCGGCAGGTTCCTCAGAGGTTGCTTGCTAACGACTGTTCAACCTCAACAGCCATGCATCTCCTCGGCACGTAGCACACCTTGAGATTGAGGGGTTTTTATAGAGGTTTATGCCGTCCTCGCGACCCGGGCGATTAAGCCAAGATCCCCGGGCTCTGAAACGTACAACGTTCCACCGTCGCGACAAACGATGAATGTTGAAGCACGCACAGAGCTTACGGTGTAGCGAACTGTTGGCGCGACACAGCCCACGGCTCAGGACCCCGGGTTCGCCAAGCCCGTACCCAGCGAACTAATGCTGAGCCCCTGAGGGGCGTTACAACTTTATTTCTGGCACTACCTCACCTCCTACTTTCCAAACTTCACAGAAGCTCTCCTGCGAACCATGCAAGACTAGCACTCCTGGAAGTAAGGATATGGTGGAGACATGGCTTATCCACAACCTAAGGGATGTTTCCAGAATGAAACTTCCACTCTGCAGCGGAGTTTTCGCTGACATGAAACTTCCTGGAAGATTAAAATTTTGTGCCGGAACCGCCGGGGTTCGAACCTGGGACCTTTGCCTTCTGCGGGCAAGTGCTCTACCAACTGAGCTATGCCAACACGACTCACGATGCCGCCTCACAACTTTACTTCCGCCAGTACCTCGCCCCCTACTTTCCAAACTGCACAGAAGTTCTCCTGCGAACCTAGCAAGACTAGCACTGTTTGTCGAGAGTATTTCTTCGCATGTAACTCAATTCGACAAGAAAATGTCTGATATGATAGAGCGCATTCGGAATGTGGTGCACGTCTACTGGTGGATCCATACTGGCCGGGGCTATTTCATTTAAGAGATGAGCTGCTTGTACAACTTGCTGACGTACAGCGCCTGTGATTTCTTGTAAATGTTTGTCAGGTTTAAGCCTCATTTATTTAAAGGTAGCGTTAAGGTCTCATACTGCACCTTAAAAATTAGCCCTCTGGTGACAAAATGGCCAAGCGCTGCTAGCATCTGTTGAGCTATGATCTTCGGTATTGGCAATACTTGAGCAACATAGTTTACTTGGGCTGTTATGTAAATATTTGCTAATTTCACATTTTGTATGGTATTTAGTTTACGTAAACCATTTTGTTGCATGGCCGCTCGTATTTTTGCCAACAAGTTTCTATAATTAAGGGCAGCCGTGCGGTGGATATCTTTCATGTATTCAATTCCGAGCGTTTTGATAGTTTCCACACAATTTGTTTGTACGTCGCCTCGAATTTCTAATCCTCGACCGATGTGCTTTATTCCCGAATTATTACAGTTTAATTTTGCTCCTGACGACGCTTCATAGGTTCTTATAGTTTGGAACGCTTTTACTAGTTCGTCACCTGCCCTGATCACAAAACTGACGTCATCTGCGTACGATTGACATACTGTTCAATGGCTGTGTACTTGTAGCCCTGCAAGGTCCTGCGTCAGTGAGCACAGCGGAGGTTCCATCACCATCGCAAAGAAACACAGGGACATTCAGCAACCTTGGCCTACTGAACGTTTGATTCTGACAGGTCTTCTTAATTGTCCGTTGACACACATTCGTGAGGTGGAACTTGTCAATAGGTTTTTGACCGTTGTAATAATTTTTTGTGGCTGATTCATGACTTCCATGGTACAGAAAAGATACGTATGGTTAACTCTGTCAAAGGCGTTTTCGAAGTCAAGAGATACTATGGCACTTGGAATGTCCAAAGCTTCCGCTGTTGCTATAATATCCCTGTATTCGCATAACGTCTGGTGTATTGTTCTATTTTTCCCGACGCTCGTTTGGTAATTCCCAGTAATACTTGTTATAACAGAAGTTAGTCTTTGCGTTATGATGCGTGTGAATATTTTGTAGTCGGCATTGAGTAGTGTTATGGGGCGTAGGTTGTTAACAGTCTTCCCTCCTGGCGTTTTGGGAACTAACACCACTTTATCTTCACAAAACTCCTGTAACATGTCACTTCTGTCGTTCAGGATTTCGTTAAGGGTATATTACACGGAGCGTATTTGGTCGCTAGTCGCTGGCGTCTGTTGTCGCTCGGCGTATGGGCGAATAGCGAATGAATACGCTTACGCAATGACACGCGGCGACTTCAGACGCTAGCGTCTTCGAAAAAACAATTGCAACACGACGTAGCATATGATACATTGTTTTGGAGGTTAGGTGATACCAAACAGTTCTGTTTCCCAAGGTGCGACATGCTCGTGAATTTATATTAGTGATCCATTTTGTAATTACTTTTAATGTCTTTATTTACGTCGATCACAAAATTTCTCGTCGTTTTGACGATTGGTTTCGGTCAGTGATGACCATTTTCAAGTCTACAGCAAAACAGAAACAGGACAAATTTAGTAATAGACTACGGTACCTTATAAAAAATAAATAAGGAATTACAGTCATCAATATAAAAAACATGTTAAAATATTATACATCATACCTGTTGTTACATTCCTTAATGAAGATACACTTATGCTGTGATGATGCCATATGGCTATATTATACGTATTTATCAATTTAATGCATTATTTGTTTTCTAAGATAGTCTAATACTTGAAGTATCCTTCTTTTTCTGATTTGTTGTAGACTTGAAAATGGTAGTCCTGCCCGAAACCGGTCGTCAAAACGAAAAGAAATTTTGTGGTCATTGACGTAAATAAATATATTAAAAGTTCTGCGTCCCACCAAACAAAATATGAAGTGAAATTGTAATCAAATTTCTGAAAATTTATCGAAGTTTTCCAGTATTATGGGACATTAAAAATAACGATTATTCAAATTTTATTCTTGGCGAGATCGCCATCCTCATGATGGTATTCTGTTTCCTTATTTTATCCTCTACCATTTACGGTAATCTATAGAAATTTTCTTATGTGATCCTCATTATATTTCTGTAGGCAGAAGGATCTTCAGACGATAATTCACCCAAAAGATATGCAGAAACACCATATTTATCCCTCCTCGCAATCAACCTTCTAATCCATTTTCTTTTATTCTTTTCTACTTTTCCGTTATGCTTTTGGTTCATTAATTGTTCTTTTAAAACTGTTGCGAGAAACACATCGCCAGCATTTACAATTTCCTTGGACATTTTGACTCGACTGGTGGCTACTTTAGACGCTCCTGTATATGACACGGGGCGACCAAAAACGCCAGCGACCAGCGTCTAAAGTAGCCCACACCACCCTTCAACTTCAGTCGGTCGCGTTTCGGAGCAGCGACTTTGTTCGCTGTCCCTGTTTACACGGAAGGAATTTAACAGCTGCGTCCAAATACGCCAGCGACTAGCGACCAAATTCGCTCCATGTAATGTACCCTTTACACATGAGCGTCAGCTTGGGGACTAGCTGTTGTTCAAAGGTGTGGTAGAATTCCGCTGGTAATCCGTCGGGACCGGGGGACTTATTCTTTGTGCTTCTTCGTATGGCGTCCGCCACCTCCTCTTCTGTTGCTTCTGCTGACAGATCTGCCGCTTCTTCCAGATTTAATTTCGCGGTCAGCCTTGCGATGACGGCTTGCTGCGCCTCTTCATCTGCTGGTTTGTCAGCCGTCAGTAGGTAAAATATTTATGGATTTCTTCTCGTATGTCACGTTGTGTCATCACGGTTCTCCCGTCTTCTGTGTTCATTTCTGTCAATATTTTCCGGTTTGTTCTCTTCTGATCTTGTATAACATGCTACATTGACGTTGTTTCTTCGTGAACTGTATTTTGTAGCCGTGATCGAATTTTACAGCCTTCTAATTGCTTCCGCTTGAGACTTAAAATTGTGGCCTTTATTCGTTTGATCTGTGCATAATTTTCTATGACTGTGGCATCTTGTTGGTACAAGTCTCTAAGACACTGATAATAAAATTCTATTATGTTTTTCATCCAAATATTTTTCATCCAAGAGTAACGTTTCATGGAAACCATGCTGGATATGCCCCCATTACACCTTTGGGTCAAGATGGAGGCAGCGGCTGGTGCATACAGACTCAAAATTGGCAACAACTGGAACTCTTTGGGATATCCAGAATCACACACTAAAATAGTGAGTAAGGTATATATAGGAAAGGTTGGGGAAATGCCATCCAACTATATTATAACCGCATGCTGCTTCAACAAGCCTTTCAGTATAACAAATGGAAGTAGGGAGCAGTGGGAGAAAATAGTTCGACACCGTACGGGGGATATTGTCTGATTCACTGATGGGTCAAAATCAGACCGAGGCGTTGGGGCTGGGGCATATGGACTGCAGCCAAGACTGGAGGGCGTCATCTCTCTAGGGAAACTGGCCTCAGTATTCCAGGCCGAAATCGATGCCATCAGGGTGTGAGTGAAGGGGAATTTGCGTAGGTGATACAAAGATCGTAGCATCTATATCTATTCAGACAGCCAGGCAGCTGTGAGATCACTGGCAGCTCCTGCAACAAGGTCTAAAATTGTTGCAGAGTGTCACAGGGTTCTGGTGGAGCTAGGGGAAAGCAATAGGGTGAACCTATTGTGGGTCCCTGGCCACTCGGGCATCAGTGGCAACAAACATGCCGACAGATTAGCCAAGATGGGGGCAGAGACTCCATTTATTGGACCGGAACCTGTCCTGACAATCACCAAGACAATGATCAAATTGGAGCTACATAACTGGCTCAGAAGACAGCACATAGAATACTGGACCAAAGTCTATCAACAAAACAATGGAAAGGTAATGATGCCAAAGCCATGTTTTAAAAGAAGCTCTGCAATCCTGGACCTGAACAGGAGAGAGATTAGACTCATGGTTGGATTGATGACAGGCTATGGGAATTAAAAAAAACATCTACATATAATGGGAATAACAGATGAGGACCCTAAATTTAGAATCTGTGATGACGGTGATGAAACTGCACCACATCTAATCTTCGAATGCATGTAAAGTGACTCCTTGCACTGTTGAAGGGCATTGGTTGGCTATACTAGATATTCAGGGAGCGATACCGCACAATAATCTTAGTTTTGGTGCGGGCAGTGGCGGGTTGGACCAAGACTGTTTTGGCTTACCTGAGAAAATCAAATCAAACGTTTCATGGTCTTTATTAACGCGGGTTTTGCGCATTTCATCCACCATGTAAAGGCTGAGTCGTATTTTGAAAACTTTCCTTCGCAGTCTGTCCACATGTTGCGGAAGGTTTCGTGGCACCCTGGGTCTGACAGATGCGCGACGTTTAACTCCCGTGTTCCTTTTGCTCTGTATGTTTCTTGTTTTTGTAGGTTAGCAGTGCATATGTAGGCTATATATGCGGCCATAGTTCCACTTGCAGAATGTGATGTTGTAAATTAGACGTTACATAAATTCTATCTATGCTACTAATGGAATGGCTGGTAATATGGGTAAACCCGGGCGTATCACCATGTTTGAGTTCTCACATTTCGATCAGTTTGACTATTCTGACGATATTCTGAAGTTCTATGCAGTTCTTGAAATTTGGTATCTGGTCCTTAGGTTTGATGACACAATTAAAGTCGCCTGGAAAGATGACTCGATCGGAACGCCGCATAAAGAGTGGTACAATTTCTCCTTTAAAAAATTCAGCCCACTGGTATTTTTTACCCGTTTTGGAAGGAGCATAAATATTAATAAGTCTGGTATTATTTATTGTGCAAGCTATACCCATGCTGTTCGTTAGCCTCTCGAAGTTTGTGCACAGGATGCCTTCCTTCGTAATTATCACTGTCCTGAGTTCACTGCCGTAACCAGGATTAAGTAAGGTATTGCATCCCGTTATACGTTATAGGTTAATGTCTGTCACTTCTGTAAGAATGCGATATCTATATCAGCTGCATACAAGAAGTCTTGGATGTTCTTTAATTTAAATGTGCAGCTAATTTTATTGATATTAACAGTTGCAATCCAATACGCTTGCGACGGTAAAAACACATTTGCAGGCATCCTTGATGTCATCCTGCCTGTTAATGATATCGATAACACATGACCTAAAAGTATTCTAGGTCTTCGTCTATTTCCCTCGATCCGGCTGCGTTGTTTTGTTGCCTATACATGCATCTGACGACGCCGCTGCCGTGTTTCTCGGAATCTCTGCCATCTCTTCCTCTCGAGTAACTTCGTCGGTGTCATCTGCCCACGCTCTCGTGTTGTTATTTCCCATGCTCTCTCCATCCTGTTCATTTCGATGTTTGATGAATCCTTTCTGAGCCACTGTGCTCACTGTTATACGTTCTTCTGACGTTGTTTTCATTTGGCTAGAATCGGATTCCCCCGTTCTGGTTTTTTGGACGTCGGAAGGTTTCCCAGAGGAGATTGTGATGTCCCTTCCATCAGAGTTTTGCGGATCTGCTCGGCTTTCTCGCGCAGTTTTAGCGCCTTTTCTTCCGCACCTTCGTGTTCAATACGTCGCTTTTTTTTGTTTTTTGGGAGACTTCTCGGACTGTTGGTCACTTAAATCCAGGCTCAGTTGGTGATGCCCTAAAAATTACGGCCGCATTTTCTAATTGCTCTACACTTTTGTCGTTACTGCTGATTTCACACGCAACTACCTGTTTACTTTTGTGCGTAATCTGGTCATAGAAGGAAGGACGTCATGTGTGTTAGTCGTATCCATGGGTATGTCGTGTTCAGTGTGGTGGATGTACGTTTGCACGGCTGCATCTAGATTTGGTTCTGGTGCGATATTGCCTCACGCGGCGGCAAAGGATATGGTGGAGTCATAGATTAGCCACAGCCAGAATCAAACCTTTGACCTTAGCCATCTGCGTGCAAGCACTCTACCAACTGAGCTATCCCGGCACGACTCACGGTGCCGCCTCACAATTTTACTTTCGTCAGTACCTTGCCTCCTACTTTCCAAACATCACAGAAGCTCTCCTGTGAACCTTACAAGAGTAGCACAGTGAAAGTTTCATTCTGGAAACATCTCTTAGGCTGTGGCTAAGCCATGTCTCCACCATATCCTATCTTCCAGGAGTGTTAGTCTTGCAGGGTTCGCAGGAGAGTTTCAATGAAGTTTGGAAAGTAGGGGGCGAGGTAATGGCAGAAGTAAAGTTGTGAGGCGGCATCGTGAGTCGTGTCGGGATAGCTCAGTCGGAAGTGCGCTTGCCTGCGAAAGGCAAAGGTCCCAGGTTAGAGTCCAAGTTCCGGCACACAATTTTAATCTGCCAGGAAGTTTCACTTTTACGGATGTTTCACACTACAATCACTATGACAGTGACATTTCTTCAAATCATCGTCTGGTAATAATTTAAAAACATAGCAATACTCTACAGATTTTTCTGTAGTCAACAGCTTCAGAATCAGTTCCATCCACGTCAGTGACGACGCCACACTTCCATCCGAACTTCCACTAGCCGTAACGTGCAACACTAAACAACAGAATGTCACTATTCAAATGGCCCGCAAATTTCTTCCACTGTTTTACTACGATGTTCACTGGAGGTTAAATCCTGAGCTTCTTTGGGTCGCAGTCGCAGATGGTAGTTGCCGCGAATACGCAGTACTGACACTAGATGTCGGGCGCAACGAATTCGTGATGGAAAAATAACAGCAGCATAAATTAGTTATTGTCGGACTTTTACACAATCTGTATATGTGTGCTGTTTCATGAGACAATACTTAACATAAATTTTACTTCAAAAAACGTGTACATAAGCTATTATTGCATGACAAGTAATATCAATACGTATTATAGGAAATAACTTAATTGTGTTAAAGTGGTGGATAGTGTCATGGGTTGTCACTGGAAAGGTCCTATATTCCAAAAAATTTTACTCTCTAATAATTTTACTTATTATCATTTCAATGACACGTTTTCTTTCTGTTGGAAATCATAACAAAATGTGAATAACTTTTTAATCATAGTGACATTTTATTTTGTATTCTGGATTGTGTGAAACTGTTCAATACAGGCACATGAAATGACTTCTGTAGGCCTACACCAATAACAGTTACTGGAGAATAATTGCCATTTTTCAGTGGCAAGAATGCTGAAACTAAATATTCCTGCAGCTTAAAAAATGAGGTTAATTTGCCAGGAAGTTTCATTAATACGACTAGTATAATTTATACATGATTTCGCCACAGGAGGAAGCCATTATTGGGCATTAGCCGCACACAAAGGAGATGTCAAATACCCAGAAAATGCATCTGCAGTTGACCTGCAGAGCTTTCTGCAGATTGTGTACAGGCTTCGGAATTTTCCCCGTTCAGTCTTCCAAATGTTTACGGTTAGAATACGTGAAGAACGCTCTGCTGATCAACTGCATGTGCCCTTTTTTTTTTTTTTTTTTTTTTTTTTTTTTTTTTTTTTTTTTTTTTTTTTTTTGCTAGTGCCCAAAAAAATCTCGTCTTTGTTCCTTCCTTCCGAGGACATACAAGCATGTAAGAATTTCACCAACACCATTGATGAAGTTTCCTGGTATATAAATCTCAATTCATTTTTCAAGGGAATTTCGTTTCAGCGTTTAGACTACTCTGACTAAGAGTGTAAATTCACATCTATTCATTAAAAATTCCAATTCACAGAAAATATAGTACTGAAATAAAAATAAGTGAAGTTGACAGAATACATGGTACCGATTCATTTGCAAATAAATTCTTGTCGTTTAGCCACAAGTAAAGTCACGTTTTTGAGAAAACAGATATGTTCATAAGTTGATTGTGTGCGATAAGTGCTTATATTTATTGAAGAAAAAGTAATACAGTGTACTGTCTGACCCAACAGCAAACAGGTACAGTGTATGTTAACAAATCTGACAGCTACAATACGTGGCACTTATTTTCACATTATGAAAAACAAAACTAATTACGCCTGACATCTAGTCAAGATAGTCTAGTCAAGATAGATACGAAGCCACCCCCATGAACCACAGACATTGCCGAGGTGGGGTGGCTTGCATGCCTCAAAGATGCAGATAGCCGTACCGTAGATGCAACCACAGCGGAGGGGTATCTGTGGAGAGGCCAGACAAACGTGTGGTTCCTGAAGAGGGGCAGCAGCCTTTTCAGTAGTTACAGGGGCAACAGTCTGGATGATTGACTGAGCTGGCCTTGTAACATCAGCTAATGTGGCTTTGCCATAAAATTACTGTGAACGGCTAAAAGCAAGGGGAAACTACAGCCGTTACCTTTCCCGAGGACATGCAGCTCTACTGTATGAACATATGATGATGGCATTCTCTCGGGTAAAATATTCCGGAGGATGTTGTCATCATGAAATACAATACTGGCATTCTACGGATCGGATCGTGGAATGTTAGATCCCTTAATCGGGTAGGAAAATTAGAAAATTTAAAAAGGGAAATGGATAGGTTGAAGTTAGATATAGTGGGGATTAGTGAAGTTCGGTGGCAGGATGAACAGGATTTCTGTTCAGGTGAGAACAGGATTATAAGTACAAAATCAGTTGGGGTATCACAGGAGTAGGACTGATAATGAATAAGAAAATAGGAATGCGGGTAAACTACTATGAGCAGCACAGTGATCGCATTATCATTGTCAAGATAGATACGAAGCCAACACTGACAACAGTAGTACAGGTTTATATGCCAACTAGCTCTGCTGATGATGAGGAGATAGAAGAAATATATGAGGAGCAAAAAGAAATTATTCAGACAGTTAAGGGAGAGGAAAACTTAATTGTGATGGGAGACTGGAATTCGGTAGTAGGAAAAGGAAGAGAAGGAGAAATAGTAGGTGAATATGGACTGGGCAAAAGGAATGAAAGAGGAAGCTGCCTGGTAGAATTTTGCACAGAACATGATTTAAATTGTAACAAACGCGTGGTTTAAGAAACACAAAAGAAGGTTGTATACTTGGAAGAGACCAGGAGACACATGAAGGTATCAGATAGATTTTATGATGGTAAAACATAGATTCCGGAACCAAGTTATAAACTGTAAGACATACCCAGGGGCAGATATAGACTCTGACCATAACTTGTTAGTCATGAACTGTAGGCTGAAACTGAAAAAACTGCAGAAAGGTAGGAACATAAGGAGATGGGACCTAGATAAATTGAAGGAACGTGAAGTTATCGAGAATTTCAGAAGGAGATTTAGGCAACAATTGACACAAACAGGGGGAAATAAAACAGTAGAAGAGGAATGGGTAGCATTGAGAGATGAAATAGTTAAGGCAGCAGAGGACAAAATAGGTAGAAAGGCAAGACCTACCAAAAATTCTTGGGTATCACAGAAAATACTAAATTTAATTGATGAAAGGAGAAAATATAAAAATGCAGTAAATGAAACAGGCAAAACGCAGTACAGACGACTAAGAAATGAGATTGACAGGAAGTGCAAAATAGCTAAGCAGGAGTGGCTAGAAGCCAAATGCAAATCTGTAGAAGAATGTATAAGAAGAGGAAAAGTAGATACCGCCTACAGGAAAATAAAAGACACACTTGGAGACAAGAAAAGCAACTCTACGAATACCAAGAACTCAGATGGGAAACCAGTTTTCAGCAAAGAAGGGAAAGCTGAAAGGTGGTAAGAGAACATAGAGCAGCTCTACAAAGAAAATGAACTTAGAGACGATGTTGTAGGAAGGGAAGAGGAAGTAGATCAAGATGAAATAGGAGGTACTATACTGAGAAATGAATTTGACAGAGCCCTGAAAGACCTAGGTCGGAACAATGCCCCAGAAGATCAGGGGAAGATCAGTTTGGAATCAGAAGGAACTTAGGAACCCGGGAGGCAATACTCACTTTAAGTCTTATCTTCGAAGATAGATTAAGGAAAGGCAAACCTACATTTTTAGCTTTTGTAGATTTGGAGAAAGCGTTTGACAATGTTGACTGGAATACACTCTTTCAAATTCTGAAGTCAGCAGGGGTAAAATACAGGGAAAGGAGAGTTATTTACAACTTGTACAAAAGCCAGACCACAGTTATTAGACTCGAGGGGCATGAAAGGGAAGCATCAGTTGGGAAGGGAGTAAGACAGGGTTGTCCCCTTTCTCCGATGTTATTCAATTTGTACATCGAGCAGGCGATGTAGGAAAGGAAGGAAAATTTGGAATAGGGATTAAAGTTCAGGGGGAAGAAATACAAACATTGCGTTTTGCTGATGACATTGTAATTCTGTCAGAGACAGCAAAGAACCTGGAAGAGCAGTTGAATAGAACGGACAGTGTGTTGAAGAGAGCATATAAAATGAACATTAACAAGAGCAAAACAAAAATAATGGAGTGCGGTCTTAGAAAATCAGGTGATGCTGAAGGAATTAGATTAGGTAACGAAACAATGGAGGTGGCAGATGAATTTTGTTACTTGGGTAGTAAAATAACACGCGATGGTCGCAGTACATATGATATAAAATGTAGAATGGCAATGGGAAGAAAAGCATTTTTGAAAAAGAGAAATTTGCTAACATCGAATATTAATTTAAGTGTAATGAAGTCTTTTCTGAAGGCATTTGTGTGGAGTGTTGCCTTATACGGGAGTGAAACATGGACGATAAGCAGTGTGGACAGGAAGAGAATAGAGGCTTTTGAAATGTGGTGCTACAGAAGAATGCTGAGGATTAGGTGGGTAGATCGCATAACTAATGAAGAGGTACTTAACAGAATTGGTGAGAAAAGGAATTTTTGACATACCCTGACCAAAAGAAGGGATCGCTTGGTAGGACACATTCTTAGACATCGAGGAATCGTAAATTTAGCATTGGAGGGAAGTGTGTGGGGTAAAAATCGCAGAGGGAGACCAAGAGACGCATAGAGTAAGCAGATTCAAGTGGATGTGGGTTGCCGTTGTTATGAGGAGATGAAAAGGCTTGCCCAGGATAGAGTAGGATGGAGAGCTGCATCAAACCAGTCTCCGGACTGAAGACCATAACAATAACGACATCTAGTGGTAGCACTACGAACTTGGCGACTCTGCTCTATGCCAATACAACCTTCACGACCCAATAAACGGGCTTATTCCATACCAACGAGCTAGAAATTTAAGCTCATCGTTGGATACCTATCATTTCGTAATGAATCGATTCGATATGTATCGTTTGCAGGTCGAAGCCTCGCTACAGCCGCGCTATGCAATACATCTGTGTAATTACTAAACAAGTGACAGGCGATTAGAGGCAGTGCCAGAAGGGTGATTCTATTTACACTTCGGTAAAATCAGACGTGACTTCATTATGACGTATCCACACTATCGAAGACGACTGGAGCCATGATCGACTTGTGTGGTCGTTCCAGACGCAAAACTGCGGTTGCAATTGTAGCAGACGAATTAAAGGAGTAGCTGATAATATCTTCAGTTGGTAATTATATATTCATTACAGTTTCGGAAGCTATAACTTTGCTTTCTTTTTTTGAAAGTAAGAAGCTATAAACTCTCCTACACTGTGAGCTCTGAAACGATATTCAGGCAAATCTGATGTCGTCATCGTGGCCCATTTGTGAAGGTTGTGTTTCAAACTAATGGAAAATTTTTCTCTAAGCGAAAAATGCTACCGAGTTGCATTGTAGTACGGAGTCTGCGTTAAACTAAGAGGACAAAATACGGTTAACAGGCTATAAGCGACAATGTGTACTTGGACATGTCAAAATAAGCGACATACAAAAACAACATATAGTTGCCGTAGGTATCTGTATGTTTCGCCGAAACTATAAATCAAATGAGCTGGATATTAATACAGTCATTTGTTACAGAGACCCTACGAACATAACGTAAAAGATTTCGTAAAACTGGGTACTCATCTACCGCCAAGTTGCTGCAACATGCTAGTTCTTTCTTTGGAAATGTGTGAAGTTGACGTTCTCTAAGGCTCGGTCTGCGTTATTTCTGAGATAATTTTCAATTTACATTTACTGAAATCTCCGTCAGTGCTTTCCAAAACATGATACCAATATTATGTAAGGCCTAGTTTTGTCACTAAACTACGAAGGAAAAAAATATGCAGTTCAGAAAGAATGTCGAATTAAGCGTGTTGTCCCACCCGAAACCAGCGTCTCGAACGATCGCAAAAGTCGATGCGCCGCTCTTCTGGACGTCGATAGTGTGGATATGTCATAATGACGTCACGTCTGATTTTACCGAAGTGTAAATAGAATAACCCCTGTCAGAAGATGCCGTTGTTCATTCTGACATAATATGATAACTGTTTTGTGTTAAGGTTGCCCAGTTCCATTTCAAAGTGACAGTGCACTGACCCTGCATCACAAGGAGATGTACCTTGTTATCACATATAAAACTGTAATTTAGCAATAAGATGTTGTAATAAATTTAATAATAAAGGCCTCAAATATTCGTTGTCAACGTGGTGTAATGGATAGCGTTCCGGAGTGTCAATGCACGGGATCATAGTTCGTAACTGCACACTTCGTTTAATTTTTTGAAATATTTTATTTAAACACATTCTTGGAGTTTCTTATTAATATAAGATATGTATGATTTGCAGTGTTCTACATTATTTACATTTCCTTGTGATTAGAAAATGAAGGACGCAAATATTTCGCAGTTTATTTCCCAATCTATGATAATTTGACAGTGTGCACTTAGGTAGGAACCCAATAGGACAGTTTCACGAGCTGCAACAATATCAATATTCTTCCTTATCAGATATATTTGGCTGTCTGCTTCCGAAATACAGCGATCTCAGAGAGTATTATCAGAGTGCACTCTAGATACTATTGTAGAGATTTACTGAAACAGCTGGCTTTCTTCACCAAGTCATGCTAGTACATTTTATTACTTATGTGCTCTCTGAACTATAATCATACTGTTCACAAAACTAAGAGTGCATGGGAACTTGATATTACAAGAAGTAAACACGATCTTCAAATATAGTACTTTATTAAAAATTCTAGCAGGAGACAATGAGGAACACGGTAAATTGTTCAGGCAGAAAAGTATAAAATAATCCTATAGTTTATATTACATCAATCGGTGGTGATATGGCTAAATTCAAAAAGCAACTAACCCCTCGTCTTCTAGATATCCATTCTTTAAAGGAGTTGATTAATAATCTGCGTTACTTACAGTTTAACTTTTAGCTTCACTATAAGAACTGTCCATGTCACTCTCATGGATATATCACTTATTGGCTGTATCTGCGAATTAGAACGTAAGCTTTATGGTACAGATGTAGTGTGCTGGTGTTGGCAACCACATTACACGTTCTCTGATTGACAGGTTCTTGTTTATAACCTTGTCCGGTTAGTAAATTGATTACCATCGTAAAGCGAAAATTTCATTGCCAACATTAACACACTAAGCCCTTGCAGCCCATAAGTAAAGTGTAGCCCTTTTCATGTATCTGTTTACAAACAATTTAGTCAGTAAGCCGCATGACATTTACATATGATTATTATAGCAATACTATGACACATTCTACATTCCAGCGATACACTCCCGTCACGATTTCATAGACCTCGAAAATAAATAAATAAAATAAATCTGGACAGGCAGGGAATTATGAGGGCAGCTTAAATTGCTCCGAAAGCAGCAATAAAATTCGTATTCGCCTGCCTGACCACATTATCGGAAATCATCACATATCTGGAAAGAGACAAAAATTTGTGATAAGAAAGAACATGACTTTTCCTTCTATAGGCTACGTTTCACTTGAAGCTATTTAAGCTCACTTTCCTACTAGAGCATATACTCATTAATGGCAACATACTGGGAAATAAACAGCAGAATATTTGGTACAAGACAGTTTTTATAGAATAGAATTGAGTCTTTATTAGCCTTTCAATATGATCTCCATACAGTTGGCTTCGTCAGTGTGCTTAACACATAATACAAGATATGATTAAAAAATACATCTTAATATATCATACAATGTTAATACAGTAATACAAGTATTAATAATACATTACAATTTTCACGATAGTACAGTACACGCTTATTTTATTTATTTATTCATTTATTTTTATATTTTCATGTGGACAGTGCTGTCACACACATACAGGCATACTTCATGATTCACGTAATGAAGGCTTATTGCAAATAATATGTATGTCGCTGTTTAGGAACTCGTCAGTTGAGTACTATGGCATACATTTGAACCACTCTTCTATGGTATGCTTAAAATTATTCAGTGGCAGATCTCTTACTGACTTGGGGAGTTTATTGTAGAATTTCATACTAAGCATCTGATGACTCTTATGTTTCAATGTCAGCCTTGAGTATGGAAGGCTATGTTACTCTTATGCCGTGTATTGTGGGAATGCACTTCAGCTCTGAAATGAAATTTTTTAGTGTTTTCTTTGGCATATATCAGGCAGCTGTAGATGTACATACTGGGAAGTGTCATTATTTTCAGATCTTTGAAATGATTTCTACAGCTTTGTCTAGGTGCTAGGCCTAAAATGCATCTAATTGCCTTTTTCTGCCATTTGAAGGTGGTTTTAGAGCCCACAGAGTTACCCCATAATAGTATTCCATATTGTAGTTGTGAGTGGAAAAAAGCAGAGGATACCGAGATCAGTAAGGTTTTACTGACTACATATTTTAGCTTGTGTAGCAGAAAGAGAGTCCGGGCAAGCTTGCTGCACAAGTTATCTGTATGCCTATCCCATGTGAGTTTTGGATCTACATACAGTCCCAATAATCTGACATTTTTTGTTTCTTGCTCAAAAGTTTTCAAGGTGAAGAAAATTTTTTCAGTTTCTGTTGTGTTTATAGGTAGAAAGTTTGCCTTGCACCAGTCACTACTCATTTCAGTTACTACTTCATTATATTCTGCAACATCCTGTAGATTATCTCCATTTGTAATCAGTGTCATGTCATCAGCATACAATACCTTGTTACATGGCATGTGATTTGAGAAGTCATTAATATATACAATGAACAGGAAAGGTCCTAGCACAGACCCTTGTGGAATTCCTCTCTTTATTTGATTTGATTTATTCACCATTTATCATTTACATGATGTGGGTTTCGTCATTATGTATGTACATAAAAAGAAAACATATAATACATAAAATATTTCAAAGTGCATAGTTAAAGAAAATACATATAATACATATATTTCATATGTAGGTACAATACAACACACTATACTGTACACAAAAACCTTCTTATTTCGCTAAATGATGATTTTTTTTTACATTATTCTGATTATTTTTCATTTAAATAGTCTTCTATTGTAAAATAACATTTTGAAATTAGAAACATTTTGACAGCTTTTTTTAAATCTGAACATCTTATCTATTTGTTTAATTTCATGAGGCAACTTATTGTACAGCTTTAGTCCTTGGTATTCACTGCTGTTTTGAGTCCTACATTTGTTTTTTCAGGGAAGGTGCAGGTGTTCCCTAATCCTCGTATTGTGATAATGTGTAGAACTGTTTGTGGCATAGCGATGTGCATTTTTTCTTACATATACTACTGTTTGGTAAATGTATTCACAAGGAACAGTCAGTATACCCAGTTCTTTAAACAATTCCCGGCAATGAGCCCTTTTGTTCTGTTTTGTTATTATCCGAAGGGCCCTCTTTCGCAATATGAAATTTTTTTCAATATTCTGCCTGTCTGAGCCCCAGAAAATTATCCCGTATCTAAGGAGTGAATGAATGTATGCTTGATATGATACTTTGAGGCAGTTATTGTTACATACAGCTGCTAGTATCCTCAAAGCATAGCATGCAGATGAGATTCTTTTAGCTATCCTTGAGGTGTGTTCCCTCCATTTCATTTGATTATCTATATCCATCCCTAAAAATTTTGTGTTCATTACACAGTTCAAGGGGTCACCATTTAGATTTAATTTAATATTATTTGTTTTATTTATAGCAAAATTAATACTGTGTGTCTTACTGCTACTAATGGTTACTTTATTTACCTCTGACCATTTGCATACATCTTTCAACATGATATCAGCTTTACTCAGCAGCATTTCCTGTGTCTTGCCCGTAATTATAATGTTGCTATCATCAGCAAACAGAATTTTGCCACCATGAGTGACACTTTCTGGGAAGTCATTTATATATATTAAAAATAGGATTGGGCCCAATATACTCCCCTGTGGGACTCCTATATTAATTAGTTTAGTATCTGACAGATGTTTCTCTACATATTTGGGATATTTATTAGGCTGTGAAATTTCTACTCTATTTACCCTATTCGTAAGATATGATTGGAACCATTTGTTTACTACTCCTCGTATACCTAGTGCCTCTAGTTTGTGGAGAAGTATTTTATGATCCACTGTGTCAAATGCCTTGGATAAATCTAAAAAGATGCCCGTTACACAATCACCTCTATCCATGGCTTCCATAACGACTCTTGTAAATTCTGCTTTTGCTGCCTTTGTACTGCTGCCTTCTTTGAATCCAAACTGAGACTTTGTTAGCAAATTATATTTATTGAGGTAATCCATAAGTCTATCTTTCATTATTGTTTCAATTATGTTTGAAAATGAAGACAATAGTGATACTGGTCTATAGTTTTCTATGGTTTCCGTATCTCCCTTTTTGTGTATTGGCAAGACTCTCGCTTGCTTTAAGTACTCAGGAAAGATACCTGAGCTGAAGGATTCATTTATAATATCGGTTAGAGGTCCCTTTATGCTATCTATGCAATCCTTTAGCAAACACATTGGGACTTCATCAAGGCCTGAGGATTTTTTATTTTTTAATCTATGCACTACGTTTTTGACTTCCATCTCAGTAGTTGGTAACAGGACCATTGAATTTGTTGAATACCTCCTGGCATGCAATACATTTTCAAAGGTACTGACATTTGGTTGTTTACTTTTACTAATTGTACCCTGTTGGTTCGGTATGATTTAAATAGCTGTAACGGTTTATCTATTATACCATAATGTTCTAACTTTTTTATCATTATATCATGTGTGACAGAGTCAAAGGCTTTACTTAAATCTAACAGAGTTGCACAAGTGAGTTTACTCTTCTCGTATACATCATATATGTCACTAAGGAGACACTCAACTGCTTTTATTGTTGACAGTTGAGATCTAAAGCCATACTGGCTATTACACAGGAGTTTGTTGCTTTCGAAATAATGGTAAATTTGCATATGGGTGGTATTTTCCAAAACTTTAGATATAATGGGAACTATTGATATGGGTCTGTAGTTGTTTGGCGATGTTTTGTAGCCTTTCTTGTGGATCGGGATAGTAACTGTAATTTTCAGGCAATCTGGGAATATACCTTCATCGAATAAGCGATTTGCTAGGTATGTTAGTGGCCTAATGATTGCAGGGGCTATGCCTTTCATAATGCTATTGCTAACCCCATAGTAATCCTCTGTTTTTGAATTTTTTAGTTTATTTATGGATTTGATTATGTTCGCTGAGGTGATTTTTGACCAAGAGAATTTTGTTATTGTTTGTTCTTGTTGCATGAGTAAAGAGAGGGCAGCTGAGCAATTTTGAGAATTGTTTTCACTGTAAAGGGAATTAAAACTGGCACAGTTTATAAAGTATTCATTGAGGGTATTGCAATCTATAGGGACTGTGGTTTGCCCCTTGCCTACATGAATTTCATTTTTTATGATGTTCCAGGCTGCTTTAGAGCTGTTTTTTGAGCCAATTATATATTCATCATTTGCTTTAAGTTTAGCTGACTTTATTTCATATTTGTATAACTTCTTAAGGGACACATACTGTTTCCTGGCTTCTATCACACTTATTTTTAAGCAACAGCAGCAATATTCTCATTTGTCTGAGCTTTGGAGTGTACTGTTTCTTAGAGTGTTGGGGTTTTTGCTTGTTGCTGGGAGTGCATCTTTTGGTGATGAGTGGGCAGTGTTTGTCTATTGCATTTTTAATTATAGTTAAAAATGTTGAGAAGCATTCATCAAAATTTTGTATGTTGAGCAGTGTATTTGACCAATCTAGTATTTCCAACTCGTGTTTTAATTGCTCAGTATTGCTCTCATTTATTAATCTGTACGTGACTAGCTGTTTGGTGCTATCAGGATTCATACTTTCTATTCTAACCCATATCCCATCATGATCAGATAACTCCCACTTAATCACATCATACTTCAGTTCATTACAATTTACATTACTAATTACATTGTCAAGGCAAGCATCTAGTCTAGTAGGTTTTTCATTTATACAGTGACAGTTAAGTGCTTTCAGAGAATTTATCAAGTGATTTACATTTTTTCTTGTTTCTCTTATATCTATTTTGATGTCTGCTGCAATAAAAATTTTGTGATTTTTGTGTTTGGCTAATAGCTTGATTAATGCAGTTATTTTATCTATAAATACTTCTTCATCAGATGATGGTGTGCGGTAAACAGAAGCAATAATGATTTTTTGTGCATGAAGTATTACTGCTGTTGCTTCAAAAACGCCTTATATGCAGTGCCTGCTTAAGTCTATCACTGAATACTGCAAATTGAGGTTTTCTTTTATATACATTGCCACTCCACCATGTGCCATATTTTTTCTGCAATAGGAGGTGGCTAATATGTAGCCATAGGGTACACATAAATCAATTTCTGTGTTTGGTAGCCAGTGCTCATTAATACTCAGTATGCTGGAGTTAATTTGGTCTGCCCAGAACTGTACTTCATTGATCTTATTTCTTAGGGACTGTACATTGGCATGAAATAGTATTAAATCATTTTTGTTACTAGGGGGAATTTCTGCTGCATTTTCTTTTCTGCTCAATGGAGGTTTTTGTGACCAAATCCAACTTGTGTCAGATTTGGTCGCTGTGGCAAGTTTCCCTGTACTGATTCTTTGAAATGGAGCCTATGTGTTGTTTTATTGGCATTGACTAGTCTATTACTTAGAGTCTCAAGTATTTTTTTACTTAGAAGTGATTTTCCTAAGCCATTTAGGTGTTGACCATGTCTGGTACGGCAGACCCTATTGCAGTGACAAGATTTAATATGGGGTACCATGGTGGTGTGGCTACAAACAAAAGATCATTTACATCAATCACTGTTACATTTTTTAAATGTTTACATATTGAATCATAGAGCTCATTTGCTCTTTTTATTTCAGTGTTCACACACGACTGTTCAATTAGGTCATAACGGTGAGGTATTTTAGCAACTATTACATTTGTATGTGTTAGCTTACCCAGCGAGTCTCTAAGTGCTTTTGTTGCTGCAGCTGTTTCATTGTGATACACATCATTGGCGCCTCCTATAATAACTACACAGTCTTTTGATGTGAAGTTCTTGCATTCTTCTTCGATGCCATCTGCAACTTGTCTGAATCTCGCACTAGGTTTTACCATTCCCTCGATTTTAAATGTGTCTGTTGTGTCATCATTTTCATGGCCAACTGCATCTTCATTTAGGCCTACATATTCGGATTTTGATCTACATTCTTCGCATTTCCAGTTCATCAGCAATTTCGTGTTCTGTGTAAAGGATGGGTCCACTTTTCCACATCTAAAATGAAATAATCCGAAGCATTTGATGCACTTGACACCGTTTTTCTTACACCTTTTGCAAAGTTTACAGCAAGACGAAGATTTAAGAGTTGAATTTCTCTTACGTCGTTTTTCACTGCATATTGTAGTCTGTTGTACCACTCTGATATGCATTAGTTCATCACACTGATATTTTAACATATATATTTCCTCTATTAATGCCAAAATAATTTCGTTTCTACAGTCCTTTTTGAGTTTAAATGTTCAGATCGTCTAAGTCACATTTTGCACATAGCCAGATTTTCCATTTTGTGCTTGCGTTTGCACAATTTAGATGAAATACTGTCTTGCATTTAACACACGTTATGCCTTTATACGCTCTCTTTTCACAGTAGCAATATCTGGAATCGCTAGGTTTGTTCATATCACTGTTGTACGACGTGGTTGCTATGCAAGCAATCTCTTCATAGTGTTTTACCTTGCCATTGGCGTGTATTACGGCTATTTTCTCAGTAATATGGCACACTTAACACATGTTGTCACTATATACACCAATTTGTTCGCACTTCAGGCACTTTTTCACTTCGTTGCTTTGTTTATTAATCGGAATAACACACTCGCGATTTATACCAGTCGCCATGTTATTTCATACTTTGTTCTGAAATCAGACTGAAATGTATCGAATGTTGCAGAATATACTCGCATTACTTTCATAAGAAAGAGGCAGAATGCGTTCAAACTGCCGCATCAAGGCAATATGTTTACACCTGAATGCAATTCTTATGGCTGTACCTATCTTGTGATGCTATTGGTTGTTCTCATTTCGCACAGAGCTGTGGTAGCGTAACGTAGAGACATCTATCGGGCGGTCGGGAAGTCTTGGGTGCCCTCCTGCGCTGTCTCCAGTCGCGAGTAACAAGTGTACGTGTTACGTTCTGCCATCTGTAGACTGTGAGCGAGAACAGATTAGATGTATACAGTATTTTTCTTTATTCGTGTATGTAATTACAAAACAGGATCATGACAATAATAGACTGTCCCACAGTTAAAACAGTTTTCCGTATAAAATTCTACGTGTGGCAGGAAAAAATTGTCATTTTTATCGTACAAATTGGGTAGAGATGTGCACATACTCATTATGTGTAGTTACAAGTATACCCATTTATGTTCTGTGAAATTTTGATCACGTGTCGTCAACTGCAACACTGCTTGCAAAAACCTGGTGCGAATTGCATCAGGCTTGAGAAGTTGTGTTATTTGCAATTTTTGTAAGGGAGAATTTACACTCCCTATGAATCTATGACAAATATTGGCGAAATAATGTACTAAAATACTACAGTTGAAGCGATAACAATGGAAATGCATGGTACACACTGAGAAGTTGCCGCTGTTAATGCTGTTACTTTTATATTTCCTCTTGAACTCTCTAATTCAAATATTAAAATATCATTAAACAGTATCACTGTTCTGTTAATGGCAGTCTATAATGACAAAAGTCATGCCGGCCGCGGTGTCACTTTCTACACCGCTACTACGGTCGGGGGTTCGAACCCCGCCTCGGGCATGGATATTTGTCCGTCCTTACTATTAGCTGGTTTAGGGACTGGGACTGATGATCCCGTACTTAAGTCCCACAAGCTCTACAAACATATGAACTCAAGTCATGTTCACATCGGCCAAAACATTTTTAAAGCAGAAATGAATTGCAGCCTGACGTGCTGAGGTATTTAAAAGGAACTGATTGTGATTATGTTCGCTTTCTCGATGCGTACTGACGTGTTGCACGAGTTTTGTTTTAGCGGATTTCGGACATTATATATTTTCATATTTTCAAAAGTGCCCAAGATTTTTACATTGTCGGGGACTAGATTCTACATCGATGTACAAACCTTCTTTTAATCTTGTCATTTCTTCAGTGCTTTCCTGGTACCTGTAAATTTTTTTTTCTTTTTTTCTTTTTTTTTTTTTTTTTTTTTTTTTTTTTTTTTTTTTTTTTTTTTTTGGAGTGGGAGGGGGGGGGTCATGTATCAAACTGAATATCTTCAAGAATGTGACGTGCTAATATTAACGGTTTACATGTGGACATGTTATTTATTTGTAACTATGTATTCAATTTATCTATCTGATAGGTAACTTTCCACTTTCAACTGGCAATGTTGTTCATGTAAAATATACCGAGTAGCACCGTGGTTTGGAACCCATGTTAAACTATAGTTCCCCCTATAACTGGCTGGGTAAGTCAGTTTGGAGGGCGGAGAAAAGTAACGGCATACCATCTCCAGACAGGACTAAGCCTAGTAAAGCACTGTGGTGTTCAAACCAATCTTCGGATTGTTGACTGCTTTACCTTTTAGGTAACCGCCAAAGAGTCTTATCATTTTTGTGAAACTGAAGCACGAATGTACAAATGTTTGTAGAGCTTATGGGACTTAACTACTGGGTCCCTACACTTACAAAATACTTATGAACTAGCTTATACTAAAGGCGGCACAAACATCCGTGCTGGCCTGAGGTTCGAAACTAAGCAGGCTCTACAGAAATAGTTGATTAACTGCTACTGGAAGCATTCATATATTACTTTTATACAGCAGTAATATTATGAAATAGTGGTCACGTATTTGCGATTCTGATTAAGGGCAGAAGTTTGGACGTGAATGAATTGTTAAATATTCATTTCTATGCCTAAAAGTATAACTAACAACTGTAAACGAGCACTTGTTATTTATAATATTATTCTGTTACTTCTGAGCATCATTTGTGAATGAGAGATTTCCTAATTAAATATTTGAAGGAATTTTGAACGTGCTGCTTTACTCCAAGTACACAATCTCCTGCGGGAGCGCTTCTGTGAAGTTTGGAAAGTAGGAGGCGAGGTACTGGCGGATGTAAAGTTGTGAGGCGACATCGTGAGTCGTGTCGGGATAGCATGTCGGTAGTGGGCTTGCCTGTGAAAGGCAAAGGTACCAGGTTCGAGTCCCGGTTCCGGCACACAATTTTAATCTGCCAGGAAGTTTCATATCAGCGCACACTCCGCTACAGAGTGAAAGATTCATTCTGATTCCATTAATGCAGATGTCTGCAATATTTCTCTCTGAGCTGCATACACACCCTTAAAAGCATTATGAGCAGCCTGCATATTATCTGAACTAAAGTAAAAGATTTCAAAAACTATGCACTGGTATTATCACAAGAAGTTAGGATATGTGCAAGTACTTAAATTTTAATCTTGATGACTGAATGGAGAATTTTGCAAATTCACATTTCGTTGCTGTTGTTGTGGTCTTCAGTCCGGAGACTGGTTTGATGCAGCTCTCCACAATACCCTATCCTGAGCAAGCCTCTTCAACTCCACATAAGAACGGCAACCTACATCTGTTTGAATCTGCTTACTGTATCCATCTCTTGGTCTTCCTCTGCAATTTTTACCCCACACACTTCCCTCAAATGCTAAATTCACAATTCCTTGATGTCTAAGAATGTGTCCTACTAATCGATCCCTTCTTTTAGTCAAGGTATGCCAGAAATTCCTATTTTCCCCAGTTCTGTTCAGTATCTCATTAGTTACGCGATCCACCCACCTACTCTTTAACATTCTTCTGTAGCACCACATTTCAAAAGCCTCAATCCTCTTCCTGTCCGCACTGTTTATCGCCCATGTTTCACTCCCATACGAGGCAACACTCCACACAAATGCCTTCACAAAAGACTTCCTTACACTTAAATTAATACTTGATGTACGTAAATTTCTTTTCTTCAACAACACTTTTCTACCCATTGCCATTCTGCATTTTATATTCTATGTACTGCGAACATCATTTGTTATTTTACTGCCCAAGCAACAGAATTCATCTACCTCCTTTATTGTTTCGTTACCTAATCTAATTCCTTCGGCATCACCTGATTTTCTTAGACTGCACTCCATTACCCTAGTTTTGCTCTTGTTAATGTTCATCTTACATATGCACCTCTCAGCACACTGTCCATTCCGTTCAATTGCTCTTCCAGGTCCTTTGCTTTCTCTGACAGAATTACTATGTCGTCGGCAAAACGCAAGATTGTTAATTCTTCACCCTAAATGTTCAGCTCACCACACTTGGAGCAAACGTGACGTCAGACGCTGTACCGAAGACCACACGAACAGCTATCGACTTGCGATCGCACTCTTGTTGCTGGGTGCAAATGCCGTCTGCTAGCAACCTCCTTTTGTGCTAGTGCAGTTTTTGAGACTTTGTTTGGTTAGCTGTTGTATCATAATAAACAAGTTATTGGTATGACTGAAATCTGGTGTAAAGTAGCATTCTTTTGTATTGCTATATTTCATGGTAGCATAACAATATCTCGTTCTCCTTACGATACGTTATAAACAAACATCTTGTATCATCCGAAGTTTATTCCGATATAGTGGTTATGAGCCATTTATATATATTTTTTTCTAAACCTTCCTGTTTCGAATATATTCAGGAACTTCTTGATGAAATCAACTAAGCATGAAACACATGTAAATATTCAAAATACGTTGAGGGGCTTCTTTCGCTTTTCAGATAGAAATTTATCTTTTAGTGAGATGTTTCTATAATTTCTGTAGTGTGCATGATGGATGGATTTGCCAAGTATTATATAAATATTGTAACTTGTGCAGAAAACACCAAATTCTGATTGAAATGAATATGCCTACTAGATTGTAGGGAATTCAGGTCTCAAATGCTTCCAAAATCAAGATTGTGAGATGAACTTGGAATGTTACCTTGTGTTTGTGTATATGTTGATAGAAAATGTTTCTTTTTATCCCCTCTAAATAAATTACAGAAATTATTTTTCAGTGTTTCAGTCTTTTTTGTACATTAGGTTGTTACGTTCATGGATCCCAATAAGAATAGTCTCTGGGGTATCAGAAGAAAAGGGGTATTTGTATGTGCCCACAGCTTTCATTCGAGTTTAATTAAATGTGTGTTTAAGTTGTAAAAATGTGGCATCTATTTTGTAACATTTGTTACAAAAGCAATATTGGAGCAGCCACTTACGAGCTGGCTAAATACTTGGCGTCTTTGCTCAAACCTGTAGTAGGCAAGTGTCCACATCATATAAAGAATTCCAATAATTTTATCAGCAGACTTCAGTCACTACAGCTGCAAAGGAACGACTTGTTGGTCAGTCTTGATGTGGTTTCACTGTTTACAAAGGTGCCTCTTGTGGACTCACTACACCTCATTGGCAACATGTTTGGTGAGGACATTACAGTGTTATTTGAGCACACGTTCTCCTCTACATATTTTTTATTTAACAACGAGTTTTATGAACAATCCGACGGAGTCGCCATGGGGAGTCCTTTGTCTCCCCAGGTGGTCAATCTTTTTATGGAAGATTTTGAGGAGAGAGCACTTGAGTCAGCTATTTTTAAACCAACAGTGTTTTGGCGATATGTCGACGACACTTTTATAGTGTGGCCTCATGGCGTGGAACGTCTCCAAGACTTTTTACGTCATATGAACTCCATACATGAAAACATGAAGTTTACTATGGAGATCGAGAAAAATGGTTGTTTGCCATTTTTAGATGTTTTCGTGCGGCGCAGAAGTGATGGCTCACTTGGTCATTTGGTATACAGGAAGCCCACTCATACAGATTTGTACTTACAAGCTACTAGTTGCCACCATCCAGCACAAACAATGGGCGTCCTCAAGACTCTAATCCATCGAGCTCATACCATCTATGATGCCGACAGCCTTAACACGGAAGTGGAACACCTGCAGACAGTATTCCTAAAGAATGGATATACAAGGAAGCAAGTAAATCGAGCGATGCACACGTCCAAATGACAGAACAAGGAAGAAGAAGAGACTTTGAAATCGACTGCTTATCTCCCATATATTGGGAACATTTCATTGCAGATTGGCAGAATACTAAAAAAGCATAAAGTAAGAGTCATCTTTTGCCCCCCTCCTAAAATTTCATCGCTGTTGGGTTCTGTCAAAGACGATCTGGAGCTGCGTAAAGCAGGTGTTTACAGGATTCCGTGCGAGTGCAGCAAGTCATATATAGGGTAGACGACGCGCACTGTGCAGGACCACATCGTGGAACATCAGCATCATACTCGGCTACTCCGACCCACCAAATCCGCAATCGCCGAACATTGTATTTCCACAGGTTATTCAATGAAATACAATGAAACGAAAATTGTGGACCACACATCAAACTTTTGGAGCTCAATTATTATTGAAGCTGTGGAAATAAGATTGTCTGTCAGTGAGACTCTTATCAATCGAGACAGCGGTTTTCAAATAAATGCTGCACAGAATCCTGTCATTGAAAAACTTCATAGTCGGCGTAGTTTCCTGCAACTGAATGATGACGAGAATCGATCTGATATCGAAGCGGTAAGCCTCCACCACGGAGGGCGCTCTGAGCAGCGTACGTAGTTGTAGTGAACGCGCACGCTAGGTACACGCATGCGCAATGTCGACCGAATTGGGCATAAATAGCACAGCTCAGTGCGTCTTCGCCGTATCCTCTATACCACCCGTAAAATTGACTCCCGCAACCCCCTGGTCCACCCCATCCTTACCGACCCTGGGCCTCTGCCACGCCTCTACCGCGTTATACCCCCTTCCACTTCATCTCCACACCCTCCATGTCCTCTCCCAGGGTAATTTCCGCCGCCTCCCCCTTCCTGATGACGTCCTCCGTTCCGACATCTACCCGTCCTACCAGCTCTGATCCCCCACCCATAGATAAAGTGCCCCCTCTCCTCCCTCCCCTTCCGCTTCCCCGCTTGGCTACCCCCCTCCCTGCCCTGGAGTCCCTACGGCTCTTCCCTGCCGCCCCCCCTTTTCTTCACCGCCGTTTTTTTTTTCTTTCTCCCCTCTCCCCCACGCTTTGCTCCGCCCCCTTTTTATCGGGGTCCTGGACCGACAGTCTTACAAGTGCTACGTCAAGTGTTGTGTGTTGTGCTACAGTGAAGTGTGTGTTTTTTAACTGCGTCCACCGCAACCAGACAAGTGTCGCACCGTGTATTTTACTTAGTGTCTCCGTGTACTCGCCGTCCTGTGTTCTTGTCGTCCAACATGTGCTTTTTACGTCACCGTGGCTCCTCGTTTTTAACTGACTACATCCGGTTTTTATTCACCTGTCAACTGTTTGTACCTCCAATTATCGCCATGTGTGTGTCATTGTTCCTCCATTGATTTTTCGCCTGTCATGTATTTTAAATTTTCATCTCATCAATGTCTTTTATTCTCTCGGCTGAAGAGCAGCCTCTGGAGCTGCTGCCAGCCTACTGGTGTAATCGCTGGTGTGGAAATACAATAAAGAAAAAAAAAAAGAAAAATAAAAGCGTCTTCGCCAGTACTTCGGTGGTACTCACCTGAAGATGGCCAGAAGACTCTGCGCCGAAATGTCGTGGCAAGAAGTTACGGACATCCGGCAGTTCGCCCGAGATTTTATGGAAATACAATTAAGTTATTCAACTCATAAAATGTATTTCATATTTGGAAGCAAATACAAATATGGCTACGAGTTTGGTTTATAAATCTGAAACTCATAATGCATAGCTGTAGCAGAATAAGGAAATTATGGACCATTTACATTTTTTTAAGGAACCGATGGGAAGTTGGGTGAACTAATTTTACTATAGCAAAACTGGCATAACTGTAGACTGCTTTGACCCACGACGTCACCAAGATGTCGGTAAACTAGTATACGGGATATCTTAATACTTCTGTATTGTAGATACAAATAATCTGTAGTTATTATAGATAACGGAATGTACCATCGATAACGAGTCTTAGCCCAAAAACTTGCGCCTTCAGCGCTCACATACGATAAAGAAATCTGTCGGTTAACCTACACCTAACCATCAGAGTGAAGCTACAGATCACCTTTTAAACACAAAGTATTAATCTTTTTGTGTTTGAAAACAAACTATCGTCTTTAACTCAATCACCACATAATCATTCACGCCTTCTACAAACATGCACGCATCTCAAAACTACCGTGCTGCGATGACCTCACGGATCGTAGCTGACGGGCGGTATCCCCATCTACAGGTGAGCCGTAATACTTTTTACTTTGAGACTGATTGGGCTTTTATCATGATTAATTCAGTTTGAGAAAAACCTCTCTCGTTTCTGTGTGTCCAGACAAAAAAAGAAAAAAATTGGATGTGATGTATGTGTAGTTTAGTCTAATTTGTCATACCATAATCTGTGATGGGACCAGAACAGTCTGTGCTTTCCCTGCATTGTTTTGGTATTTTAATTGGGGTATTTGTCACAATTTCCCCTGTCATTTGCATTCCTTATATGTAGTCTTGTTTTGCCTATGTTAAGATGGAGCATGACTGCTACATCTAATTAATGGTGAGCTCTGACATACGGACAGTAATTGCTAGGTCATGTCTCGGAGTGTGTCAAAGCATCAGTCAGATACAGAGAGAGTATTATTTTTGGGGCTTTTCAAGCAGTTTCAGATTTCATTTTCTAGAGCTCCAATTAATCTTCTGCTAGACATTTATCTGATTTTCAGGGTACCCATGCCAGTCATAGTTGATATTTATGTAGCATGTGTACAGTTGTTATAATGTCTATGGGTTCTTGAATAAGATTCTTTTGTTCGATAACCATTCATGCTAGCTTACCGTAGCCTTCTATTGAAGTACCCAATACCATAATTTGTTCTGTATGTGTGTGGCTTTCAAGTACCCAATTTTTTGCTGAATTCAACTTTAACTCCTGAAAGTTTATAAAAGCTGCAATTCAGATAAACTTCAGGAAAAGAAATCTCCACCTTTTGTGTTTAAACTGTTTCCAATGGTAGCAATGTCTGCATCTACGGAGTAAAAAATTCTTATCAAACATTCACACAGGAGAGAGAGAAAAATCACTTGTGCTGGAATGATTGAGTTGCTTCAATTATAGTAAAGATCTCGCCTTCTTATTTCATATGTACGCATAAATTTTGAGTTAAAAGTGTATGGCACTGGAAATGAAACTGCAGTAACTTTTTATTTATCTAAGCAGCCAGTTAGCTGTGCATGATACATCTTAAAAACATATGGAACCTAACAGTAAAACTGATACTATATTACTATAAGTAATTGAAGTGTGTAAAGTAATATGATAACCATTATAGGCCCGTGTATTCAAATAACAGCAGTCTTGATGTGGTTAGAAAGTTTATTGTACAGTCATTGTAATGCCCCCTCCCCCCTTAATGCTTATGTAGTTGACCATATTTTCTGAATTATGTTAACATGCTGACTGAAGGTCCAGTTTTTGTTTTGTGCCACTAATATGTAAGTAACCACCTCATGAACAGACTTGGTGATGTTATGCTGGGCTTTAAAAATAAGTTTGCAAAAATTACAGGGTGCTTTATTTTCAATTGACCATATGATGCTCTGTTGCTCTATGAAACAGTTTTTGATTACTGACAAATTGTTCCGAAATGATTCCAAACTGCGGTAGTGATTGTGTTTAGGCATAATTTAAAAAAATTGTTTGTGTTGTAGACCTGCATAAAGCCTTACAAAATATAAAGTTACGTGAGTAATAGACTTTAGTTACATTCTATACTGCCATCTGAAATGTAGATAAAGATTTTTACTTTTTTTTTTTTTTTGCATACATTATCTTGTTAAAAATGTATTACTTGTGTGAAGTACGATTGCCTGTAGATTCTGAGCACTTCAACCACCATCACAACAAGACAAGATTGCATAAAACCTAACAATATGTAAAGTTATGTGAGTAATACACTTACATGCTATAGTGCCATCCAAAATGTAAATAAAGTATTTTACTGTTTCGTTGCACACATTATCTTGTTAAAAATGTAGTACTTCTGTGAAGTTTGATTGCTTACAGGTTCTGGGCACTTCCACTGCTGCCACCACCATCACACCAGCTTAAGGCATTACTGTGTACCACAGGGAACAGTATGTGCCATTAACACAGAAAGGCCAAGCTAAACTGTCATGTGGGTAATAATCCTTACATTGTTAAGCTCTCAAATTACTTGGCGCAAGCGGTGGACTTAGTACAACTAAATGTTCCTTTATTTTGTTACAAATACGATTTTTCTTTTTCTTTAAGTTTAATTTTATATCATAAATATAGGCTATATGTGTTATATCAACAATTGGATAACACCAAACTATCCAAAATATGAGTATCACCATACATTACATATTAATTTAAAGGATAGCTGACATTTGGCAGACTCTGTTGTCCACAGAAAGGAGACAATTGGGATCACTGTAGGTCTGGCTACCATTAAGTCACACAGAATTTTAACAGCTTAAATATAATAATCTTTATAATGTTATGATTCTTACATTAATCCTAGTGTTTTAGTTATGTTTCAGGGCAAGTGTTATGATAAGGAATACCATCATATTAAGACATTTTGTAGAAAGCGAACCATGTCTTGTGCTGTATTTAACTTCATCGATGTTGTAATGCGTGAAGCGAAGCTGGAAAGCACAAAGAGTATCAACAGCTAAATTTAAGTAGATGATAGAGGGCAGACCAGGGGTGGAATACACACAAGTGTTAAAGATTTGTTTCCATTTTGCATTAAAAAAAAGGGGGGGGGCTTTCTTTTGTTTAGTAAACACACAAAAGTATGTACTGGGTACCTTCTCTTGTTGGAAATGAGAGAGAGAGAGAGAGAGAGAGAGAGAGAGAGAGAGAGAGAGAGAGAGAGAGAGAGAGAGAGAGAGAATGTAGGTCATGTGAATTGTAATTTGTATGTTCAGTTTTGCTCATATTTGTTGTACAAATGTTTCATGTAATCTGACGGAGTGAGCAAGATTCAGAGACAGTAGGAAGATGATGATGAAAATGTTGCAAAAAGAAGAAACAAATGTTCAAATGTTTGTTAAGCTTATGGGACTTAACTACGGGGTCATCAGTCCCTAAACTTACAAACTACTTACGAACTAGGACGGCACAAATATTCATGCCCGAGGGGGGATTCGAACCTCCGACCGTAGTGGCCGTGCAGACCGTGACTGAAGCGCCTCAGTCCCCTCGGCCACCGCGGCCGGCAAAAAAAAAGAAGAAACCAAATTGTTATTTATAGCATACAAACTTATATGTAGTTTAAATAATGTATTGTAAGAATCTATAAAATGTGCTTCAAAAATGAAAGTTGTAACTGTATTATATAAACCAGTTGTGTGTAATGTCTACTAACAAAGCCATGTGTAACAGCACAATTGAAGGGTCCAGGGAAAAAACCAGCTAAGTCCATTTTTCTCTCAAAATGAGTGAGCGATGCCATTCAATTCTCCATCGATAGGGATATCTGTTAGCAGCATGAAACAGGGCATAAACCAGCTTCGTCACGGTTACATTTGCCCTTCAAGTTTTGGCATACAGGAGAAGAAGCAGGTAAGGCCACTGTTTCAGCGAAAAAAACCAGGTAAGTCCACTGCATCTCAACAGATGGCCGTGCGATCACCAGACTTTCGCGCCATTATATCTTTGACATTTCATTGTTGCAGGTGTTGCTTTGTTTACATTGTGTTTCTGAGTGTTATTGCGGCACTGTTTAATAAATCGTTCTGTGCTGTGCCGTGATGTCGACATTAGGAAATGAAGACGATGGAATTCCACAAAATGAACCTAAGAAGCAGAGGAAAACTGGCCGAATTTCTGATGTTGGTAAGAAATTAAGGCTAAGTTCACACGAAATTGGGGAGTCGTGCAAATGTTCCCGTCTTAAATGCTTTGATGTAACCGCTGAATCAGAAAGAGCTGAAATACTACGCAAATTCAACAGTCTAGAATCACACAATGAACAGAATGCGTATTTAGTAGGTTTAATAACAGTTCTATGTGTCAACAGAAGGCGACCACGTCAGACAGAAGAAAACGCGAAATTACGAAATGCTGCATTTGCATACAGAGTCAGAATTCCCATAGGGTGTGACAATAAGTGTGATATACCAGTTTGTGCAAAAGCGTTTTGTGCCATACATGGTATCACAAGAAACAAATTGGAATATATACAGAAGAGCTTGAAACTATCTGGTTCTACACTGCAAGAGAAGAGGGGTAATCACACACATCTTCACAGGAAGCTTGACGAATCTACAAGATCATTGGTATACAGTCATATAAGCAGTTTTAAAGGTCGACAAAGCCATTACAGCTTAAAAGATTTAAGAAAGACTTATTTGCCTGAAGATTTGAATATCAAGAGAATGTTTCTGATGTTTATGGAACTTTATCCTACTGTTGTTTCCTATGAAACTTATAGATGCATTATGAACACGAATTCCAACATATTCTTCGGACACCCACGTAGTGACACGTGCACTCATTGTGATGATGTCTCAGCCAAACGTAAAGCACTCTCCCCAGAGAAAGATAAAGAAGAAATTAAGAAGTTAACAACCACGAATGTCCTTCACAAAAGAAAAGCCGAAACATTCTACCAACGCAAAAGAGATGCAAGGCATAAACCTATGAAAACCAATAAAATGGAAGCAATTTGTATGGATTTTGGTAAAAATGTGTCGTTACCAAACATAACTACGAACGATGTGTATTGTAAGCGTCAATTATCAATGTATTCTTTCAACATCCACATCCTCTCCACGGGTCAGTCAGTTTTCTATGAGTACCACAAAGGTATTGCCAAGAAAGATCCTAATGAGGTAGCGTATTTACTTTTTCATTTCATTATGAACTACCTCGATAACAATGTTGAAGGGCTTCAAGTGTTCTACGATTCTGCTGGAGGGGAAAACAAGAATTTCACAATTTTCCGCTCCTGTACTATCTTGTTCATAACAACATTAAGGGATTGAGAAATATCAAGATCTCATTTCCAGAACGAGGTCATTCCTACACGGAATGTGATAGGAATGTTGGTCTTTGGGATTTGAAACGAAGGATGGAAATCCCAGAGGATTTCATGAGTATGATTGATAATTCAAGAATGAAAGCATCACCATTCATTGTGGAGAAAGTTTCTCAGAAAATGGTATATAATTGGAAATACTTCTTAAATCAGAAATATGTACCGAAATGTCCATTTCCAACCAGTGAAGGAAATTGAGACTTCGTCCATTCATCCTCGCCTGATGAACTGGAGAGACACGTATAATGGTCACATGGATCCAGCATCATAAGGAAGCTTGACAGGGAGCCATCAAATCAGAAGTCTGGGGAGTTTGAGCTACCCCCTTTGTCCTACATAGGTAATTGCAATACGGCTTATTAATTCTACCCTTAAAACTTTTATTTAATGTCACATATGTGTAAAAACATGTAACAAAATTCTCCATTGTCTGCAGGTCACTTACGTATTTCAAGAGCAAAGTACAATGATTTAATAAGCCTCATGAAGTTTTGTAGTCCAGCAGCAGTGGAATTTTTTCATTCATTGCCTCATGATTGATAACTTGGAACGGATCTGTGAGTTTCCATAATAATAAAATTATAATTGATGATAATAGAATTAAAAATGATAATTTTTATATTATAAACAATAAGAATATTGTTAGAAATTACAATAATAATAATAAATGAAATTACATTTAAACATTCGTTCACACAAGGAAAAGGAATCACTGACTCATATGCTCTGTTCTCTTTCTGTTTCAGGGACTCACCTGGTTTCTTTCCTGAAAAGTTTGTAGTTTGAGTAAATTTTGTAAATTATTTTCGTGCGATAAATGTTGAACACCGTAGAAACGGTCTCATTTTGTTCTCTATACTTCAATGTTTTATATGGTTTGAAAACATTAGTTTGTATGAGATGTACTTATAGCGTTTTAAAATTAAAAAAATAGTTTTCTGAGTTTCATTGAAGTTGTGAATTACCTGGTTCTTTCCCTGGACCCTTCAATTGTTTACAGCCAAATAAATAGATTTTAATGTTTTTCAAATCTGTCTGATGCACTTTACCTTCCAAAAAGTATCTCAACTCTTTTTATTGGAGCACTGGTTAGTCTGATGTATGCCTGAAGTCCGTCACTTTGCTCATTGTATCTACTGTGACTACTTAATTTATGCACAATTAAGTATTGATAAAGGGATGAAGATTTTTGTAAAACTTGCTGTTATCATTGCAAATAGCTCAGACTACACTTTAATTACCATGTTGCTTGGAACAAAATGAAGAAGCAGCACTTAAGCAAATTTGAAATTAAGAGAGCAAATTTTAGCATTTCAGCTTTGTAACAGAGTTGGGTACAAAGGCTCCAGTTTAATTAAATGTGAAAATTGAAGGAAAAAAAAAAAAAAAAATCAACACAGAACTCATTTTTTTCCACAATTGTATTTGAACATTTACCTTTTTTTTTTTTTTTTTTTTAATATAGCAAATTTGTTATTTTAAGCTATGGGCACTGAAAAAGAAATACTAACTCATTTGCAATGGAAATTGCACAGTAAAGAAACTGTATATATATATAATCTATAATGTTATTGACCAAAGGTGAAGGGTGGTATCCCATGCTTCAGTAATGTCCTAAGCTTTTACTTACCAGTCAAGGGTACATACAAGAACTTGTCAACTACAGAGCAGGAACAGCATTAATTACTTCACAGTCAACATACGGGATTATCTCCATGACTCTCATGTGATTGAGTTTTCAAAGAGCCACACTAGACTGATAAGTAATACTGTATACTTATAAGTAAAATGTTACCCTATGGTTACAAGGACCATATCTGATCACATACACTGTTACCTCTGAGTTACTGAATTCAACACAACAGCTGGAATGGAACTGAATCCAAGTTACAAATGATTGGGCCAAGCCTATTCAGCAACAATTGTGATTTGTATCTGGTCAACCACAGCTTTAATTGTAAATTGGATCTATACTGTATTAGTCAGCACAATAGAATTTCTTTGGATATATTTAGAAGAAAGTAGAACATATATTTAATCCTGTTCCCAATAAGACATTACTGCTACAGAGCCTTGTTAATATAATATGACTCCTTTGACAAATTTGAAAGTGTAAAGTTTATGGAATTATCACAGTACCTTTATCACATCACTTATTCTGACTTGTCCAATGTGAGGTTGCATTTCAGTACAATGTTTGTAGTAGTAGAGAACCAAAAAGGAAATAAATAAAAATACACCAGTAGCCTAAGTTTTTTGTAAATATCTCCAAGCAGGCCTAAAGTATTGCACTTTAACTATTCTTGGTGTGAAATTTCAACTGGAAGATCTGTGTTCACACTTTCACTTTCTTACCATAGACCTTAAAAGTAAACCAATGGCTTTAAAGCCCAACTAAGACCTCAGGCTATGCCACAAGTACATCTGCCATCAAATTCAAGATTTCAGAGGGAAGGGACCAACATCACCCTCATTCCATAGCAGAAAATTTATAGATATTGCACTAGGAGACAATGTGTATTTCACATTTATTTTTCAACCATTTAAGATCACATAATTATTTCAATGAAACACTGTTCAGTCACACACAGTTTCTACACACATTTTGCACACTTATGTTATCAGTTATGTCACATTTAAGTCGCAAGTTCAAGAGTTGTCTTGAATCTTCACGTTTCTCGGAATAAGCAAGTATTCATAGTGGGAACTGCATCTGGAAAATCATGAGCATTATTAAACTTTTCTGTAAATATTGATTGGTATATAATGTATCACGACAACACAATATCACATTTGTTTCATTTGATAACAACACTTAATCACAAGTAACAAAAATTGTAAACTATACTTACTATTTGACTGATTTGCTGAGATTTACTTTTCTCGGTTCACTACATAACTTTCATAACAACGAAGAGACGATAAATTAGTTACTTGCGGATGAAATATTATAACAAAACTATCTAACTCAATTTTTGTCAGTTCTGTGGTAAATCATACAAGTCGCCGGAATGGCAGCGATTCACACGGTTTAGAAATTAGAATCACGGTGATAATGGTACCTTGGAAGCACAAAGGAGGCACACATGTAAATGTTTACCCTCGAACACTTGCGATAGTCGATAAGTGTTTTGGTAGTAACGTCAATACAGAGTCTGCTCGAAGTGTGGAGAGCTGAACGTTACCCTTTGGTAGCGTAACTGTAGAGACATCTATCGGGCGGTCGGGAAGTCTTGGGTGCCCTTCTACGCTAACAAGTGTACGTGGCGACGTGCTGCCATCTGTAGAGTGTGAGCGAGAACAGATTAGATGTATACAGTATTTTTCTTTATTCGTGTATGTAATTATAAAACAGGATCATGACAATAATAGACTGTCCCACAGTTAAAACAGTTTTCCGTATAAAATTCTACGTGTGGCAGGAAAAAATTGTCATGTTTATCCTACAAATTGGGTAGAGATGTGCACATACTCATTATGTGTAGTTACAAGTATACCCATTTATGTTCTGTGAAATTTTGATCACATGTCGTCAACTGCGACACTGCTTGCAAAAACCTGGTGCGAATTGCATCAGGCTTGAGAAGTTGTGTTATTTGCAATTTTTGTAAGGGAGAATTTACACTCCCGATGAATCTAAGACAAATATTGGCGAAATAATGTACCAAAATACTACAGTTGAAGCGATAACAATGGAAATGCATGGTACACACTGAGAAGTTGCCGCTGTTAATGCTGTTACTTGTATATTTCCTCTTGAACTCTCTAATTCAAATATTAAAATATCATTAAACAGTATCACTGTTCTGTTAATGGCAGTCTATAATGACAAATTGTCAGTGCAGTGTAATTCCTACAGCTCACAAAACTCAAGTCATGCCGGCCGCGGTGTCACTTTCTACACCGCTACCACGGTCGGGGGTTCGAACCCCGCCTCGGGCATGGATATTTGTGCCGTCCTTACTATTAGCTGGTTTAGGGACTGGGACTGATGATCCCGTACTTAAGTCCCACAAGCTCTACAAACATATGAACTCAAGTCATGTTCACATCGGCCAAAACATTTTTAAAGCAGAAATGAATTGCAGCCTGACGTGCTGAGGTATTTAAAAGGAACTGATTGTGATTATGTTCGCTTGTTCGATGCGTACTGACGTGTTGCACGAGTTTTGTTTTAGCGGATTTCGGACATTATATATTTTCAAAAGTGCCCAAGATTTTTACATTGTAGAACTGTTCGCGGATGATGCTGTCATTTATCGGTTAGTGAAGTCAACAGAGGATCAAAAGCAACTGCAAAGCGATTTAGACAAAATTTCTACTTGGTGCGAAAATTGGCAATTGACACTAAATAAAGAAAAGTGTGAAGTAATACACATGACCACTAAAAGAAATCCGCTGAACTTCAATTACGCGATAAATCAGTCAAACCTTAAGGTCGTAAATTCTACCAAATACCTAGGAGTTACAATTACGAACAACTTTGACTGGAGAGAACACATAGAAAATATTGTGGGGAAGGCGAACCAAAGGTTACGTTTCATTGGCAGAACGCTTAGACGATGCACCAGCTCCACCAAAGAGACTGTCTACATCACACTTGTGCGTCCTCTCTTGGAGTAATGTTGCCCCTTGTGGGACCCTCACCAGGTGGGACTGACTGAAGACATTGAGAAGGTTCAGAGAAGGGCAGCTCGTTTTGTTTTATCACGTTACGGGGGGGAAAGCGTCACGGAAATGTTGCACGAATTGGGGTGGAAATCATTAAAAGAAAGACGTTATTCATTGCGGCGTGATCTGTTTGCGAAGTTTCAATCACCGACTTTTAGTTCTGAATGTGAAAATATTTTGCTAGCACCAACCTACTTAGGGAGACATGACCATCCCAATAAAATAAGAGAAATCAGATCGAAAACGGAACGCTTTAGGTGTTCTTTCTTCCCGCGCGCTATTAGAGAATGGAACGGTAGAGAAAAGTTATGAAAGTGGTTAAGGAACCCTCTGCCAGGCACTTAAATGTGATTTGCAGAGTATCTATGTAGATGTATATGTAGACTAGATTCTACATCGATGTACAAACCATTTTTTAATCTTGCTCTTGGTGCTTTGCTTTTCTTGTACCATTTTTTTTTTTTTTTTTTTTTTTTTTGGGGGGGGGGGGGTCATGTATTAAACTGAATATCTTCAAGAATGTGACGTGCTAATATTAACGGTTTATATGTGGACATGTTACTTATTTGTAACTATGTATTCAATTTATCTAACTGATAGGTAACTTTCCACTTCTTTCACCTCTGGCAGTATTCCTCATGTGAAAAATACCGAGTAGCACCGTAGTTCGGAACCCACGTTAAACTGTAGGTCCCCCTGTAACTGACTGGGTAAGTCAGTTCCAAGGTCGGAGGAAGGCAACGGCATACCACCTCCAGACAGGACCATGCCTAGTAAAGCACTGTGGTGTTCAAACCAATCTTCGGATTGTTGACTGCTTTACCTTTTAGGTAACCGCCAAAGAGGCTTATCATTTTTGTGAAACTGAGGCACGAATGTACAAATGTTTGTAGAGCTTATGGGACTTAACTACTGGGTCCCTATACTTACAAAATACTTATGAACTAGCTTATACTAAAGGCGGCACAAACATCTGTGCCCGAACGGGGATTCGACCCCCGACCACAGCGGCCGTGCAGACCGTGACTGGCACGCCGCAGACCACTCAGCCAACGCGGCTGGCCTGAGGTTCGAAACTAAACAGGCTCTACAGAAATAGTTGATTAACTGCTACTGCAAGCATTCATATATTACTTTTATACAGCAGTAATATTATGAAATAGTGGTCACGTATTTGCGATTCTGATTAAGGGCAGAAGTTTGGACGTGAATGAATTGTTAAATATTGCAAAACGCAATGTTGTTAATTCTTCACCCTGAACTTTAATTCCTTCTCCAAATTTCTCCTTGCTTTCCTTTATAGCTTGCTCAATGTACAAATTGAATAACATTGGAGAAAGGCTACAACCCTGTCTTACTACCTTCCCAACCACTGCATCCCTTTCATGCCCTTCAACTCTGACAACCACTGTATGGTTTTTATACAAGTTGTAAATAACATTACGCTCCTTATATTTTACTCCTGCTTGCTTCAAAACTTGAAAGAGTTTATTCCAATCAACATTGTCAAAAGCCTTCTCCAAAATCTACAAAAGCCGGATATATACGGATAAGCCGTAAAGTGAGTATTGCCTCCTGTGCTCCTACATTTCTCCTGAAACCAAACTGATCTTCCCCGAGGTCGGTTTCTACCACCTTTTCCATCTTCTATAAATAATTCATGTTAATATTTTGCAACCATCACTTATTAAACTGATGGTTCTGTAGTTTTCACACGTGTCTGGGCCTGCTTTCTTTGGAATGGGGATTATAACATTTTTCTTAAAGTGTGAGGGTACTTCGCTTGTCTCATACATTCTACACACCAGGTGAAACAGTTTTGTCATGGCTGGTTCTCCCAGAGACTTCAGTAGCCCTGAGGGAATGTCATCTACTCCAGGGGCCTTGTTTCAACTCAGGTCTTTCAGTGCTCTGTCAAATTCCTCTCTCAGTATAGTATCTCCTATTTAATCCTCATCTACTTCTTCCTCCCTTCCTACAACATTGTCTCTAAGTTCATTTCCTTCATAGAGCTTCTCTATATACTCTTTCCACCTTTCAGCTTTCCCTTCTTTGCTGAAAAACTGGTTTTCCATCTGCGTTCTTGATATTCATAGTATTGTTTTTCTTATCTCCATATATCTCTTATTTTCCTGTAGGCTGTATCTATTTTCCCCCTATTTATACATTCTTCTTCATCCTTGCATTTGCCTTCTAGCCACTCCTGCTCAGCCATTTTGCACTTTCTGTCAGTCTCATTTTTTAGTCGTCTGTACTCCATTTTGCCTGTTTCATTTACTGCATTTTTATATTTTCTCCTTTCATCGATTAAATTTAGTATCTCCTGTGATATCCAAGGATTTTTTGTAGGTCTTGCCTTTCTACCTATTTTGTCCTCTGCTGCCTTCACTATTTCATCTCTCAATGCTACCCATTCCTCTTCTACTGTTTTATTTTCCCCCGTTTCTGTCGATTGTTGCCTAAAGCTCCCTCTGAAATTCTCAAGAACTTCAGGTTCCTTCAGTTTATCCAGGTCCCATCTCTTTTCTTTCTGCAGTTTTTTCAGTTTTAGTCTACAATTTATGACCAATAGGTTATGGTCAAAGTTTATAACTGTCCCTGAGTATGTCTTACATTTTAAAACCTGGTTCCAAAATCTATGTCTTACGATTATAAAATCTATCTGGTATCTCCCAGTGTCTCCTGGTCTCTTCCAAGTATACAACCTTCTTTCGTGATTCTTAAACCAAGTGTTTGTTATAACTAAATTATGTTCCGTGCAAAATTCTACCAGGCGGCTTCCTCTTTCATTCCTTTTGCTCACACCATATTCACCTACTATCTTCCCTTCCCTTCCTTGTCCTAATACCAAATTCCAGTCTCCCATAACAATTAAGTTTTCCTCTCCCTTAATTGTCTGAATGATTTTCTTTAACTCCTCCACAGGCTGTCCTCCTGTGGGAATCCCGCTGCCTGTACTGCTCCTTCCTGCGAACTCGTGACCGGGATACACTCCTCCGCCATCGGCAACTCCAGCGACACGTGCGCAGCCTCCTGACTGCCAAAAAACGCCGGGACTGGCATCAGACAGTGACACGGCTTAATGCCCACCTCCCAATCAACTCGTCTCGGTTTCGGAACACCTTCCATCGCCTTACTGGATCGAAACCTACCCCCACTTACCCACTCCTCCACCTTGACCACCCCATTCCTGATAATGCTAGAAAGGCTAACCATTTTGCCTCTTTCCTCTCTGACGTCTTCTACATTCCCGAAAATCCTAACTTTGATTATTCCTCGTTCCCGGATGTCCACGAAAGAACCGATGTCTCCATCCCACCCCTGGCTCCCGGCTTCCAATACCTGGGCCACATCCCCCTGTCGGACCGTAACACCCTGATCACTGTACACGACATACAGTCAATACTGCGCACCAAACGCAACACGGCTCCCGGCCGACATCGCATCACGTACTGCCACCTTGAGGAATGTCCCCTTCCTTTCCGGACCACTCTTGCTTCCCTCTATACCACCACCCTCTACACTGGCTGCTACCCACACCTCTGAAAAATCTCTCGCGTCCTCATGTTCCTCAAACCCAACAATCCCCCCTCTGATGCCTCCTCCTACCGCCCGATTTGCCTCACCCCAGTGTTCAGCAAGGTCTTCGAATCCGTTCTGTCCTGTCGCATCCGTCACTAACTCCAGCTCCACCACCTTCTCCCAGGCACCCAATGTGGCTTTTGTCCTTCCTTCTCCACTGACGACCAACTCCTTCGACTTACGGAACTCCTTTCCCTCCAGCTAAATTCCCGTCGTGCCGCCATCTTTGTGTCCTTGGACCAAGAAACGGCCTACGATCGGGTCTGGCACTCTGGCCTGCTCTTCAAACTCCAAACCTATGCTCTTCCCATCAACCTCGTCCGGGTCATTGCCTCCTTCCTCTCCGACCGCCCCACCTATGTTACCGTCCACAACACCGACTCCCGTCTTTTCTATCCCTCTGCTGGTGTGCCCCGAGGCTCTGTCCTTTCTCCCCTCCTGTATACCTCTGATATGCCTAAGTCTGCCCCTACCGTACACCTCTTCCAATATGCTGACAACACCGCTTTCCTTGCCTCAGCTCCCACCCTTGCCCGTTCAAACCTCCTGCTCCGAGAACACCTCGACCTCTTCGCCACTCGCTGCAACCGGTGGCTCCCGTCTATAAATCCTACCGAAACCCAGGCGACCGTCATAGGTCGTACTACCCCTTCCTTCCATCCCCGAGATTTCTATCTCACCCTCCGTAACCGTCCCATCCGCCTCACCCCTACCCTAAAGTACCTGGGCCACACTATTGATCGCACCCTCTCCTGGACTCCCCATCTACACACTATCCCAGAAAAAGCCCGCTCCCGCCTCCACTCAAACTCCTGGTTGTATGAACACGGAGCCTCGACCCTTCTACCGCCCTCTATACCTACAAATCCCTCATCCGCCCTGTCCTCTGCGTCGCCCATCCCACCTAGATCTCCGCTCCCCATCCTTCTACAAATCTCTGGAGATACTGGAGCGCCACGCCCTCCGCCTCGCCTTCCGTATCCCCTTTATACCCCCTCTCCCACACGGATCCTCTACGATCTCATTCCTTTCCGCCAACTCGTTGTCTTTATCGAACATCTCCAGCTCCGTTACATATCTCGCAAATCAGATCCGCCTAATCCTCTAGTCTACCCCCTCCTGTCTGCACCTGGTCCACTGCCGCGCCTCCACCACTGTATTCCTCCTGCTCTCCACTTGTCCACCCTCCGGATCCTTTCCCGTGGCAACTTCCGTACCGTCCCCCTCCCGGATGATGCCCTCCGACCTGACATCTACCCTTCATACCAGCTTTGATCCTTCTCCTTGCTCCCTCTCCCCCTTCCCTCCCTTCCTGTCCCTTCTCCCCTCCTCCGTCCCTCCGGATCCTCCTCTTACCACCCTCCCCTTTCCTTCTTTCCCGTGGCTTCCTGGGATTTTCTAATGAATATAAACTTCAAATGGAGTGATTTATTGTGTTTCCTATGTGCTACTGAGGTAGGACTTTATATAAAGAGAAGCTGCTTCCATACACATTGACATGGAATTTGGTACACATCTGTATTACCACTATTATTTGGACATTTCCTGAGTCTGTACTTAACCAGTTTCTCCTCATGAACTGTGGGGTATGTGTGACGTTAGCATCCAGATGTATTAAATTTTAAATGTATGTAGGTTCTTTTATAGCTTTTACCATAACTGATGTATATTGTAGGTTTGTTTATGTGAATGTATCTAATTTATTATCTAGGCTTGGGTAATCGCCGATAGGGAAGTAGGAAACATCTTTGGTCTGTGTGGTATGTAGTCTTTGGAGCAACAGATTGGGAGCTTTAGTAATAGCTGTGGAGTTGGAGAGGGAGTCGAGCTCTGCCGTTTGAACAGTTCGGACGCTAGCAAGTGCGCGGGAGCGTGCGGCGCCACGCCCTCAGCAGTTACCGGGCCTTGTTGGTGGAGTTCCATTGTTTCCAATACGAGCGAGGGCACACGGCAGTTCATCTGAATATGGCAAGATTTCGCCCTCAGATTGATCGATTGGACCTGTATCTGTATTGTGACCTGCAGCACTGTCGGAGTCGGCGCATCCTGCTCTTCGACGACGAGGACGCGACGTAAGATCGCTCCGATAATTTCTGACCACGTAGAGTTTGGACATTTTGTAAGGCATTACCCAGTTTTTATGCTTCAGAAACTATTTTTCTTAATAATAACCAAAATTTCAAAGAACTTTTACCACGTCACTGTCCTAAGACATTGTTACCAACTAGAGTCCCATACTTTCCAGAAGTTTCCCGAGTGTCGTTGAAAAGAGAAAAGAATAGTAAAATACTAAATTCAGTGCCAGACTATCAAATTTAAATAATTAAAGTCTGAATTTTAAAGCTAATTTCAACAAATTACAATTCCGGACATAGAGAATTGTTAAAACAAAGTTGGCACGATTAAGTAAATAAACAAAATTATATATTAATTCTAAATTAATTGGTTCATTACTATTTAATATTTCATTGGTGTAAAATTTATGTGTAAAGTTGATTTGTTATGTCGGTTCGTATTTCGGCGTTGCCCATCTGTGATCTAGTTTCAAGTCATTTTGAGTAATTTCTTCCTGGTAATCTTAACATTAATTATTCTGCCAACCGAGTGCATTGCTGCCTACTGTGTAATTCTCATGCAGGTGAGTGTTGGTGAAGGGATGTCGATACTTGAGTGCAACATCGGTCTCCGATCCAACACTGTTTCCGAACTAATCCAGTTTAATCAAATAATAATTATGTAGTTTATTTTCTTTCCTGTTATAAACTGATAAAACCAAAGCATCATTTTTCGTAAAAGTTATTCGATTGCAAAAGTGTTTGCCAACCTTCTGTCGTGCAACACCAATGTGTGTGATTACCCATTCATAATGGTCGTGTTTAATTACAGCACACCCTGAGTGCCCCATCGGGCTGGCGACTGTGTTAATTTATTAATGTTGTTAACTGTTTCATTGTTTGTTACTTCCCATAATTTGCAGTACATATGTGTGTGAGTGAGATTGTTCCATAATTAAATCAGTTCAATTAGTAATTAGTAGAGTAGGAGGAACGGGCTATCTGGTGTGGTAGTTCGTTGTGGCAGCATTCCCTCACTAGTCGGTTTTCGTTTGCACAATAATTTTTCGGTAAAGATAGCCTTGTCCAACTTTATTTTGCAGGCGACATACGGGTCAATTTTAACATTAATCTGTCACAGGATCAATCGACCGGTTAGTGAGGGGAGTGTTACAGTGGGACACCATCCCCCGCCCCTTCCCCACCGGCCCTGTGGCTACTCGCCACCCTCTCCAGTGGCGGCGCTAGACGAAAACTGAGCGTCGGCGAACTCGTCTTTGCGAGGCCCCTTTCATTTTTTCATTAATGAAGAAGATGTTAAATGAGCTGAATTATACATCAATAATCATTACACTAAAATTCTATTAGTATAATATACGAGAATTATTGCAACGACAAAAATTAAATAAACAAACACTTATTAGAGGAACTTTTCACATTTTCGTCTCACAGAATTTTTTAAGATTACATCTTAATACTAGCCGCAATTTCGGCTTAAATTGATAGTACTGACAATGCAGATAGTCTTTCTTGGATCATTGTGCTTTTCAAGTTAGTCTTAATCAATTTCAACTTTGTGAAGCTTCTCTCGGCCGAAGCTGTACTGACTGGAGTTGAGGTGGCCGAGGGGACTAAGGCGCTCCAGTCACGGTCTGCACGGCCACTACGGTCGGGGGTTTGAATCCCCAATCGGGCATGGATATTTGTGCCGTCCTTAGTATTAGCTAGTTTATAAGTTTAGGGACTGATGACCCCGTAGTTAAGTCCCATAAACTATACAAACATTTGAACTGGAATTGAGCATGATTCTGATTGTTATATAAACGTTTGGACATACTTCATCCAAATAGTTTTCTAAACTGTACTGAAGAAATTGTTTTGTAAGTATTTAACTAAAAATTGCATCACTGCTGCACTCATACGGAAATAAATACGGACGACTAAATTGCTGCTGGCTGGAAAATGTTCAAATGTTTGTAAATCTGTCGGACCAAACTGCGTGGTCATCAGTCCGTAGCTTACAGACAACACACACACCCATGCCCCAGGGAGGACTCGAACCTCCACGGCGAGGAACCGCGCGCTCCGCAGCGAGACGCTTTAGGCCGCTCGGCTACTCCACTGCGGCTAGCTGCCGGCTGGGAATGGCCGAGCGCACTAAGGCATCATACAACGGTGAGCGAGATCGCTCTCGCCGGCGGTCGAATCCCACCCTTGAGTAGGAATGTTGTGTTCGTCCATTGGTTAAGCTAGTGTAAATTAGATGAAGGCCGTCGCTACAGAACCTAGCAGTGGAAAACGCCGTTAAACATCAAATATATATAAAAAAAGAAATTAACAATGTTTTGTGAGGCCGTCAGCGGTGGCTGACGTCGCCGACGCCTAGCGCCGCCACTGACCCTCTCCGTCACCACTCATCCCCTTTTCTCCCCCACATCACATCTTTAATACTGTGTGTGGTCCGCCAGATGTGAACATTCTAATGTGCTTCTGTGGGAGTGCTTCGCAAGTGTGGTGTCTCTTCTTACGTCGTTTTATTTTAACACGTTCGTTGTGGTCACCAGTGCGGGCTGCTAACGCTCTAGGCGGACGCCTGTAAGCGCATTTGTTCTGAGAGCTGAAATCGGACCCTTGCGAAACCTTTAATATTGAAAGCTAATATAACGTGTGGTGCTAGATATAGAAATACAAGTACGCTTTAGCTGCAGGCCGATTATGTGATAAATGCTGTAAGCTGTCTGACGCTTATAAGCGTCATATGCATTTATTGCAAACAATTCTAACAACGCATCTGATATATTGATTTTATTGCAAACTGGAAAGAAAATGAAATTCGAACAAGCTATAAATCCTCTTTATTGAGAAAGAATTAGTCTGAAAACACCAAAAGGTTTATCAAACAGAGAAAAATAAATAGGTCTCATCTGCAATTTGGTGCTATGGAAACCCAATCCCTTAGAACAGATAAGTTCACAAGGTGATGTTTTTATAGCAAACCACTAAAGACGAAAACACACGACTGCAGACGGAAACGTTACCTGATTTTTTTTGGTGGCTTGTACTAACACGAGTGCACAGCTAAACAAACTAAACAACCTGCTCTGGCGTGTTGATCGCAGAAACGCTTCTAAGCGTCAGTCGCACCGAATGTGTTAATGACAGTGAATGGCCAACCTGCAGCCGACACCATCAGTTTTCAATTGTGTGTTTCTCTGTGTGTGTGATGTGTTTTGTTTTAATTCCAAAATAGCGGACGGTCAAACCGTAGTTGCCGCCCTGTGCTCATTTTAATTGTGTGTGTGACACTGACCCTCGAGCAGCTTATTTTATCTCCACCATCGCTGTAACAATGCTTTTATGACACCACTGTTTCACTCCATTTTAAATACTTTGTCCTATCTCCATTTAACTTTCCCGTTTTGTGTGTGTTTTATCTCCTTTATGTTCGTATGTTTCTACTGTGTCAACTTTTGTTTTATTTCTGTAGGCTGAAGAGCAGCAGTGAGCGCTACCACCCCACCCCTTTTAGGGGAATTGAAATCACAATAAAGGAAAGAAAATCACTCTTTGTGATTCCTTGATTTCTACTTTCATCAATTTTTGTAACGCGTAGATCGTATTGTGATCCACGAAAACAAAATGAATGAAAATTATGTAGATCGTACTATTATGTGAATAACGAAAGTAATATTACCATTTTTCACCAGAATATGGGGGGACTAAAGAATAAAATAGTTTTCGGTCTGTTTGGACGATACAGAAAATGATAATGTGATAGATATACTATGCCTGTCTGTACATCACATTGTCATAGGTATGGAAAATGTGTATGTCAGTGGATATAAATTAGCTTCAAATGTAAGTAGAGATAATACGGTAAGAGGAGTAGATGCCATATATGTCAAAAGCTATTAACAGTGTAAAAAATTTAGAAACAAAAAAGTTTTGGGTAGAGCAACATATTGAAGCATGTGCTTGCCATCTTAAACTCAATGATGATTGTAACAGTATATAGGTTCCCTCCAGCAAACTTCAGTGGTAAAATTTTACGACACTTCTTGCCGTGCTCCAATGTTTATGTTGGCAACAGATGAAAAATTAAGTGTAGAATTGCGTTAATATTTTTCATGAGCTACAGAGTAAATGTTATTGATGCTCATTTCACTTGCAGCAAAATTAATACTGTACCTGTTCTATGGTTGACTGATTCTTGTATGTACCCTTCTTGTCCGTTCAGAAAAAAATAATTTTCGATTTAATTGAAGTTGTCATCTGAATTGCCACCATTACCATTTGTGCCAACATACCAACAACTAAAGGGAACAGCCGTGGGAAACAGGATGGCCCCCTCATACACAAACTTATTCATGGGACGCTTAGAGAACCCCTTCCTGGATACCCAAGCCTGTCAACCCAAAGTTTGGTATAGATTCATTGATGACATCTTCATGATCTGGACTCACAGTGAAGAAGAAATCCAGAATTTCCTCTTCAACCTCAACTCCTTTGGTCCCATCAAATTCACCTGGTCCTATTCCAAATCCCATGCCACTTTCCTCGATGTTGACCTCCATCTGTCCAACGGCCAACTCCACACATCCGTCCACATCAAACCTACCAATAAACAACAGTACCTGCATTATGACAGCTGCCATCCATTCCACATCAAACATTCCCTTCCCTACAGCTTAGGTCTTCGTGGCAAACGAGTCTGCTCCAGTCCCGAAGCTCTGAACCAGTACACCAATAACCTAATAACAGCTTTCACATCCCACAGCTATCCTCCTAATCTGTTAGAGAAACAAATTGCCAGAGCCACTTCCTCATCCCCCCAAATTCAGAACCTTCAACAGAAGAATCCCAGAAGTGCTCCTCTTGTCACCAGATACTTTCCGGGACTGGAGCGGGCTCTGAATGTGGCTCTCCAGCAAGGATACGACTTCCTTAAATCCTGCCCTGAAATGAGAGCCGTCCTTCAAGACATCCTTCCCACTCCACCGAGAGTGTCTTTCCGTCGCACACCTAACCTCCGTAATCTCCTAGTCCATCCCTATGAAATCCCCAAACAACCTTCCCTACCCTCTGGCTCCTACCCTTGTAACCGCCCCCGTTGTAAAACCTGCCCTATGCACCCTTCCACCACCACTTACTCCAGTCCCGTAACCCGGAAGGTGTATACAATCGAGGGCAGAGCCACTTGCGATAGCACCCACGTGATTTACCAACTGACATGCCTGCACTGTGAAGCGTTCTATGTGAGAATGACCAGCAACAAACTGTCCATTCACATGAACGGTCACAGGCAGACAGTGTTTCTTGGTAATGAGGATCACCCTGTGGCTAAACACGCCTCGGTGCACGGCCAGCACATTTTGGCACAGTGTTAAACTGTCCGGGTTATCTGGATACTTCCCACCGACACCAGCCTTTCAGAACTCCGGAGACGGGAACTTGCCCTTCAGCATATTCTCTCTTCCCATTGCCCACCTGCTCTCAACCTCCGCTAAATTCAAATTCCTGCCCACCATCTTGAACTTCTTTGCCTCGATTCTCTGGACAGAGTCTCTGCCTCAAGTGGTATCTCTGTCCAACTTCTTTGCTTTCTACAGTATGTCTGCCTAGGTGTGCTTGTGTTTGTGTAGATGTGTGTGTGTGTGTGTGTATTTGTTTACTCTCCTTTCTTTCCCCCAAGGTAAGTCTTTCCTGTCCCAGGATTGGAATGACTCCTTACCTACTCCCTTAAAACCCTCATCATTTCCTTTTCCCTCTCCTTCCCTTCTGCCTGAAGAAGCAGCTAGGCTGTGAATGCTAGTGTGTGTGTGTGTGTGTGTGTGAATTTATTAATTTATTTGTGCTACTATCACTTCCTGTGCTCCTTCGCCTGGTAAGTAATTTTCATTTTTTTTATATATATAAATTAATCATTTTATTTTTGAAATACTAAAATTAGTGAACTATGATTTAAAATGGCATCATACTAATTTTTTCTATAAATAATATCTATTTATGTTGACAAACTATTACATTATATGTAACATCTTTGTAACCAAAGCAAGAAGACTACTGCTGGAGATGAAATCAGAGAATAAAATACTAAAAAATTACCCCTGTAAATTTGTTTGTATCGTGTGAAATAATTTTTACTGAACACATGGCAGAATCATCCCATATTTCATTTCTTTATATTTGAACAAAAAAATTTTGTGATCATAATGTATAAAAATATTCATAGCCATGTTAATTTGGTAAAATTTCTAATGATCCATAGTGAAAGATTTTGTTTTGAATTTGGACTTATCAAACAGGTAGAAATTGTACTGTATGATTCTATAAAATTTTGTGCTCTTTTCATTTTCAAAGACTGTTTGATTACAATTTTGCATTACTTGGTGTGGTGTCGCACAAGTATGAAGTGCGCGCCACCTACTTTCGTCGCGCACCGCCATGCACGCACGGCGCAGCGTTCCTACGACATCAGCCACGAACGCCCTCTGCTGCAACTCTGCTCGTGGCCACGAATGCTGCATCGGCCACTTGGGAATCAGATAGGCACCAGTTAAGACTTGGGAATCAGATAGGCACCAGTTAAGACTTGTCTATCGGATAGGCACTAGGAATCAGTAGTCAGGGCTCTATCTAAACTATGTATCAGCATTCTGCAGTCAAGAACTATGTAAAAGTTAAGTATTACCAAGACTCCACAAAATATATATCTTGTTCTAATTTAGCCTAATGGTCTAGTTTCTGCTGCCCCACTGGCTGGTCACCTCTGTACCTGCACCAGCGTGCATCCTTTATTCCTGTGTCGGTCTCTCTCCACTCGGCTACCGACACCTAAGACAACCGGTGGAAGCGAGACACAAAAGTGGCAACTAGGATGGGAAACAAAAGTGACGACGAGGATGGGATACAAAACTTGGTTTTGAAAATTGAACTTTATTGTTGATTGTAAATACTCCCCAATTTTGTTATCATGCATTGTCATACATATGTGAGTCTGACATTGCGTGAGGGGGTATTGTAACGCATATACCCCATAGAATTCAGCTTGTTTAGATGAGTGCACATTGCAATACCCACTTGTAACTGTGTCTTTACTTATGTATAACCATGAATCTATTAATAAAATATTGCAATATAATACAAAACTATTTAATTACAACAATAGCAATGTTCTTTAAATAATTTTGTAAAATTGTTTCTGTTCGCAGGAAATCTGATAGCTGTGTTGTGCAACAATATGTTTTTGGGAATGGTTTCAATTACCAACTTTTACTGATGTCTTCTGTAACACATTTGACTGTTTGGTATTATCTACTTACTTCAAAGTCATAGTTTTGTTGTAAATTTTTTAAAGTATGTAAACAAATGTATGTACTGCTCTAGTCTTATTTTCTTTATACACCAAATTTTTGTTTTGGTTGTTAGAAAAACATTTACAAATTGATTGTTATAATTTTATATGATTCTTGTTTGTGATGGATCCATTTATGTTTAACAAATTATGAAACTTATAAACTATTTTCTATCACATTTGTTTAAGATGCTTCAAGAATATACCACGATGTATAAATAACCACGATTGGCACACACACTCAGTTCTTTCTAGAGTCATAAGTCAGTCTTGCTACAGTCATTCATTGGTTTGTGAAGTCTCAGTATGCCAGTCTGTGTGTGTGTCTTCCTATAGTTAATAATGAAAGAACTGCAGTCAACAACATATTATTTTTGTAGTTCAATTGACCATCAAGAACTCACCACTTAAATATGTGAATTTATACTGTGATAAAATATTGAATGCTATGCAGCAACTTTGGCCAGCGAGCGACCGACATGAGCAAGAAACAAAAGGTGATGTATTAACATTTATAAAACATTGTTATAGTGTCCATCTGGATTCAATCGCAACACCTCGATTTGCGACCGAACTTCCATCTACCTGAAGAGCTCTGAATTGACTTGGAAGCTCACTCACCACTTCATCTACAGTTTCATTCTCATCCTTGCATAACATGGTAGGAACATTTTCCAAGACAAAATTCTAACTTTGTGAACAATGAACATCACAACTTGTCTCCAACCCATTCAAAAAATTGATTGATTGGAAGTGGGGTTATTATTCATTGTTAACATTTAAAAATTTTGACTGCAAAATTTTAAAATGACACCAGCATACATAAAACTGTAAAATGCTACAATTTCTGTAAATTTTATGGATAAAACATAAAAGTTGGCAGGTTGAAATGTTTCTTGTTGTCGTGGATCTGCAATCGTGTACTATTTCACGATTTGCAGATCCAATTGTTTCGCCACTGTTTAAAATCTCTTCTTCAAACAGCAAGAACAAACATTTCATATTAAAAGTCTCTCTCAGCCGGTTTAAGCATGTAACTTTAACGTAGCTGTGAAAAGTTTAGTTAAGAGATCCAGCCTCAGCTGTGCCTCTGTCATTTCTAGAACGTGTAATCATAATGAATAAACTGCTTCTTGATAATTGTCGTTTAATTTAAGATGTCCATAATAAAAAACAATATAAAGAAGAACTCCATTTTTCTTGAGAAACTTCTTAAATCAATTTATTCGCCTTATGGACAAATACATTGGACATCAGTCAAACCGTGAATGAATAATATTACAATAGTGCCAAGAGCATACATATAAATCGACAAGAACAATTCTTCAATTTTTTCCCAGTGTTATTTGTAAATCGTGGAGAAACTTCTTCGTATTATGTCCTATGTCATCTGTGATTACTGTGCGCTGGCCTTCGCCCCCAGAATCTGCAACAAACATAGATTCTGGTGGCAATTTCTGTTCTGGTCCAGCCTAATAACAACTTAATTAATATGTAGATACCTCAAGTCGACGTAAAAAAGGTGGCAGTGTTTAATGTAACACTACAAGCAATGCAACCGTTTAGTTGTGCAACATTTAAATGTGCACTGAAAGTGGTTACAAGTAACTGTCAGTTACATTTGCAGTTGCAGTGGGGTTTTTGTAAAGCAAAACATGATGCATCTGAAGCTACTGCACGTGTTACAATGGCATTCCCTTATGACAACACAAAGTGAAAAGTTAATTTGTCAGCGTTAGTACAAAATTCATTTTTCAAAATTCAGATAAACCCTATTAACAAATTGCAGCTGTACTAGATACATTCACTATTTTTAACCGTAAAATCCAACATATGCATGTAATACATGCTTCACTTATGTCTTATTTAAATATGTGTTTTATTTTTGTAAGTGGCAAGACTAATTGTTTGGCTTCTCATAAATGCATAATTAATTGCTGGGGGCAGCAGAAGGGTTGTATTTTTATTTATTTTTTTCCCCCTTTTCTATGTTGGCTCCTGTGTTGTACTATGTATTGTATACATTCTTCCCATGTTCCCTACGACTCATTAAAATTTTGTCCACTTCAGGGAAAAACAAAAAGGCTGAAAAGCAGTATCTTTAGAGTACATGGTTGCCAAAAGTTTCTCCAAGTGAAATTCCCTGATTTTCAGGAAGTATTAGCATTTTTCCCAGACAAATTTTGAGACGTCAAGACATAAGTTGACAACAAAATATAAGGACTTCTGTATGTCTATACACATTATTAATCCTCCAGTTTTGAATAAGCAGAAAGTTGTCTCCTTTACTGGATTAACGAATCAAAACAACACTACATGTCCTGTTTCAAGATTCATGTTGATCCAAGGTCGTTTAACTCCCCCCCCCCCCCCCGGGTCAAATGTCAGTGTCCATGCCACATGTCCCACTCAGATAATAGCTTCATTAAAGCATCCACGCCAGCAAAAGACAACAGGACTCAAAACAGACTGCCATATGTGACATTAGATAATCATGTATAAAAACTAGATATTGTTTAACTTACCCAAAGCACAGGCTAGTTGACATGTACAAAAACACACACATACACAAAGATTTAAGCTTTTGCAACCATTGGCCACTTCCTCAGGAAAAGAGGAAGGAAGGAGGGGGAAAAAAGGAAAGGATGTGGGTTTTAAGGGAGTGGAAGGACTTACCTTGGGGGAAAAAAAGGAAAGGTAAATAAGCACACCCACACATATACACACGCAAACACACCAAGGCAGACATTTGCAGAAAGCTTTCTACAAATGTCTGCCTTGGTGTGTATATGTGTGTGTGCGCTTGTTTACCTTTCCTTCCTTTCCCTAAGGTAAGTCCTTCCACTCCCAGGATAGGAATGGTTCCTCATCCACTCCCTTAAAAGTATGGGATTATTACTACACATTGCAAGATTCTTTATCGTGGTTAAATAAGTTGTTACTATTTATATTTGAAGATGATACTGACAAAGCAACTGAATTTCTTACAAATCTTGTGTTGAAAAGTAATAGGAAGGAAATGTATCATCGCAAGATAGTAATTATGTACCACCAAAAAAATTAAACACATTGTATGGAATAGGTCCTCCTAATTCTGGTAAAAATTGATTTTGTTTCGCTTGCATTAAATGTTGGTCATATTGGACGTTGTAATAATGAAACTAATCCATTTGCTTTGCAAGATGCTGTAAATCGTAGAATAATTATTGGCAATGAAATATGGAAGAAGGTGCTGTGGAAGGTTTCAAAAAAATTGTGAAGGAATTGCTTGTAATATTCATGTTAAATATAAAGGTGATGCCATATTAAGGTGTACACCTGTTTTATTAATTTCTAAGTCACTGCCAGTAATTTGTAACCATCCTGATATTAAAGACATTTGTGTTAGAACAATTTGTTGGAGAAAATATGACGATTTAAAAGAAGCAAACAAGAAGCATTATCCTTTATCTTTTTTTTTTTTTTTTTTTTTTTTTTTTTTTTTTTTTTTTTTTTTTTACCTTATTGCAAATGTGTAATGTTCAATTTTAAATGAAATAATGTACACAATGTATAAAAATATTGTTTTACTTTACAAGTAAGTGTTAACATACAATATATATAACAAAATTATTATGTTTGTTTTATTTCATATTGACCCTTATACACTGACGATTCCTCATTCCTTTTCACATCAGACATTTGAACATTTGGTATGTTTGCACAAGGATAATGAGTTTTTAAACCGTCTGAATATACAGAACATTCAGCAATAACTTCAAATAACATGTGTGTGACTGTATTTTTAGGTACATCAGAATTTAAACTACTAGTACCCTAAGCATCTGTAGGATTTATGCCTACATGAAGACTTGACAGAACATTAGTATCATGAAGTCTAATATTGTAGCCTGCACAAGCAATGTCAGCCTTCTCTATTAAATCGTTATATCCAGATGTATCTGCATTTGTTACCAAACTAACTGCTCCTACTAATTGTTCTTGAATTTGGGTTAGTTCTAAAGGAGTTTTAGAAAAGTTATCACAAGCCATGAGAGGATTGAAGTGCTTATCACCATTCATTCTGTAATGTTAAGGCACTCCAGATGAATTAGTAGTAATGGGAAAAATATCCACATTACACAGATTTAGTATTTTAAGAAAATGTGGGTTTATATTCATAATTAACAACACTTCCTATGCATGCATCGGCATCTACTTCAGGAACATATTTCCAAACCCAATTATGTAAACCTTTTTCTTTTGTGCTTGACACACTTGCATAACAATATTTCAAATTAATAGGTTGCCCAAATTGATGAGCAGGGACTGTAGTTAAAAAATGCTCTTCAATGTTTTTGTATCCAGACCACGATGGCCAAATTGGAGATAAATCTAATTTACAATCGATACTACTTATTTCCATTGGGGCAGAAGCACCAAATGTAGGTTTTACATTATCAACTGGAATTTTTGTATTAATGCTGTACTATTGATCATATTTTTATTTAAAGTTGCAAGTTTAGTTTCACTAAAATTAAGTAGGGAAAGCAATTCTAGGATTTTGTGCAATTACCTTAGCAGAACAACGAACAATTCTACCATCTGGCAATAAATCAAATTTGGACGGAGTCATGTACAAAAATGGTCTATCAATGGGAATTTCAGCCAAAGGAGTAATAAAAACAGTATTTTCATGAGTTATTACTTTATTTGCTAACCCATATGTAAAAAACCTTTTGTTATTGCAAGATGACATGGGTGTAGAGAGCCCTACTAGTATCTGCAACTTCTCATTTCCCTTGGATACCAAGTTGTTTAGTATGTACCATGGTAAACGTACATACAGCCTGTGCGTGCAGCTAGGGAAATTTTGTTGTAGCCGCTCAATGTCTTGATTAACAAATTATTAGTGAATTGAGGTCCAGCTATGCTGTGCCTCCAAACTTCTTCAAATTCTTTTGCCACTAAGGCTAATATACTTCGTTTCCTTTTTTTAAAATTCCAACGAGAGTGAAAGTCATGTTGGAATAACATTTTTGGAAATTTTTCAGTTATGTTTTATTGAGTGTGATTCTACAGAACTTCCAAGTGAATCAATTTCATTAACAGTAATCATAATAATAATTTAAACAAAAGATGATGTACACCGAGTTTATACACAAAAACAGAAGTTACATATTGGTTTTTTCTGTGGATCTTCTCTGCCTTCTCCTAGCATCCAATGTGCAGTGACCGACTGCTCATCAAATCTGCAACAAAGACAGATTCTCGCAGTAGCTACTACAATGCTAGGTCGCTCGTATGCAAATTAAAGCCTCGGTAAACTCAAGTCGATCATGAAGGAGAATGTAGATATTTTGTAACACTATAACCTATGCACTTTTCTGTATCGTGTTAAGTTTCCTGTGTCTAAAATAAATGGAGCAGGTGTATTTACAGAACTACCCATTCCATGCATCTGCAGTACCTAGAAGTGCTTTTTTGCACCATCGGCTTTTTGTGATTGTCCTGCACGTTTACCTGATTGTGCATCCATATCAGACATATCTGTATCAGAGTCAGAATATGGAACCGGTGGTATCATTGGGTTGCGACTGTCAGATTCCTCTTCGTAATGCTCAAAATCGTCTTCAGAGGCATCGCCTTTGTCATCAGGTACAGTTTCTTCAGTTGATGCTAATGAGGTACTTCCGGAAGTTGACGGGTGCTCATGATCTATAGGCAAACCACGACGTACACGAGATATTAGCCATTGTTCATACGCATGTTTCTGGCCTTCATGCATTTCATTCCAATTTGGACATTCACAAGGAGGCCAATCGTAATTCTGAAGGCTACATACATTAATATTATTATCTGAATATAATATAATACTATGGGAATAAAATATGCTATCCTCAGAACCTAATAAATTTTCAAAACCTCTTCAATTTAAATAATTTACAGATTTTTTTTAATACAATTCAAGATCCATATCAAATAATCTCTTAAGCTTTGGATCTATTAAATTCATAAAGGACAGAAAGGCTGCTGGTATAACATTGGTTATATTTTCAGGAAGTATACAATTATATGACATTAGAAGGAATAATACCTTTTTTGCAATTTCTGCAGGGTTGCACCCCTCCCATAATAATTTGTTTACGCTTTGAATGAGGCCATTTACTGCCTCAATCTGATGAGATGTTTTGTCAATCGATACCACGAGTACCATTATTTTTCCATTCCAGTACTTCGATGGATCCCTGGAGGAAACTTCCCCATTGTATAATTTCAAACTCATCAGGTAGTCTGATAGGTTCCTCTAACCCAAACCTGTCTCCTACCTGCCGTTTTTGCATAAAGAGGTACAGCAGAATATTGATCCAATCGATGTCTGACATGGATGCGATGGCCCTTGTCCTTTGAAGTTGCTTCTTAATTCTGTTGGCAATAAACTGGTCAAAATGGAGTCTACATCTTCATTGTCTTGATGAGTAGTGTGATGATACCGCTGGCCCTTTCACCTCAATGTTATCGTACGATTCCATCTGCGTCGGAATCGTGTGGTCTAATAGTGATATATGTTGCGTGTGTAGTTAATTACAAACGAAATAGCCTAGGAAACAGTGTAGGACAGTCTCAGTGATACTGTGATTAGTTGACAAGTGATAGATTTCATTAATTAAGAGATTCGTATATGTGCTTTCCAGACAGTTCTATAAACAATAGTTTCGTTATTGTATGTTATTTCAAGAACTAGACAGACGAATTGTAGAAACTTTATGTAAATCCAAAAGACATGAAAATAAATAGCATTGTATATATTTAAGGCTCATAAACAAGTTGTGTTGACAAGCTAATTGTGTTAATTAATGTAATAGTAGAGATTTCAATATTGTGATTCTTTGTATATATTGACTGACCTGAGATTTTGAGTCAATTTTGAGAATTGCCAAGATATTTGGTAGTTCAATATATGTATGATGTACTCATTAACTAATTAATTGACATTTAACATTGCAAACAAACAAAAACCGAGATTAAGACTTAAAAATATATGCGCCATCTAAAATTATTGTATGTTATTTTCATTTCATATTGTGATTGTTTTTGTGTACATGAACTGTTTCACTTGTGTGTTCGTTAATTGTAAATTAGTATATTCAATTGTTATGAACAATACATAATGTAATGTCATTATTGTCAATGTTATATATTTGCCTCACCGCCTTGCGTGCAGTAGTTCGAGTTTTGGCGTTTGTAAAGTGCTCTGGAATCTATGTCAGTCTGTGTTTTAAAATGGAAGTACTATCAGTTAAGTTCCGGTGAATTGTGTACACAAGTTATGAAGTTGTAATGTTTTGCTGGAATAAGCAGCAGTTTGATTGCAAATTAAATAATAAGTGAAAAATGGTACCTACGAATATTTATATCTTCCACGACGCCCCAGGTGAATAATTTTGCAGCGAGCAGAACCCCCATACATCATAATGTTGAAAAGCTGAGTATCATATTTGATATGTCTGAAATTGGTAGAATGACTGAACTGTAATTACTTAATAACCTAGTAATGTTTTAATTGGTGTAGCATAGCTGGGTTTGCGTCATATACATTGTCTACAGAGTGTTTGTGTTGCAGGAGAAGTATGTTTGGATGTATATAATCGATGTTTGAAAAACCAAGGAGGACGTGAATCTGGAATTATACGACAAAGAAAATCGGAGCACTTAACCTGGAAATTGGATGCTTGGGCCTGGATCGTCGCATCGCTGGACACTAAATAACAAGATAAGTACAGCAGCATTTATTCTTTTCTGTTTGTAGTCTGGGTTGTCGTGCACTACAAAAAAACGATGTCGACTGAAAATAGGAAAAGTAGTGACCAAATGGATAGCAGTAAAGAGGTACCTTTTAATGTTGCTAAGAATGGTGCTAATAGGAAATCTAGTGTATTCATGTCAGATCAGAATGTGATGGACAGTACACCTCGTAGCAATGTATCAAATAGTGAAGAAATAATTCTTGCATCACCAGGTCTTATAGAGTTGTTAAATCGATTAACAGAACAATTAACTGAACGTATTGACAAGGGAAACCATGAAGTGAGTAAACAAGTAGAATCTGTTAAATAGGAAGTGATGGCAGTTAAGGACGATCTGAGCAAAAAGTTAGATGACGGTTTAGCAAATTTAAAGTCTTGGTTGAACGAAACAAAGAGTACAGTTGATGAAGTCAGGAAACAAACATGTGATCTTGAAAGGGCAATGAAGTTAGGACATGAACAGCTGGACACTCCTGTGACTGTAGTAGAGAGTAAAATCAGCAATGTTGAGTCTGACCTTGAAAACAAAATTAGTACTGTAGAAAAGTATTTTTAACAGGAAAATAAAATTAGAAAAACTGAAATTCAGGAAGTTAGTGTCATTAGAAAATAAAATTAGTGAAAGTGTGCCAAATTCAGAAGGTGGTATTAAGAAGGACTGTATAACCTCAGTCAAAGGGTTAGTTAATTGCAAGAAAGTGTAGTAAGTAGCAAAATGTCGATCCCTGGTAGCTTTAATTGGGCAAATCTAGTAATTAAGACATACCCTGGCGAAGGGAAAATCCATCCTAAAGACTTTTTACATCATTGCTCTGACAAATTCACTGTAGAAATGACTGATGCAATGAAAATTAAATTTGTAAAAAGATTTTTGGACAATGAAGCTTATACTTGGGTCAATCAGTTAGATACCGTGGACATGTCATATAGTGAGTTTGAGAGGTGCTTTTTGAACAAATTCTGGTCCAAAAGCCAGCAGGCTAGAGTAAGAAGTGATTTCTTGCATGGGGGAAAAGTACAGGGAAAGTTATGGCAGTATGAGGGACTTTTGTGAGGCTGAAATCAGAAAATTAGTGCATCTTGACTCACCTTTAGATGAAATCACAGTGTCTCGGTGATACTGTGATTAGTTACCAAGTGATAGATTTCATTAATTAAGAGATTCATACATTTTCTTTCCAGACGGTTCTATAAACAATAGTTTCATCATTGTACGTTATTTCAAGAACTAGACAGACGAATTGTAGAAACTTTCTGTAGATACAAAAGACATGAAAATAAATAACATTGTATATATGTTAGGCTCAAACAAGTTGTGTTGACCAGCTAATTGTGTTAATTAATGTAGATTTCAATATTGTGATTCTTTGTATATATTGACTGACCTGAGATTTTGAGTCTATTTTGAGAATTGCCAAGATATTTGGTGGTTCAATATATGTTAGGAACATGTATGATGTACTCATTAACTAATTAATTGGCATTTAACATTGTGCTTTGTTGTCAAAGAAAAAGGACCAAGATTAAAACTTAAAAAGATATGCACCATCTAAAATTATTGTATGTATAGTTTTCATTTTATATTGTGATTGTTTTTGTACATGAAATGTTTTACTTGTGTGTTCGTTAATTGTAAATTAGTATATTCAATTGTTATGAACAATACATAATGTAATGTCATTATTGTCAATGTTGTATATTTGCCTCATCGCTTTGCGTGCAGTAGTTCAAGTTTTGGCGTTTGTAAAGTGTTCTGGAATCTATGTCAGTCTGCATTTTAAAATGGAAGTACTATCAGTTAAGTTCCGGTGAATTGTGTATGCAAGTTATGAAATTGTAATGTTTTGCTGGAATAAGAAGCAGTTTGATTGCAAATTAAATAAGTGAAAAATTGTACCTACGGGTATTTATTTCTACCATGACGCCCAGGTGAATAATTTTGCAGCAAGCAAAACCCCCGTACATCATAATGTTGAAAAGCTGAGTATCGTATTTGATATGTCTGAAATTGGTAGAATGACTAAACTGTAATTACTTAATAACCTAGTAACGTTTTAGTAGACGCAGTCACAGACGACACGGATGTGGTCTCCGTCTTGGTTAACCATAATAATTTCTCCAGGGTAACTTTCTGTCCAGCTAATAAGTCTACATATTTCATCAGTTTCTTCCTGTCCTCACAAGACAATAATATCAGTGAAATACCATCTTTCTGAGATTTCACAAACTCTAAGAAATGAGTTAAACCAAATGAAGATGGTGGAGAAGAAATTTCGTACTGAATCAAAGAGTTCCAAATTGCACTGGTGTATTTCTCTAAGTGTCCATCTTCGCTGTCCCATCGTGAATGAAGCTGGGTCACCAATAATTGAAGTGTCTTTAAAGTTGGTTGTCCAACTGTAGCTTGCAGGAAGGTGTACAGCAGTTTTATTACATCCAGCAGTTGCTACATTTTCACCAATCTGCAATCAGATTATCATCAATACCATATTCCTCATCGCTATCAGAAACAGGACCTAATCAGCCTCCGCAATATGTATTCCAAAATAATGGCATATTTCTACAAAAATCACACCAATGGCCATAGTGTTTAATGTGTGGAGGGGAAATAATGCCTCTTGTATAAGTTGTTGGTAATAATACCAACTTCACAGACATTAGTTTATTTATACATTGTCGGTACTCACTGTGCCAATTATTACGCAATTTAATTAGACACTGCTCACATATTTGCCACTCAAATTTCAATTATGTTATTTCCCAATACTGAACATTAATTATGAAATTACTTTTCCAGAAGTCACAGCTTTGTGGAAAAGCACTGACCATTAACATACACATACCGTATGTTTACAAGGTACAGCATTTCTTACAGACAATTTATGTCCCACTCATATAGCGTCAGACAATTTCAAATATTGTAGGTACATTTACACACATCAAATTTGTAACAACTTGGTAACCTATAGGTGTCTAGCATATATTTAATTTTATTAATTTTAAAGTTGCAAAGATTTTCAAGTTGAATGGTACATGGCAATTCTAATTGAATTGCATTATTTAATCTGCCGCAGGGAAGCGCTACTGCAGACTAGTCACGTGCACAACATGCCCCGCCCCCTTCTGCCCTTGTGGAGGGGATGTGGCACAACTGTAGTACGATTCAATTTACGCAGGACGTGGTTGCTATGCAAGCAATCTCTTCATAGTGTTTTACCTTGCCATTGGCGTGTATTACGGCTATTTTCTCAGTGATATGGCACACTAAACACATATTGTCACTACATACACCCATTTGTTCGCACTTCAAGCACTTTTTCACTTCGTTACTTTGTTTATTAATCGAAATAACACACTCGCGATTTATACCAGTCGCCATGTTATTTCATACTTTGTTCTGAAATCAGACAAGGACAAGGGTACATACAAGAACCTGTCAACCATAGAGCAGGTATAGCTTGTTTTATTTTATCGTCTGTCTGAAAGTGTAATCAAGGGATTTCGAAAATGAAATAATTGAAAATCCATGTCAAGAGGTTAATTTTCACATCCTGTCACCATTGTGCGTTTTCGTATATAAAAACATTACCGCATATTTAATTTCCAACGTCAAAAATTCTTATTTGCATGTTGCGCGGCGGTGAGGTTTGGTTACCATTGGCCGACGACGATCCTCTTCTTTGTGCTGTGATTCGCTAGCCACATAATCACGTGGTCTACAAAAAATGAACATCGCGTTGCGCAGCCTCCAATTCAGGAGATCGGAAGCAAGTGTGCCATATTTGGTGGATTTTTTATTCATACTTCAATATTACAAAAGCTGGCAGCCTAAATGTAACGGCGCTTGAAAAACATTTGCAAAACGCGTATTTAAGGTAAGGTATGTCGTAATTAAGTACTGAGAAATTATGCCTACGTATACGAAACCTTTTCCCTTATTCTTGTCCAATGTGAGGTTGCATTTCAGTACAATGTTTGGAGTAGAGAAGCAAAAAGGAAATAAATAAAAATACACCAGTAGCCTAAGTTTTTTGTAATTATCTCCAAGTAGGCCTGAAGTATTGCACTTCAACTAATCTTGGTGTGAAATTTCAACTGGAAGATCTGTGTTCACACTTTCACTTTCTTACCATAGACCTTAAAAGTAAACCAATGGCTTTAAAACCCAACTAAGACCTCAGGCTATGCTACAAGTACATCTGCCATCAAATCCAAGATTTCAGGGGGAAGCAGAAAATTTTCTAGATATTGCACTAGGAGACAATGTGTATTTCACATTTATTTTTCAACCATGTAAGATCACATAATTATTTCAATTGAACACTCTTCAGTCACACACAGTTTCTACACACATTTTGCACACTTATGTTATCAGTTACGTCACATTTAAGCTGCAATTTCAAGAGTTGTCTTGAATCTTCACGTTTCTCGGAATAAGCAAGTATTCATAGTGGGAACTGCATCTGGAAAATCATGTGCATTATTAAACTTTTCTGTAAATATTGATTGGTATATAATGTATCACAATAACACAATATCACATTTGATAACAAAACTTAATCACAAGTAACAAAAATTGTAAACTATACTTACTATTGACTGGTTTGCTGAGATTTACTTTTCTCGGTTCACTGCATAATTTTCATAACAACGAAGAGACGATAAATTAGTTACTGGCGGATGAAATATTATAACAAAACTAACTCAATTTTTGTCAGTTCCGTGGTAAATCATACTAGTCGACGGAATGGCGGCGATTCACACGGTTTAGAAATTAGAATCATGGTGATAACTTGGAAGCACAAAGCAGACACACATGTAAATGTTTACCCTAGAACACTAGCGATAGTCGATAGGTGTTTTGGCAGTATCGTCGATACAGCGTCTGACCTCAACATGACGTCACGATTGCTCGAAGTGTGAAGTGAAGTGAAGTGAACGTTACCCCTCTGGTAGCGTAACCGTAGAGACATCTATCGGGCGGTCGGGAAGTCTTGGGTGCCCTCCTGCGCTGTCTGTAGTCACGAGTAACAAGTGTACGTGGCCACGTGCTGCCATCTGTAGACTGTGAGCGAGAACAGATTAGATGTATACAGTATTTTCTTTATTCGTGTATGTAATTATAAAACAGGATCATAACAATAATAGACTCTCCCACAGTTAAAACAGTTTTCCGTATAAAATTCTACGTGTGGCAGAAAAAATTGTCATTTTTATCGTACAAATTGGGTAGAGATGTGCACATACTCATTATGTGTAGTTACAAGTATACCCATTTATGTTCTGTGAAATGTGCCCTCAACGATCCGCCGGCCTAGAGTCGCAAGTCTCTAGGCGATCGACAAAAGGCGATACGTTATATCGTTCTTTTCTCGATTTTAGGGCCAGTCGTCGAGACGCCGCCGTCCCAGCCAGCCAGCCAGCCGCCGCCAGCCAGCCAGCCGCAGTCGTCGCCGCAGTCGTCGTCGCCGCCGCCGCCGCCGCCGCCAGCAGCAGCAGCAGCAGCAGCCGCCGCCGCCGCCGAGCAGTCGTCGCCAGCCCGCAGTCGCCGCCAGGCGTCTGCAGAGCCGCTGTCGCCTCCTCGAGCCTGTGCCGCCGCCCAGCAGCCGTCGCCAGCCAGCCGTCGCCGCCGAGTGTCTGCAACGTCGCTGCCGTCCCATCGAGCCTGCCGCCGCCTCCGCCTCCACTCCGAGCCTGCCGCCTTTCATCGCCACCACCGCCTCTTCGTCTTCAGTGTCTTCGCCATCATCATCCTCGTCGCCGCTCAGTCATCCCGGTAATATGTCTCACTCACCTGCTACAACCACATCCATCCACTACACCTCCCCGTCCCAGGCCTCCACCACCACCACCTGGAGTTCCACTTCCCTCCCCCAACCGGCAATTCCCCTGTCGGTCTTAATGTCCTTTTCCTCCGCTTCCCACGTCCCTCCTCCTCCTGTCTACACGCCGCTGACTTCGCCTCATGAGTTTCCTCCGTTACCGCCTGCCCGAATTGAACATCGCCGTGCCACGGTGGCTGACACGCCACAGTCGCCCCCGCCGTCCTTCCTGCCCCCACACCAACCTACGATTATCCCCCTCAACCCAGTCTCCGTTGCTCCTGCCCCTCCCTCCACCGCCTCTGCATCCTCCTCCACGGGCGCCAAGCCCAAAAAGTCATCCAAACGTGGGAGCGCGGACCCCACTCCAACTTTGCCCAAAAAGGCTCCTCCCCCTCCTCCCCCTCCTTCTCCGCCTCCATCCAACCACATGGACACTGCCCCCATTCCTGCTCCCGTGCAGCCTCACCTATACTCCTATGTCCTTTCCCGCCCCGACGCCCGTTTCCTTGACTACAAGACCCTCTCCATTGAACTTCGTAAATACTACCCCGACGTCCCCCTGACTCAGATCATCCCCCGCCGAGACTCCGTCCTCCTCAAATCCCCCAGCCCCACTCTACACACTGACATCCTCCACCGCCTCCCCCGCATCCACTTTGGTCCCCATGCCACTCTCACCCCTTACTACACCGCCACCTCAGCTCGCCAACCGCCTCCTTCCCGCCGCCCACCTACCCTCACCGCCGTGATCACGAAGCTCAGCCCTCTGATCACGGAGGAAGAGGTGTTGGGTCAGCTCAACTCCATGCCCGATGTTACCATCCGCTCCGCCAAGCGTATCTTCAATGCCACTGGCCCGACATACCTGATGCGGATATTCACAGAGTCCGCATCGTCCCTTGATCACCTTTTCCTCCAGGGTGCCCTAATTTACGACCGCCGCCACAAGGTGGAGCCCTCCCGTTCCCCACCTCAGTCATACCGCTGTGCCAGGTGCCTCGTGTACAACGACCACCTGACACAGAATTGCCGCAACCCCCCCACATGTCCTCACTGCAAGTCCCCTCACCTGCACAAGCACTGTCCTAACCTTGCCTCCCCTCCTACCTGCAACACCTGTGGCGGATCCCATCCCACCTACTCCTACAAATGTAAGTCCGTCCCAGCCCCCACCGTCCCCGAACTCACCGTCCCCATTCGCCCCGTCGACCCACCCATGCACCCCAACAACTCCTTGCTCCCTCCCCCCACTGCCGAGGACGTCATCCGGTTTGTAACCACGGTCCTCGCCAACATCCATCCGTTTCAACGCCCGCACACCCTCCAGCAGATTGCACTGGCCGCACGGTCAGTGTTCCACCTAGAAACCTTTGCCACTTTCTCCCGCGCCCACTCCCACTTCGCTTTTTCCCGCCTCGAAACCCAAGTCTAAGCCCGCCCGCTCCCCCTTCTTCCGTTCCTCCTCCCGTACCCCCCCACCATCACCATGGCAGGCTCATCATACACCTTTCTATACCATAATGTCCGGTCTCTCCCAGCCAACAAGCACCTCTTCATGCATACCCTTTTCCATCACCGCGTGGACGCCTTCCTCCTGAATGAAACCTTCCTCCAACCCCGTCGTCCCGTCAGTACCGCTCCTTACCTCCTTCATCGCACTGATGGTCCCCCTCCCTTGGCCAGAGGCGGAGTGGCGATCGGCCATCTCCGTCACCACCCCGTCCGGCTACACCCGCTCCTCAATGATCCTACAGAACATTTAATCCTCAGTCTCTTCCTCCCATCCCTCACCGTCACCCTCGCCACCATCTACGTCCGCAGCACCTCTCCTCTCCCATATGACTTCCTCTCTCACGTTGACCGCACCTACACGACCTATGTGGTCGCCGCAGACCTAAACCTGTCTTCCCGTCCGCCTGCTGAACTCCGGCGGTGGCATCAGTTTGTCACCACCTCGCTCCGGGGCGGAATCCTGCCCCTCCCTCGCCCGACTCGCCCCGAAAGCAATACCACCCCTGACGTCGTCTTGGCGTCTCCCAACCTCCTTGGGCGTATCACGGCAGACGTCCTTGACCTTATAGGCAGTGACCACGCCCCTGTCCTACTCACCCTTGATCACCGCCCCCGCCCTGCCCGAGCTCCTCGTCCTAGACCTCCTCCCAAACTCATTCATGACTACTCCCGTGCCGACTGGAATGCCTACGGTCGCTCCATAGATACCTCGGTCGAAAGCCACCCCCTTCCCCTCCGCACACCCGAAGATATTGAACACGCCTCCACCTTTCTCCAGCAAACCCTTGCTAACGCGGTTGAAGCCCACATCCCTACCAAATCAATATACCCGCACAGTCCTACCCTGCCTCCACAGGCTGTCCTCCTCCTCCGAGAATCCCGACGCCTCTACCGCTCGTACCTCCATACCCGGGACCGGGACACACTCATACGCCACCGGCAAATCCAACGTCACATTAGAAACCTTTTGTCCGCGAAAAAACGCCGGGACTGGCGGCAGACATGCACCCGCCTTAACGCCACTCTCCCCATCAACTCCTCAAAGTACTGGAAGGCCTTCAATCGCCTTACTGGCCGTCACTCCTCCCCCTACTACCCGCTTCTCCATGATAACCGTCCCTTTCCCGACAATGCCAGTAAGGCGGAACACTTTGCCTCCTACCTTTCCGACATCTTCTCCCTTCCTGATAATCCTCATTTTGATTACTCCCTCTTTCCCGATGTCCATGAGCGTACCGACACCTCTTCTCCCCCGCTTGCCCCCGGCTTCCAGTACTTGGGGCACATTCCTCCCTCCGACTTAAACACACCCATCACAGCACACGACATCATAGCTACACTTCGCACCAAACGCAACACCGCTCCCGGTCACGACCGGCTCACCTACAGGCACCTCCGTGCCTGTCCCCTCTCCTTCCACACTGTCCTTGCCGCCCTCTACAACACTATCCTCTATACCGGTTTCTATCCTCGCCTGTGGAAAATCTCCCGCATCCTCATGTTCCCCAAACCCAACAAGCCCCCATCCCAAGCCTCTTCCTACCGTCCCATCAGTCTCACCTCCGTGTTTAGCAAGGTCCTTGAATCCATCATTTCCCGTCGTATCCACCAACACCTCCGACAGCACCAGCTCCTTCCTTCTTCTCAATGTGGCTTCCGGCCATCCTTCTCTGCCGACGACCAGCTCCTTCGCCTCGTCCACCTCTTATCCGTCCAGCTCAATTCCCGTCGCTCCGCCATATTTGTGTCCCTAGATATAGAAAAAGCCTACGACCGTGTCTGGCATTCCGGCCTCCTTTTCAAACTCCAACTCTATGCCCTTCCTATTAACTATGTCCGCCTCATTGCATCCTTTCTCACCAATCGCCCGTCCTATGTCACTGTCTGCAATTCCAACTCCCGTTTGTTTTACCCCTCTGCCGGGGTGCCCCAAGGATCTGTCCTCTCCCCTCTCCTGTACCTTATCTACTCCGCCGACATGCCCCAACCTCAGCCTCCTGTCCATCTCCTACAGTATGCTGATGACACCGCCTTCCTAGCCCTTGCCCCCTCCCTTGCCCGATCCCAGGTTTTGCTCCAGTCTCACCTCACCGCGTTCGCCGCATGGTGCAACCGGTGGCTCCTCTCCGTCAACCCTGACAAATCCCAGGCGATCATTATAGGTCGTACCACCCGCACCTTCCGCATCCCAGATCTCTACATCACCCTCCACGACCGTCCCATCCGCCACACTAACACCATTAAGTATCTGGGCCTCACCCTCGACCGACACCTTACCTGGACCCCCCATCTGAAATCCATCCGTGAAAAAGCCATGTCCCGCCTCAACCTCCTTAAACTGCTCACCGGCCGGACGTGGGGATTACGCCCTTCCACCATCCTCCACACATACAAATCCATCATGCGCCCCATCCTCTGTTCCTTCCACCCTGCCTGGGTATCTGCTCCTCCCACCTTTTATCACACCCTCCAAGTCCTTGAACGCCACGCCCTCCGCCTCGCCTACCGTATCCGCCTTCCTTCCCCCACGCGGATCCTCTACGACCTCATCCCCTTCCCTCACCTCCTTCAACACCTTGAACGCCTCCGCCTCCTGTATGTCACCCGAAAACTCGATTCCCGCAACCCGCTAGTTTACCCTATCCTCACCGCCCCTGGGCCTCTGCCACGCCTCCACCACTGCATTCCTCCCTCTCTCCACCTGCACACCCTACATATACTCTCCCAAGGCAACTTCCGCTCCCTTCCCCTACCGGATGACGCCCTTCGCCCCGAAATATACCCCTCCTATCAGCTTTGATCCCTTCCCCGTAGACTTAGCGGCCCCCTCTCCCCATCCCCTCCTTCTCCCCCTCCCCGCTTGGATTTCCCCCCTCCTCTCCCCACCTGGAGTCTCAATCGTGCCTGTCTTTCCTTCTCCCCACCTTCTCCCCCCCTCTCTCTCTTATCGACCCTCCCCCGCGCTTCCTCGCTTCCTCCCTCTCCTTGCACCGCGGGGGCTGCAGCGTCGCCTTTTAACAACAGTGTATTCTGGTGTCAAGTGCATCGTCATCGCCGTGTGTTCACCTCCAGTGCGTCGCAACTCCTGTCGCCACCACCTATATCACCGTGTGCCTTCGTGTGTCCAGTGTTGTATCTCCATGTGATTTTATCGCCACCGTGGCACAGACTGTTTTTAATCTGCTTATGTGTGTCAGTCTCTCTTGTTCATGTGTCTTAAGTCTGCAGTATTGTCTCCGATGTCATGTTTGTAAGTCTTCCATTTTTCCTCCGTACCATGTTTTTACACTCATTGTTTTTAACTTCATGTCCTTGTTCTTTTTATCTCGCCTGTCATGTGTCTGTTCTCTCGGCTGAAGAGCAGCGCTGATGCTGCTGCCAGCCCGCCGACGAAAGTCGGAGTGAAATTACCAATAAAGAAAAAAAAAAAAAAAAAAATGCCCTCAACTGCGACACTACTTGCAGTAGTTTAACCTGGTGCAAATTGCATTAGGCTTGAGTGGTTTGAAATTTTTGTAAGGGAGAATTCACACTCCCTATGAATCTATGACAAACATTCGCAAGACAATCTACCTAAATACTACAGTTGAAGTGATAACAATGGAAAGGCAAGGTACACACTAAGAAGTTAATGCTGTTACTTTTATATTTTCTCTTGACCTCTCTAATTCAAATATTAAAATATCATTAAATAGTATCACTGTTCTGTTAATGTCAGTCTATAATGACAAATTGTCAGTGCTGTGTAATTCCTACAGCTCACAATACTCAAGTCGTGCCGGCTGCGATGTGTGGCGCTCCAGTCATGGTCTGCACGGCCACTACGGTCGGGGGTTCAAATTTACGTGCCGGTAAAATTTTAGTTCGTATTCCGGTGGCCTCGCGTGGTTATGTTGGCAACAACAACGACAAAGAAAATTTGTATCGCTGCTTCAGGTTGAGAGGGACTTGTATGTACTCTTGTCCACTCTGCAAAGGTAACTGTCCTCGAAAACCGAAGATTTCATGATAAAGTATTTGCGCGATTGCTAATGCCAATGCCTCACACACATGACTGTCGGCATTAATAGCCAACATTATCTCGCGACTTTGTCTTGGTTTTGGACACAAGTGGAGCAACAAGAGATAACAAACTGCGAAAATCCTCCAAGTCATCCTAACATATTTCTAAAATACACGCCCTCCTATAGTGTTAATTCCTGAACGGGCATTCTGTAAGCTCCGTGAGTAGCGCGCTTGCGAAGAAACTCTCTTTGTCACCATCTACGCTTCCTCCTCATTTTTTTCCAATCATCTTCGAAAAAAGGGAGCGTACCACCAAATAAAAATACGAAATCCTCCAAGTCGTCGTCAGAATCCATCGCACAGTGATACAAATCAATAAGTGTAAACGCACGCTCCTACATATATGCGGTTGATACTTGTTAGTTCATATACAAGTCACGATATATGTCGCAAAGTCGCATATACATATATCTCATACTTGTGCCGATACAAATCGCAGTGTAAACGTACCTTACTGCAGTGTAAACATACATAACAGTGCAAAATCCATCCTCAGAGCGCCTACGTTTATTCTTACCTCCGCGAATTAGGAGATGGGACCTAGATAAACTGAAGGAACCTGAAGTTCTTGAGAATTTCAGAAGGTGCTTTAGGCAACAATTGACTGAAACGGGGGGAAATAAAACAGTGGAGGGGGGATTGGTAGCATTGAGAGATGAAATAGTGAAGGCAGCGGAGGACAATATAGGTAGGAAGGCAAGACATACAAAAAATCCTTGGACATCACAGGACATACAAATTTAATCGATGAAAGGAGGAAATATAAAAATGCAATAAATTAAACAGGCAAAATGGAGTACAGACAACTAAAACTGAGATTGACAGGAAGTGCAAAATGGCTAAGCAAGCAAAATGGCAAATGCAAGGATGTAGAAGAATGTATAAATAAGGGAAATAAGAGAGATACTTGGAGATAAGAAAAACAGCTCTATGAATATCAAAAACACAGATGGAAAACAAGTTCTCAGCAAAGAAGGGAAAGCTGAAAGGTGGAAATAGTATATAGAGAGGCTCTACAACGGAAATGAACTTAGAGGCAATGTTGTAGGAAGGGAAGAAGATGTAGATGAGGATGAAATAGGAGATACTACACTGAGAGATGAATTTGACAGAGCACTGAAAGACCTAAATCGAAACAAGGCCCCTGGAGTAGATGATGTTCTACTACATGATATTGTAGAACCGGCCATAACAAAATTATTTCACCTGGTGTTGTAAGATGTACGAGACAGGTGAAGTACCCTCAGACTTTAAGAAAAATGTAATAATCCCCATTCCAAAGAAATCAGGCGCAGCCAAGTGTAAAATCTACAGAACCATCTGTTTAATAAGTGATGTTTGCAAAATATTAACACAAATTATTTACAGAAGGATGGAAAAGGTGGTAGAAGCTGAGCTCGGGGAAGATCAGATTGGGTTCAGGAGAAATGTAGGAACACGGAAGGCAATACTCACTTTACAGCTTATCCATGCATATCTAGCTAGCTTTGGTTGATTTGGAGAAGGCTTTTGACAGTGTATATTAGAATAAACTCTTTCAAGTTCTGAAGCAAGCAGGAGTAAAATATAGGGAGCGTAATGTTATTTACAACTTGTATAAAATCCAGACAGTGGTTGTCAGAGTTGAAGGGCATGAAAGGGATGCAGTGGTTGGGAAGGTAGTAAGTCAGGGTTGTAGCCTTTCTCCAATGTTATTCAATTTGTACATTGAGCAAGCTATAAAGGAAAGCAAGGAGAAATTTGGAGAAGGAATTAAAGTTCAGGGTGAAGTATTAAAAGTCTTGCGTTTTGCCGACGATATAGTAATTCTGTCACAGAAAGCAAAGGACCTGGAAGAGCAATTGAACGGAATGGACAGTGTGCATATGTAAGATGAACATTAACAAGAGCAAAACTAGGGTAATGGAGTGCAGTCTAAGAAAATCAGGTGATACTGAAGGAATTAGATTAGGTAACGAAACAATAAAGGAGGTAGATGAGTTCTGTTACTTGGGCAGTAAAATAACAAATGATGTTCGCAGTACAGAGGATATAAAATGCAGAATGGCAATGGGTAGAAAAGCGTTGTTGAAGAAAAGAAATTTGCTTACATCGAATATTAATTTTAAGTGTAAGGAAGTCTTTTGTGAAGGCATTTGTGTGGATTGTTTCCTTGTATGGCAGTGAAACATAGACGATAAATAGTACGGACAGGAAGAGGATAGAGGCATTTGAAATGTGGTGCTACAGAAGAATGTTGAAGAGTAGGTGGGTGGATCGTGTAACTAATGAGGAGATACTGAACAGAACTGAATTTGCAAAAATCTCCATTCAGTCATCAAGATTACAGTTTAAGTACCTGCACATATCCTAACTTCTTGAGATAATACCAGTGCATAGTTTTTGAAATCTTTTACTTTATTTCAGATAATATGCAGGCTGCTCATAATGCTTTTAAGGGCATATATGCAGCTCAGAGAGAAATATTGCAGACATCTGCATTACTATTAATCACCCCAGCAGTGTATAGAATAGTACTTCTCATGCCTCAACCAGTGGAATATAGTCGATTAAATTAAAAATATTAGCCGCTATCTGACCCTGATAATGTAATGTTTTCTTTATTACATTTTAGGTTATTTTTCAAACAAAATAGTGACTTTAGTTCTACAGATGTCAGTTCTATGTACAGTGTTTAACATATAGCTTCACATTTTAATACCTACAAAGTAATCAGCAAGACTTCAAGTGAATTTAGTTCACACTACTCCTAGAAAGTATAGATAATTGTGTATACTTTTGTTCCTAATTAGTAAGAATGTTGCTAAAAACGAAGCAAATAACTGCCTAACAGAACTACAGAAATAACAGGAACGTAATAAACAAAGAAATACAATAGTAGCAACGCTACCACATCGATATGATTTAATGTATCACTCATGTGTTAACAAAGAGACACGAAAAACTAACATGAAAATAAAACAAATGTGTTCTTGGTTCGAAAAATGCAGCGTTCTTGACATAGGTAAATTGGACAGATGCCAGCATACCAGGCATGGAATGCACTTGAATTACGAAGGAAAAAGCTTCATATGTAAAATGATTGATGAAATCATTGCAAACAGGGAGAGATCGAACAAGAAAATTCCATGTATGGGAAGAATCTCGACACGAGAAGAAGCAGCGACCACAAAGGCAACAGGAGCAGAAGATCAGCAGAATCGACATATGCACAAACTGTTGCTCGCCCTACATGCAACAGAAAGCCAACCAGCGGTTTTTATGGTGAATAATGGCAGAGAAAAGGATTCCAAACTGTGAGAAACATCTTTTACATATGTCCAGTATGAATCTTACACACCACAAACAGCGTTATCAATTAATGAACTAAAAAAAGTCACTCCCAGCAATCGTGCAATAGCTAAGGTGAGCAAAAATCAAACTTTGTCTATATTCCACCGAGCCGCGGTGGAGTAGCCGAGCGGTCTAAAGCGTCTCGCTGCGGAGCGCGCGGTTGCTCGCCGTGGAGGTTCGAGTCCTCCCTGGGGCATAGGTGAGTGTGCTTGTCCGTAGGTTAGTTTACCTAGGTTTAAGTAGTTTGTAAGCTACGGACTGATGACCACGCAGTTTGGTCCGATAGATTTACAAACATTTGAACGTTTATATTCCACAAAAATATATGTAGTCTGAAGAATAAAATAGGTCAGTTGCTAATAAGTTTAAAAGATGAGTGTGAAAGTGAACTTGATATACTGTGTTTCTCAGAACATCATGTTATAAATGGAATACAAATGCTACAGATTGAAAACTTTAGCTTAGCGACCCATTACAGTAGATCTGTTATGGAAAAGGGTGGGGTTGCAATTTTTGTTAAGAATAATATAGTGTACAATTCTCTAGATTTAGGTAAATACTGTATTGATCAACATTTTGAGGTGTGTGGCATTCAGTTAACAGCAGAGAGCGCAACAATTATTGTACTGACTGTTTACAGGGCACTGGAAATCTGAATGTATTTCTGAGGCAAATTGAATCACTTCTATCCCATCTATGTAGGAAAACTAAATCAATTATTGTAATGGGTGACTTCAATGTGAACTTTTTAACAGAAAACAATAAGAAAACAGACTTTGAACACTTGATGTACTGTTACAACTTAGTATCAGTTGTGAACACACCAACAAGAGTAACATCCAGTTTCAGTACCTTAATAGATAATGTATTTTTAGATCAGGATATTTACAATAATATAACTGTCAAAATTATTGTTAATGGCCTCTCTGACTATGATGGACAGTTCCTCACTCTAAAGCAAATAAATGTACACAGAAAATCAAATTTCATATGGAAAAACTTTAGAATTATAGACAGACACACGATAGAAAGCTTTAAGCATAAATTACAACTTGTGGATTGGTCTCCTGAATATATCACAGCTGATGTTAACTCAAAATTTAATATATTTAGCAATGAAGTTACAAGCCTGTTTGAGGAAACATTTGCTAAAAATTTTCTGAGAGAAAACCTTTTAAAGCCAGGAAACAAGCCTTGGCTTACTAAAGGCATGAAAACTTCCTGCAAAACAAGGAAAGAACTATATGCTGAAGCCAAGAGTTCAAATGATCCCAGTAGAATTAGGCATTATAAACTCTATAATAAAATTCTGAATAAGACCATACAAGCAGCAAAGAACATGTGCTTGAAGGTAGAAATTGATAACGCAAGCAATAAAGTTAAAACTATTTGGAACTTTGTAAAGAAAGAAACAGGGAAAAATGTAGGTTGCAGTGAAGCTATCCACATAAAAAGTGAGTCCATCTTGTTAGTGATCCAAAGAAAGTTGCACACACATTCGACAGACATTTTCGAACAATAACAGAAAAAATAGGTTTACAAGGTTCCATTAACCAAGCCTTGAATTTTTTGAAAGCCAAAGTACCTATCACAATACAACAGATGGAAGTAAAAACAGTCACTGTTAAAGAAATGGAAAAAAAATATTAATTCACTAAAAAGTAAAAACTCTACTGGAGTTGATAATACCTCTAACAAATTATTAAAATACTGCTGCAGCCAAGTAAGTGAAGTCCTTTGCCACATTTTTTATGCATCACTTAAGCAAGGAACAGTTCCCGAATGGCTTAAGTATGCAGCTGTGAAACCGCTATACAAAAAAGGTGACAAGACAGATACAGCTAACTATCGGCCAATATCGCCATTAACAAGTTTTTCAAAGGTGAGGATAGTGAAGCATCTCAGTAAAAACAATATCATCAGCAAAAGTCAGTTTGCATTTCAGGAAGGTGTGTCAACAGAAAATGCAATATTTGCCTTTGCTGGCAAAGTCTTGGACTCTGTCAATAAGAAACTAAAGGTGGCTGGCATATTTTGTGACCTAACAATAGCTTTTGACTGTGTCAGTCACCAAATTCGTTAACAAAAAGCTGCACATCTCGGCATAAGTGGTTCAGCAGGGAAATGGCTTGACTCACACCTATCAAACAGGAAACAGAAAGTTGTGCTGGATAGTGTAGCTGGTTTCCCAATATCATCAGAATGAGGTACTATCACATGTGGAGTACCTCAGGGCTCCATTCTAGGCCCCCTAGTTTTTATTATCTTTATAAATGACCTGCCTCTCTGTGCAGAATACTGTAGATTCACCATTTTTGCTGGCGACACCACTCTTCTCATTGATAATTCAGTTGATAAACTAGAGGCAACAGCAAATACGGTTTTGACTGAAATAACTAAATGGTTTTGTGTAAATGGTCTTTCTTTAAATCTCACTAAAACAAACTTCATTCAGTTCCATACAACATCTAGGCCTAACGATGAAGAAATTTTAGTAAAAATAGGTGACCAAGTTATTACCAGGGTGGGTGCATCAAAGTACCTAGGCTTGCATATTGATAGCAGACTCAACTGCTCTAACCACATCCTAGATCTATGCAGAAGATTGAGTTCAGCAACATACGCATTGTTTCTTCTTACACGAATATGGAAACGATGAAAGCTGCCTATTATGGTTACTTTCACGCCATTATGGCGTATGGAATTATTTATTTGGGAAACCAGCCATTAGCTAAAAAAAGTACTGTGTATGCAGAAAAGGGCCATAAGAATTATGTGTAGAGTCCAGCCTAGAGCCACATGCAGGAATCTTTTTAGAGAACTCGAAATCCTCACATACACTGCACAATATATTTTCTCATTGATGTGCTTTATAAGAAAAGATAATACAATTTTTCAACCTAATAGTGCATCTCATAGTTATGATATCACAAGGAAACATGATATCCACTATGAACAGACAAACCTAACAATGATACAGAAAGGAGTCCATTTCAGTGGCTGTAAAATTTTTAATGCACTCCCTTCAAGATTTAAATGTTTGGTAGAAGATGAGCCCATGTTTAAAAAAAACTTGAGGAAGTACCTATTGCCAGGAGCATTTTACTCAATAGATGAGTTTCTCAACTACAATACTTAGTATTTTCATGCAGGTCTAATGTAAACTGTAAATACATGCACTAATCAATAGTTGTAATCCTTATTATTTTTATTATAAACCCATATTCTATTATACTTCCTTACTGTAACTATTGTTGGCTTATAATTTTGTTTATCGATGATTTTTTTTCTTGTGATAGAATCTAGTAATTGTATAATGTAATAAGAAAATATTTTGTTTGAATTATGTGTTATTATAAACTGTGTCCAAACAACATGTAAAATTGACACGTTCCATATCCTGTGATTTAGTCACAACGTGGATCACCGGAACAAGAAATAAATAAAATAAAATAGCTATCATACAGTTCATCGTCAAAATTTTCAAAGTTACACATTTCCTGGAGCCCAACCAAATTGAGCAAATCAGTTGTCTTATGTTCACGACGTGTAGTCTATGGTGGGCTTTAAACGGCTTACAAAAGCACCATTCATTTTCCTGAGAAAATCTCAATAAACCATGATTTTTGGGTACCAGAAAACGAATTGTGCGGATGGTCACTTCCATACTTTCTATTCACTTCAAATCTTCGAAATTTCTACCATATGTTCTTATGATGATGTTCTCAACGCCGTTTTTAATTTTTTTTCGATATCGTTATCCGTTACTGAGATATTGAAACTTATCATAGTTTTGCACAAAATCCGAATTTTAGCCGTTTTAGCTCCATGAATCGCAAATATCTAAATAACTAACCATAGAAAAATGTTTAAATATTTACAATACATCCTGTAGACATTTATCTATCAACGGCATTTTTCAGTTTTCATACATCTTAGTCCATTAGCAAGATACGGCCGAAAAACCGCGATATTTAATTAGAAAAAGTGCGTATTGTGCTGAAAGACGGCGTTCGGACGGCTCTGAAACTTACCATGCAATTTGAAGAAAGATACCCGGCGAAGAAGTATTATTTTTGTACATGTTGAAGATTGAAATCTTCGGTACATGAAGAGGTGATTTTTGCTTTCGTTTACTTTACAGTTAATATGCAGTTTCCGGTTTAGTGAACTGTTGCAACATATTTTAAAGAGTTTGCAGAGGTAAAAACACATTGCGTAAACTTCTCGTGTGGTTTGATTTTAGGTTACACATAGCTTTGTATGAAATGTAGATAAGGTATCGAAATTTAATTTAAAGTTTAGAGCAGAATGATAGCTTATGTGGTTCTTGAGATATCGGTCTGTGAATGATAGCACACGACAGTAATAGGTTCGAAATCGCAATTTCTGATTGTATCTTGAGGAATATGAAATGACCAAAATATTATGTGTATGTTGTTTAGGTGTTTATCTGGAAAATCCGTTTTCCGTTTTTGGAAATGTGTATTCGTTATCGCGATGCACTACAAAAATCATAATTTTTGGTACAGTATCAAAAGATCCAATTGCGTGCATTAGCTAATCTACACTTCTATTCAGGGCAAATCGTCGAAATTTTTACGATTCGTTCTAATATTATACTATCCAAATATTACTCACCATTAATTTCATGTTATATAAGCAGTACACTCTGATGTTACAGGAAAAAGACGGGAACCAGCTGAAAAATGCTCCTTCCAGAGCACAGAAAAGGCGAATGTCTTACCTGACACAAAAGTGTGGAACCAGCTGCCTCAATCCTCATTCCGACCTCCTCACCAAAAATTTTGGCATGCGAACATATTTGCGCAGTTTTAGACTGAATGTGAGAAGGACAGAGACAGTGCAACAGGCAGAGAGAGCCATATATGATGGAACAGAGGAAGTGTCGGTTCAGGGGAAAGGCATATGCACGAAAACAGTAGGGGGAAGCGAAACGAGATGTCGAAAGTCAGGAACAGTGGCAACAACAAACTAAGACTGATGCAGATGGTAGCAATTGGAGCAAAGGAGAAAACAGTGGGAAACTGAGACGAACGGAGACCATACATGAAGCATGAGCGTGCAGCTCTCCAGTACCATAGCACGAAACAATTTGTCCAATTTTTCCCATCCCCAGTACCCGCGTTCTAGAGTTTTCCGGTCTACAGGTGAAACCCCAAGCAAACCATCTCCATGGACATATGTGTAAAGGAGACAATCGTGATTGAAGATAATGAAAGCCGACTCTAAGTGAGAAAGAAAGGATACTGGCAACCGGACAGGAAGTGAATGGGACAACGTCAGTGGGGCAGAGAGACGATGAAAGTGGCAGAAACAGACAGCGGTGAGGAATCGCGAGGGAAAGGGATGAAGACATTAAAAGTTTGACACAGAAAGCGGCAGTGGGAGAGACAGCAAACGGACCGATACACATATAGATACTGACAGTGAGTCGACATTGCTGACTATGACGGTTTAAATGGGCAAAATTATTTACAAAGTTATGTGCAAAACGTGTGTGAATATGTTCGCATGCCAAAATTTTTGGTGAGGAAGTCGGAATGAGGATTGAGGCAGCTAATTCCATAATTTTGTGTCACTGAACGTATTAGCCTTTTCTGTGCAGGAGCATTTATCAGCTGGTAGGATACTACAATTTCTGTGGACACTTTGTCCACAGTAATGATATCCAACAACATTAATATGTATTTACTTTTATTAAGTGTTACTTCAAAGTACATATGAAAGGAATGGTTCATCATTTAACATTCATTTTTAAAGGAGCATATGCTATGGTCAATCTGGGACTGCATTAATCAGTTCCTTGTTTACCTCTTGCAAATATTTGTATATCCTGTTCTTTACGCAAGTGGGTAAATTTGTCTCTTTTTCTGCCAGGCAAATTGGTACTACGTATGTGCTACTTCCGCTACTTGTCAAAATAAGTGGCAGACAACTAGGCGACAATAAATAATGGTACTGTGCATGTGCGAGTTCTGCGAAACGTCGCTCATACATGTCGCGAATATGGCCAAAAAGCGATATACAAAATCTATACACGACATGTATGCGCTGGAGGGTCTGCATACACGTTTTGTGGATTTTTCTTTGAGGTGATGTATTGCGACATTTCTAACTGACATGTATCCCAGAGTAAACGTACCTATTAAGGTGACTTGTGTGATGTTTATGTGTACGAATCGTTCTGATTGTGACGAGAAATCGAAGGAAATACCATTTCATGTGTAAATTGCCGTTTTTATTATGAACGAACCTATACAACATCTTTACATGTAATGTAGCGTTTTTTCTCTTTTCGATTTTTTAAGATGAAACTATTTCCCCCACTTAACAGACTATTTACTAATGTATAAGGAATAAAATATAAATTTGAGTTTTATTAAGTCAATTATTTCGAAAGCAAAATCTAGCGTTGGTTCACTCAATCGAATTATTTTATCTGACAATCGTCAGATTAGCTAAAGATGGAAACCACGTTTGTGATTCGTAATATTGCAATAACAACAATTTTTAAACAACATAAACGCGATTTTTTTCGTTTTTTCGAGATTTTATTTCAAACAAAAACTTGAAACACGCAGTTTGAGGACGTTAAATGCATACATGATGAAATTAACGACTGTCAGTGTTTTGATCGGAGTGTCATGGCGGCCATGGCTTCAAAGCATAGAATGGACGCTAAAGGGAGAGTTTATTAGCATCTGAATGAGCTCAGGAAGTGACGTAGTCGGCCACTGCGTCAAACATCCTGACGACTCAGAATGAAACATTCACTCTGCAGCGGTGTGTGCACTGATATGAAACTTGCTGGCAGATTAAAATTGAGTGTCAAAACTAACACTCGAACCTAGAACCTTTGCTTTCCGTGGGCAAGCTCTCTTCTAACTGAGCTATCCCAACACGCCTCACGATGCCGCCTCACAACTTCTGCCAGTACCTCGCCTTCTTCTGTCCAAACTTCACAGAAGCTCTCCTGTAAACATTACAAGAAGGATACGGTAGAGACATGGCTTAGCCACAACCAAAGGGATGTGTCTGGAAAGAAACTTTCACTCCTCAGCGGAGTGGTCACTGAAGTGAAACTTCCTGGCAGATTAAAATTGTGTGCCAGAACTGGGACCTTTGCCTTCCGTGGGCAAGCGCTTTACCAACTGAACGATCCTGCAACAACTCACGATGTTGTGTTACAACTTTACTTCCGGCAGTACCTCGTCCCCTACTTTCCAAACTTCACAGAAGCTCTCCTGTGAACCTTACAATACTAGCACTCCTGAAAGAAAGGATATGGAGGATACCTGGCTTAGCCACAGCCTAAGGGATCTTTCCAGACTGAAACTCATTCTGCAGCAGAGTGTGCGTTGATATGAAGCTTCCTGGCAGATTAAAATTTTGTGCCGGATCTGAGACTCAAATCTGGGACCTTTGCATTCTACAGGCAAGCGCTCTACCAACTGAGCTATGCCAACACGACTCATGATGCTGCCTCAAAACTTTAGTTCCGCCAGTACCTCGCCCCCTACTTTTCAAACTTCACAGAAGTTCTTCTGCGAACCTACCAAGACTAGCACTCTTTGTCGAGAGTATTTCTTCGAATGTAACTTAATTCGACAAGAAAACGTCTGATATGATAGAGCGCATTCGGAATGTGGTGCACGTCTACTCATGAATCCATACTGGCCGGGCTATTTCATTTAAGAGATGAGCTGCGAGAGTATCAGGCGATCGTGGCCACTGCTCGTACAACTTGCTGACGAACAGCGCCTGTGATTTCTTGTAATTGTTTGTCAGATTTAAGCCTCAGTTATTTAAAGGTAGCGTTAAGGTCTCATACTGCACCTTAACAATTAGCCCTCTGGTGACAAAATGGCCGAGGACTGCTAGCATCTGTTGAGCTATGATCTTGGGTATTGGCAATACTTGAGCAACATAGTTTACTTTGGATGTTATGTAAGAATTTCCTAATTGCACTTTTTGTATGGCATTTAGTTTACGTAAACCATTTTGTTGTATGGCCACTCGTATTTTTGCCTACAATTTTCTGTAATTAAGGGCAGCCGTGCGGCGGATATCATTCATGTATTAAATTCCGAGCGTTTTGATAGTTTCTACACAATTTATTTGTACATCACGTTGAAGATCTAAACTTCGACCGATGTGCATTATACCCGAATTATTACAGTTTATTGTATTGGTGTGGTGTCTGTTCTTTCGGACGTCCGAAAGAACAGACACCACACCTGCTTCGCAGCCAAATAGCATTTTCAAATATTAAAGGAAGGGAATCAAGAAGGATAGGAAAGAAAGGATTAACAGTGGCTGCATTTGTGAATTGATATTTAGCAATGGCTTCAGTTATTTCACCGCAGATGCGGTCATTTGTCCGACCTCACACGGGAATCCGTGTGGCGAGTGTAAGAGGAAATGGACAATAGGGGCACTACAAACATAGCGTGCGACTTATGGGAATTTCAGACGGACAGGAGGCGAGCACGGGTGGCCAAGTGGTTAAGGCGACTGCTGGCCCGAAGCGAGAGACCCGGCTTTGATACCCGGTCCGGCTCACATTTTCACTTGTCGCCATTGCTTAATATCAATGCCCAAATGCGGCCACCGTCAACCCTTTCTTTCCTATCCTTCCTCCTTCCCTCCCTTTAATATTTGCAAATATTACATTCAATGGCTGTGTACTTGTAGCCCTGCAAGGTCCTGCGTCAGGGAGCATAGCAGAGGTTCCATCGTCATCGCAAACAAACACAGGGATATTCAGCAACCTTGGCGCAATAAAGATTTGATTCTGACAGGTCTCCTTGATTGTCCATTGACACACATTCGTGAGATGGAACTTGTAAATAGGTTTTTGACCGTTGTAATAATTTTTTGTGGGAGATTCATGACTTCCATGGTTCGGAGAAGATACGTATGGTTAACTTTGTCAAAGGCTTTTTTGAAGTCAAGAGATACTATGGCACTTGTAATGTCCAAAGCTTCCGCTGTTGCTATAATATCCCTGTATTCGCATAACGTCTGGTGTATTGTTCTATTTTTCCCGACGCTCGTTTGGTAATTGCCAGTAATACTTGTTATAACAGAAGTTAGTCTTTGCGTTATGATGTGTGTGTGAAGATTTTGTAGTCGACATTGAGTAGTGTTATGGGGTGTAGGTTGTTAACAGTCTTCCCTCCTGGCGTTTTGGGACTAACACCACTATACCATCACAAAAGCCCTGTAACATGTCACTTCTGGCGTTTAGGATTTCGTTAAGGGTATATTACACGGAGCGTATTTGGTCGCTAGTCGCTGGCGTCTGTTGTGGCTCGGCGTATGGACGAATAGCGAATGAATACGCTGACACAATGGCACGCAGCCACTTCAGACGCTAGCGTCTTCGAAAAAACAATTGCAACACGACGTAGCATATGATACATTGTTTTGAGGGTTAGGTGATACCAAACAGTTCTGTTTCCCAAGGTGCGACATGGTCGCGAATTTATATCAGTGATCCATTTTGTAATTACTTTTAATGTCTTTATTTACGTCGATCACAAAATTTCTCGTCGTTTTGACGACTGGTTTCGGTCAGTGATGACCATTTTCAAGTCTACAGTTTAATGTTCAGATCGTCTTGGTCACATTTTGCACATAGCCAGATTTTCCATTTCGTGCTTGCGTTTGCACAATTTAGATGAAATACTGTCTTGCATTTAACACACGTTATGCCTTTATACGCTCTCTTTTCACAGTAGCAATATCTGGAATCGCTAGGTTTGTTCATATCACTGTTGTAGGACGTGGCGCGTAAATTGAATGGTACTGCAGTTCTGCCAAACCCCCTCCAGACGGCAGAAGGAGGCGGAGTCTCTTGACCACCTGACTGGTCTTCAGTAGCGCTTCCAAGCGGCAGACAGCAAAAGCTTCGGACGGTCACTTTTGTTTACAGTTTACGTGCGTTATTGCGTGATTTTACTTGTAGGTTAGGTTGTGTGAATTCCATTCCCAGAGCAGACTCGGCAAAGTAACATGAAAATATTGTACAGCAGTCTGAACACAAGAGTGAATTGCTGCCTTCCTTAGTAGCCTCAAACGAAACGGGAAGCTTCAATGCTTTATTCTTCTATTCGAGATGTAACCGTGAAATAAAATTCATTAGTTTTGTAATGAATGTCAATTGAGTGTGGAAGCGCCTCTCACGTCTTTCCATCGAAGAAAATGTAAAGAATCATGCTGACAACATTCTTATACCGATATCCGAATATTAGAGCCGACATGTGTAATTTATGCCAAGTTTCTGAAATAAAAAAATATATATTTCTCACCATCTGATATACAATGTCTCATTTGCTGTAAGTGAATACATAATTTATGAAACATTTTTAATTATATGTATCAAAGACGTGGGCTACAGGCATCTCCCTATAATAATAATTTCGTGTGGCTCGTTTCTCTTTAAACTCGTTGCCAGTAGCGTAGGTGTGAATTTCAGTTTACTGTCTGCAGCAGTTGTTTCTTTTTAATCCTGATCAAGAATCCATATATTAAGTTTCGTAGTTATAGCTTGGAATTTGAGATAACAGCGCCATATTTCTGAAAATCAATTTTTGCATCCAGTATTTCATCCTCTTATTAGTCTAATTTCATAAAATACCAAAACGCGTGTCTTTTAAATTCGAACCCCGAATCCAAATCCGAAAATTTGTAGTTCTAACTTCAAAATTGCCAAAATAGCAACATATTTTCGAAAAACACCCCCTCTCTAATTTAACCTCGTTTGTGGTTGAATTTCCAACAATACCGAAAAACGTATTTTTTAACGTCTAACCAACTATACAAATATCAATTTTTCAAAACTGTATCAATAGCAACGTGTTTTCAAAAATAATTTTTGTTCCTCTATTTAACCCTCTTACTTGTTGAATTTCCAAAAATACTAAAAATCATGGATTCTTAATCCTGAGCAAGATTCCATATCCGAAGTTTCGTATTTGTAGCTTAAAATTTAAGTTAACAGCAACATATTTTTGAAAATCAATTTTTTGCGTCACCTATTATCCCCCTTATTTGTCGAATTTCAAAACACGTGTCTTTTAAATTCGAACCCTGAATTAAAATCTGAAATTTTGTAGTTCTAGCTTCAAAATTGCCTAAATAGCTGCGTATTTTCAAAAAAGTTTCAATCCCCTATTTCACCCCCTTACGGACGGAATAGCGAAAAATTGCTTCTTAAATGACGCCTACAGAGTAAGATCAACGCCCTCCACAAATTACAAGTTTCTATCTTCAGTGGTTTGGGTAGGGGGATGATGAGTCAGTCAGTCAGTCAATCAGTCAGTCAGTCAATCAATCGGGACACTTCCTTTTACGTATAGAGACAGAAGAAGATAAGACAGCAACAGCTGACAGCGTTAAGCTTTTGCTTTCTGCCGCAGGGAAGCTCTACTGCAGACTAGTCACGTGCACAACATGCCCCGCCCCCTTCTGCCCTTGTGGAGGGGATGTGGCAGAACTGTAGTACGATTCAATTTACGCAGGACGTGGTTGCTATGCAAGCAATCTCTTCATAGTGTTTTACCTTGCCCTTGGCGTGTATTACGGCTATTTTCTCAGTGATAGGGCACACTAAACACATATTGTCACTATATACACCCATTTGTTCGCACTTCAAGCACTTTTTCACTTCGTTACTTTGTTTATTAATCGGAATAACACACTCGCGATTTATACCAGTCGCCATGTTATTTCATACTTTGTTCTGAAATCAGACAAGGACAAGGGTACATACAAGAACCTGTCAACCATAGAGCAGGTATAGCTTGTTTTATTTTATCGTCTGTCTGAAAGTGTAATCAAGGGATTTCGAAAATGAAATAATTGAAAATTCATGTCAAGAGGTTAATTTTCACATCCTGTAACCATTGTGCGTTTTCGTATATAAAAACATTACCGCATATTTAATTTCCAACGTCAAAAATTCTTATTTGCATGTTGCGCGGCGGTGAGGTTTGGTTACCATTGACCGACGACGATCCTCTTCTTTGTGCTGTGATTCGCTAGCCACATAATCACGTGGTCTACAAAAAATGAACATCGCGTTGCGCAGCCTCCAATTCAGGAGATCGGAAGCAAGTGTGCCATATTTGGTGGATTTTTTATTCATACTTCAATATTACAAAAGCTGGCAGCCTAAATGAACGGCGCTTGAAAAACATTTGCAAAACGCGTATTTAAGGTAAGGTATGTCGTAATTAAGTACTGAGAAATTATGCCTACGTATACGAAACCTTTTCCCTTATTCTTGTCCAATGTGAGGTTGCATTTCAGTACAATGTTTGGAGTAGAGAAGCAAAAAGGAAATAAATAAAAATACACCAGTAGCCTAAGTTTTTTGTAATTATCTCCAAGTAGGCCTGAAGTATTGCACTTCAACTAATCTTGGTGTGAAATTTCAACTGGAAGATCTGTGTTCACACTTTCACTTTCTTACCATAGACCTTAAAAGTAAACCAATGGCTTTAAAACCCAACTAAGACCTCAGGCTATGCTACAAGTACATCTGCCATCAAATTCAAGATTTCAGGCGGAAGCAGAAAATTTATAGATATTGCACTAGGAGACAATGTGTATTTCACATTTATTTTTCAACCATTTAAGATCACATAATTATTTCAATGAAACACTGTTCAGTCACACACAGTTTCTACACACATTTTGCACACTTATGTTATCAGTTATGTCACATTTAAGCCACAAGTTCAAGAGTTGTCTTGAATCTTCACGTTTCTCGGAATAAGCAAGTATTCATAGTGGGAACTGCATCTGGAAAATCATGTGCATTATTAAACTTTTCTGTAAATATTGATTGGTATATAATGATCACAATAACACAATATCACATTTGATAACAAAACTTAATCACAAGTAACAAAAATTGTAAACTATACTTACTATTGACTGGTTTGCTGAGATTTACTTTTCTCGGTTCACTGCATAATTTTCATAACAACGAAGAGACGATAAATTAGTTACTGGCGGATGAAATATTATAACAAAACTAACTCAATTTTTGTCAGTTCCGTGGTAAATCATACTAGTCGACGGAAAGGCGGCGATTCACACGGTTTAGAAATTAGAATCACGGTGATAACTTGGAAGCACAAAGCAGACACACGTGTAAATGTTTACCCTAGAACACTAGCGATAGTCGATAGGTGTTTTGGCAGTATCGTCGATACAGCGTCTGACCTCAACATGACGTCACGATTGCTCGAAGTGTGAAGTGAAGCACGGCCTCCTCAGAGGAGGCCGTGAGTGAAGTGAAGTGAAGTGAACGTTACCCCTCTGGTAGCGTAACCGTAGAGACATCTATCGGGCGGTCGGGAAGTCTTGGGTGCCCTCCTGCGCTGTCTGTAGTCGCGAGTAACAAGTGTACGTGGCCACGTGCTGCCATCTGTAGACTGTGAGCGAGTTCAGAGTAGATGTATACAGTATTTTCTTTATTCGTGTATGTAATTATAAAACAGGATCATAACAATAATAGACTCTCCCACAGTTAAAACAGTTTTCCGTATAAAATTCTACGTGTGGCAGGAAAAAATTGTCATTTTTATCCTACAAATTGGGTAGAGATGTGCACATACTCATTATATGTAGTTACAAGTATACCCATTTATGTTCTGTGAAATTGTAATCCTTTGCCGTCAACTGTGACACTGCTTAAAGTAGTTTAACCTGGTGCGAATTGCATTAGGCTTGAGTGATTTGAAATTTTTGTAAGGGAGAATTCACACTCCCTATGAATCTATGACAAACATTCGCAAGACAATCTACCAAAACACTACAGTTGAAGTGATAACAATGGAAAGGCAAGGTACACACTAAGAAGTTGCCGCTGTTAATGCTGTTACTTTTATCTTTCCTCTTGACCTCTCTAATTCAAATATTAAAATATCATTAAACAGTATCACTGTTCTGTTAATGTCAGTCTATAATGACAAATTGTCAGTGCTGTGTAATTCCTACAGCTCACAATACTCAAGTCGTGCCGGCTGCAGTGTGTGGCGCTCCAGTCATGGTCTGCACGGCCACTACGGTCGGGGGTTCAAATTTATGTGCCGGTAAAATTTTAGTTCGTATTCCGGTGGCCCTGCGTGGTTATGTTGGCAACAACAACGACAAAGAAAATTTGTATCGCTGCTCCAGGTTGAGAGGGACTTGTATGTACTCTTGTCCACTCTGCAAAAGTAACTGTCCTCGAAAACCGAAGATTTCATGATAAAGTATTTGCGCGATTGCTAATGCCAATGCCTCACACACATGACTGTCGGCATTAATAGCCAACATTATCTCGCGACTTTGTCTTGGTTTTGGACACAAGTGGAGCAACAAGAGATAACAAACTGCGAAAATCCTCCAAGTCATCCTAACATATTTCTAAAATACACGCCCTCCTATAGTGTTAATTCCTGAACGGGCATTCTGTAAGCTCCGTGAGTAGCGCGCTTGCGAAGAAACTCTCTTTGTCACCATCTACGCTTCCTCCTCCTTTTTTTCCAATCATCTTCGAAAAAAGCGAGCGTACCACCAAATAAAAATGTGAAATCCTCCAAGTCGTCGTCAGAATCCATCGCACAGTGATACAAATCAATAAGTGTAAACGCACGCTCCTACATATATGCGGTTGATACTTGTCAGTTCATATACAAGTCACGATATATGTCGCAAAGTCGCATATACATATATCTCATACTTGTGCCGATACAAATCGCAGTGTAAACGTACCTTACTGCAGTGTAAACATACATAACAGTGCAAAATCCATCCAAAAAACGAGCGTCAAGTATACGCAAACCAGGTAAATGCAGCAGTGTTTTGGTCGGATCAAGATGGCTACCCTTGGCTTCAAAGCTGTGGCCTCAGAGCGCCTACGTTTATTCCTACCTCTGCGAATTAGGAGATGGGACCTAGATAAACTGAAGGAACCTGAAGTTTTTGAGAATTTCAGAAGGTGCTTTAGGCAACAATTGACTGAAACGGGGGGAAATAAAACAGTGGAGGGGGGATTGGTAGCATTGAGAGATGAAATAGTGAAGGCAGCGGAGGACAAAATAGGTAGGAAGGCAAGACATACAAAAAATCCCTGGACATCACAGGACATACAAATTTAATCGATGAAAGGAGGAAATATAAAAATGCAATAAATTAAACAGGCAAAATGGAGAACAGACAACTAAAACTGAGATTGACAGGAAGTGCAAAATGGCTAAGCAAGACAATGGCAAATGCAAGGATGTAGAAGAATGTATAAATAGGAGAAATAAGAGAGATACTTGGAGATAAGAAAAACAGCTCTATGAATATCAAAAACACAGATGGAAAACAAGTTCTCAGCAAAGAAGGGAAAGCTGAAAGGTGGAAATAGTATATAGAGAGGCTCTACAACAGAAATGAACTTAGAGGCAATGTTGTAGGAAGGGGAGAAGATGTAGATGAGGATGAAATAGGAGATGCTACACTGAGAGATGAATTTGACAGAGCACTGAAAGACCTAAATCGAAACAAGGCCCCTGGAGTAGATGATGTTCTACTACATGATATTGTAGAACCGGCCATAACAAAACTATTTCACCTGGTGTTGTAAGATGTACGAGACAGGTGAAGTACCCTCAGACTTTAAGAAAAATGTAATAATCCCCATTCCAAAGAAATCAGGCGCAGCCAAGTGTGAAAACTACAGAACCATCTGTTTAATAAGTGATGTTTGCAAAATATTAACACAAATTATTTACAGAAGGATGGAAAAGGTGGTAGGAGCTGAGCTCGGGGAAGATCAGTTTGGGTTCAGGAGAAATGTAGGAACACGGAAGGCAATACTCACTTTACAGCTTATCCATACATATCTAGCTTTTGTAGATTTGGAGAAGGCTTTTGACAATGTTTATTAGAATAAACTCTTTCAAGTTCTGAAGCAAGCAGGAGTAAAATATAGGGAGCGTAATGTTATTTACAACTTGTATAAAATCCAGACAGTGGTTGTCGGAGTTGAAGGGCATGAAAGGGATGCAGTGGTTGGGAAGGTAGTAAGTCAGGGTTGTAGCCTTTCTCCAATGTTATTCAATTTGTACATTGAGCAAGCTATAAAGGAAAGCAAGGAGAAATTTGGAGAAGGAATTAAAGTTCAGGGTGAAGTATTAAAAATCTTGCGTTTTGCCGACGATATAGTAATTCTGTCAGAGAAAGCAAAGGACCTGGAAGAGCAATTGAACGGAATTGACAGTGTGCATATGTAAGATGAACATTAACATGAGCAAAACTAGGGTAATGGAGTGCAGTCTAAGAAAATCAGGTGATGCTGAAGGAATTAGATTAGGTAACGAAACAATAAAGGAGGTAGATGAGTTCTGTTACTTGGGCAGTAAAATAACAAATGATGTTCGCAGTACAGAGGATATAAAATGCAGAATGGCAATGGGTAGAAATGTGTTGTTGAAGAAAAGAAATTTGCTTACATCGAATATTAATTTAAGTGTAAGGAAGTCTTTTGTGAAGGCATTTGTGTGGATTGTTTCCTTGTATGGCAGTGAAACATGGACGATAAATAGTATGGACAGGAAGAGGATAGAGGCATTTGAAATGTGGTGCTACAGAAGAATGTTGAAGAGTAGGTAGCTGGATCGCGTAACTAATGAGGAGATACTGAACAGAACTGAATTTGCAAAAATCTCCATTCAGTCATCAAGATTACAATTTAAGTACCTGCACATATCCTAACTTCTTGAGATAATACCAGTGCATAGTTTTTGAAATCTTTTACTTTATTTCAGATAATGTGCAGGCTGCTCATAATGCTTTTAAGGGCATATATGCAGCTCAGAGAGAAATATTGCAGACATCTGCATTACTATTAATCACCCCAGCAGTGTATAGAATAGTACTTCTGATGCCTGAACCAGTGGAATATAGTCGAGTAAATTAAAAATATTAGCCGCTATCTGACCCTGATAATGTAATGTTTTCTTTATTACATTTTAGGTTATTTTTCAAACAAAATAGTGACTTTAGTTCTACAGATGTCAGTTCTGTGTACAGTGTTTAACATATAGCTTCACATTATAATACCTACAAAGTAATCAGCAAGACTTCAAGTGAATTTAGTTCACACAACTCCTAGAAAGTATAGATAATTGTGTATACTTTTGTTCCTAATTAGTAAGAATGTTGCTAAAAACGAAGCAAATAACTGCCTAACAGAACTACAGAAATAACAGGAACGTAATAAACAAAGAAATACAATAGTAGCAACGTTACCACATCGATATGATTTAGTGTATCACTCATGTGTTAACAAAGAGATACGAAAAACTAACATGAAAATAAAACAAATGTGTTCTTGGTTCGAAAAATGCAGCGTTCTTGACATAGGTAAATTGGACAGATGCCAGCATACCAGGCATGGAATGCACTTGAATTACGAAGGAAAAAGCTTCATATGTAAAATGATTGATGAAATCATTGCAAACAGGGAGAGATCGAACAAGAAAATTCCATGTATGGGAAGAATCTCGACACGAGAAGAAGCAGCGACCACAAAGGCAACAGGAGCAGAAGATCAGCAGAATCGACATATGCACAAACTGTTGCTCGTCCTACATGCAACAGAAAGCCAACCAGCGGTTTTTATGGTGAATAATGGCAGAGAAATGGATTCCAAACTGTGAGAAACATCTTTTACATATGTCCAGTATGAATCTTACACACCACAAACAGCGTTATCAATTAATGAACTAAAAAAAGTCACTCCCAGCAATCGTGCAATAGCTAAGGTGAGCAAAAATCAAACTTTGTCTATATTCCACCGAGCCGCGGTGGAGTAGCCGAGCGGTCTAAAGCGTCTCGCTGCGGAGCGCGCGGTTGCTCGCCGTGGAGGTTCGAGTCCTCCCTGGGGCATGAGTGAGTGTGCTTGTCCGTAGGTTAGTTTACCTAGGTTTAAGTAGTTTGTAAGCTACGGACTGATGACCACGCAGTTTGGTCCAATAGATTTACAAACATTTGAACGTTTATATTCCACAAAAATATATGTAGTCTGAAGAATAAAATAGGTCAGTTGCTAATAAGTTTAAAAGATGAGTGTGAAAGTGAACTTGATATACTGTGTTTCTCAGAACATCATGTTATAAATGGAATACAAATGCTACAGATTGAAAACTTTAGCTTAGCGACCCATTACAGTAGATCTGTTATGGAAAAGGGTGGGGTTGCAATTTTTGTTAAGAATAATATAGTGTACAATTCTCTAGATTTAGGTAAATACTGTATTGATCAACATTTTGAGGTGTGTGGCATTCAGTTAACAGCAGAGAGTGCAACAATTATTGTACTGACTGTTTACAGGGCACTGGAAATCTGAATGTATTTCTGAGACAAATTGAATCACTTCTATCCCATCTATGTAGGAAAACTAAATCAATTATTGTAATGGGTGACTTCAATGTGAACTTTTTAACAGAAAACAATAAGAAAACAGACTTTGAACACTTGATGTACTGTTACAACTTAGTATCAGTTGTGAACACACCAACAAGAGTAACATCCAGTTTCAGTACCTTAATAGATAATGTATTTTTAGATCAGGATATTTACAATAATATAACTGTCAAAATTATTGTTAATGGCCTCTCTGACTATGATGGACAGTTCCTCACTCTAAAGGAAATAAATGTACACAGAAAATCAAATTTCATATGGAAAAACTTTACAATTATAGACAGACACACGATAGAAAGCTTTAAGCATAAATTACAACTTGTGGATTGGTCTCCTGAATATACCACAGCTGATGTTAACTCAAAATTTAATATATTTAGCAATGAAGTTACAAGCCTGTTGGAGGAAACATTTGCTAAAAATTTTCTGAGAGAAAACCTTTTAAAGCCAGGAAACAAGCCTTGGCTTACTAAAGGCATGAAAACTTCCTGCAAAACAAGGAAAGAACTATATGCTGAAGCCAAGAGTTCAAATGATCCCAGTAGAATTAGGCATTATAAACTCTATAATAAAATTCTGAATAAGACCATACAAGCAGCAAAGAACATGTGCTTGAAGGTAGACATTGATAACTCAAGCAATAAAGTTAAAACTATTTGGAACTTTGTAAAGAAAGAAACAGGGAAAAATGCAGATTGCAGTGAAGCTATCCACATAAAAAGTGAGTCCATCTTGTTAGTGATCCAAAGAAAGTTGCACATACATTTGACAGACATTTTCTAACAATAACAGAAAATATAGGTTTACAAGGTTCCATTAACCAAGCCTTGAATTTTTTGAAAGCCAAAGTACCTATCACAATACAACAGACGGAAGTACAAACAGTCACTGTTAAAGAAATGGAAAAAAATTATTAATTCACTAAAAAGTAAAAACTCTACTGGAGTTGATAATACCTCTAACAAATTATTAAAATACTGCTGCAGCCAAGTAAGTGAAGTCCTTTGCCACATTTTTTATGCATCACTTAAGCAAGGAACAGTTCCCGAATGGCTTAAGTATGCAGCTGTGAAACCGCTATACAAAAAAGGTGACAAGACAGATACAGCTAACTATCGGCCAATATCGCCATTAACAAGTTTTTCAAAGGTGAGGATAGTTAAGCATCTCAGTAAAAACAATATCATCAGCAAAAGTCAGTTTGCATTTCAGGAAGGTGTATCAACAGAAAATGCAATATTTGCCTTTGCTGCCAAAGTCTTGGACTCTGTCAATAAGAAACTAAAGGTGGCTGGCATATTTTGTGACCTAACAATAGCTTTTGACTGTGTCAGTCACCAAATTCTTTAACAAAAAGCTGCACATCTTGGCATAAGTGGTTCAGCAGGGAAATGGCTTGACTCATACCTATCAAACAGGAAACAGAAAGTTGTGCTGGATAGTGTAGCTGGTTTCCCAATATCATCAGAATGAGGTACTATCACATGTGGAGTACTTCAGGGCTCCATTCTAGGCCCCCTAGTTTTTATTATCTTTATAAATGACCTGCCTCTCTGTGCAGAATACTGTAGATTCACCATTTTTGCTGACGACACCACTCTTCTCATTGATAATTCAGTTGATAAACTAGAGGCAACAGCAAATACGGTTTTGACTGAAATAACTAAATGGTTTTGTGTAAATGGTCTTTCTTTAAATCTCACTAAAACAAACTTCATTCAGTTCCATACAACATCTAGGCCTAACGATGAAGAAATTTTAGTAAAAATAGGTGACCAAGTTATTACCAGGGTGGGTGCATCAAAGTACCTAGGCTTGCATATTGATAGCAGACTGAACTGCTCTAACCACATCCTAGATCTATGCAGAAGATTGAGTTCAGCAACATACGCATTGTTTCTTCTTACACGAATATGGAAACGATGAAAGCTGCCTATTATGGTTACTTTCACGCCATTATGGCGTATGGAATTATTTATTTGGGAAACCAGCCATTAGCTAAAAAAAGTACTGTGTACGCAGAAAAGGGCCATAAGAATTATGTGTAGAGTCCAGCCTAGAGCCACATGCAGGAATCTTTTTAGAGAACTCGAAATCCTCACATACACTGCACAATATATTTTCTCATTGATGTGCTTTATAAGAAAAGATAATACAATTTTTCAACCTAATAGTGCATCTCATAGTTATGATATCACAAGGAAACATGATATCCACTATGAACAGACAAACCTAACAATGATACAGAAAGGAGTCCATTTCAGTGGCTGTAAAATTTTTAATGCACTCCCTTCAAAATTTAAATGTTTGGTAGAAGATGAGCCCATGTTTAAAAAAAACTTGAGGAAGTACCTATTGCAAGGAACATTTTACTCAATAGATGAGTTTCTTAACTACAATACTTAGTATTTTCATGTAGGTCTAATGTAAACTGTAAATACATGCACTAATCAATAGTTGTAATCCTTATTATTTTTATTATAAACCCATATTCTATTATACTTCCTTACTGTAACTATTGTTGGCTTATAATTTTGTTTATCGATGATTTTTTTTCTTGTGATAGAATCTAGTAATTGTATAATGTAATAAGAAAAGATTTTGTTTGAATTATGTGTTATCATAAACTGTGTCCAAACAACATGTAAAATTGACACGTTCCATATCCTGTAATTTAGTCACAACATGAATCACCGGAACAAGAAATAAATAAAATAGCTATCATACAGTTCATCGTCAAAATTTTCAAAGTTACACATTTCCTGGAGCCCAACCAAATTGAGCAAATCAGTTGTCTTTTGTACACGACGTGTAGTCTATGGTGGGTTTTAAACGGCTTACAAAAGCACCATTCATTTTCCTGAGAAAATCTCAATAAACCATGATTTTTGGGTACCAGAAAACGAATTGTGCGGATGGTCACTTCCATACTTTCTATTCACTTCAAATCTTCGAAATTTCTACCATATGTTCTTATGATGATATTCTCAAGGCCGTTTTTAATTTTTTTTCGATATCGTTATCCGTTACTGAGATATTGAAACTTATCATAGTTTTGCACAAAATCCGATTTTTAGCCGTTTTAGCTCCATGAATCGCAAATATCTAAATAACTAACCATAGAAAAATGTTTAAATATTTACAATACATCCTGTAGACATTTATCTATCAACGGCATTTTTCGGTTTTCATACATCTTAGTCCGTTAGCAAGATACGGCCGAAAAACCGCGATATTTAATTAGAAAAAGTGCGTATTGTGCTGAAAGACGGCGTTCGGACGGCTCTGAAACTTACCATGCAATTTGAAGAAAGATACCCGGCGAAGAAGTATTATTTTTGTACATGTTGAAGATTGAAATCTTCGGTACATGAAGAGGTGATTTTTGCTTTCGTTTACTTTACAGTTAATATGCAATTTCCGGTTTAGTGAACTGTTGCAACATATTTTAAAGAGTTTGCAGAGGTAAAAACACATTGCGTAAACGTCTCGTGTGGTTTGATGTTAGGTTACACATAGCTTTGTATGAAATGTTAATAAGGTATCGAAATTTTATTTAAAGTTTAGAGCAGAATGATAGCTTATGTGGTTCTTGAGATACTGGTCTGTGGATGGTAGCACACGACAGTAATAGGTTCGAAAACGCAATTTCTGATTGTATCTTGAGGAATATGAAATGACCAATATATTATGTGTATGTTGTTTAGGTTTTTATCTGGAAAATCCGTTTTCCGTTTTTGGAAATGTGTATTCGTTATCGCGATGCACTACAAAAATCATAATTTTTGGTACAGTATCAAAAGATCCAACTGCGTGCATTAGCTAATCTACACTTCTATTCAGGGGAAATCGTCGAAATTTTTACGATTCGTTCTAATATTATACTATCCAAATTTTACTCACCATTAATTTCATGTTATATAAGCAGTACACTCTGATGTTACAGGAAAAAGACGGGAACCAGCTGAAAAATGCTCCTTCCAGAGCACAGAAAAGGCGAATGTCTTACCTGACACAAAAGTGTGGAACCAGCTGCCTCAATCCTCATTCCGACCTCCTCACCAAAAATTTTGGCATGCGAACATATTTGCGCAGTTTTAGACTGAATGTGAGAAGGACAGAGACAGTGCAACAGGCAGAGAGAGCCATATATGATGGAACAGAGCAAGTGTCGGTTCAGGGGAAAGGCAGATGCACGAAAACAGTAGGGGGAAGCGAAACGAGATGTCGAAAGTCAGGAACAGTGGCAACAACAAACTAAGACTGATGCAGATGGTAGCAATTGGAGCAAAGGAGAAAACAGTGGGAAACTGAGACGAACGGAGACCATACATGAAGCATGAGCGTGCAGCTCTCCAGTACCATAGCACGAAACAATTTGTCCAATTTTTCCCATCCCCAGTACCCGCGTGCTAAAGTTTTCCGGTCTACAGGTGAAACCCCAAGCAAACCATCTCCATGGACATATGTGTAAAGGAGACAATCGTGATTGAAGATAATGAAAGCCGACTCTAAGTGAGAAAGAAAGGATACTGGCAACCGGACAGGAAGTGAATGGGACAACGTCAGTGGGGCAGAGAGACGATGAAAGTGGCAGAAACAGACAGCGGTGAGGAATCGCGAGGGATAGGGATGAAGACATTAAAAGTTTGACACAGAAAGCGGCAGTGGGAGAGACAGCAAACGGACCGATACACATATAGATACTGACAGTGAGTCGACATTGCTGACTATGACGGTTTAAATGGGCAAAATTATTTACAAAGTTATGTGCAAAACGTGTGTGAATATGTTCGCATGCCAAAATTTTTGGTGAGGAAGTCGGAATGAGGATTGAGGCAGCTAATTCCATAATTTTGTGTCACTGAACGTATTAGCCTTTTCTGTGCAGGAGCATTTATCAGCTGGTAGGATACTACAATTTCTGTGGACACTTTGTCCACAGTAATGATATCCAACAACATTAATATGTATTTACTTTTATTAAGTGTTACTTCAAAGTACATATCAAAGGAATGGTTCATCATTTAACATTTATTTTTAAAGGAGCATATGCTATGGTCAATCTGGGACTGCATTCATCAGTTCCTTGTTTACCTCTTGCAAATATTTGTATATCCTGTTCTTTACCCAAGTGGGTAAATTTGTCTCTTTTTCTGCCAGGCAAATTGGTACTACGTATGTGCTACTTCCGCTACTTGTCAAAATAAGTGGCAGACAACTAGGCGACAATAAATAATGGTACTGTGCATGTGCGAGTTCTGCGAAACGTCGCTCATACATGTCGCGAATATGGCCAAAAAGCGATATACAAAATCTATACACGACATGTATGCGCTGGAGGGTCTGCATACACGTTTTGTGGATTTTTCTTTGAGGTGATGTATTGCGACATTTCTAACTGACATGTATCCCAGAGTAAACGTACCTATTAAGGTGACTTGTGTGATGTTTATGTGTACGAATCGTTCTGATTGTGACGAGAAATCGAAGGAAATACCATTTCATGTGTAAATTGCCGCTTTTATTATGAACGAACCTATACAACATCTTTACATGTAATGTAGCGTTTTTTCTCTTTTCGATTTTTTAAGATGAAACTATTTCCCCCACTTAACAGACTATTTACTAATGTATAAGGAATAAAATATAAATTTGAGTTTTATTAAGTCAATTATTTCGAAAGCAAAATCTAGCGTTGGTTCACTCAATCGAATTATTTTATCTGACAATCGTCAGATTAGCTAAAGATGGAAACCACGTTTGTGATTCGTAATATTGCAATAACAACAATTTTTAAACAACATAAACGCGATTTTTTTCGTTTTTTCGAGATTTTATTTCAAACAAAAACTTGAAACACGCAGTTTGAGGACGTTAAATGCATACATGATTAAATTAACGACTGTCAGTGTTTTGATCGGAGTGTCATGGCGGCCATGGCTTCAAAGCATAGAATGGACGCTAAAGGGAGAGTTTATTAGCATCTGAATAAGCTAAGGAAGTGACATAGTCGGCCACTGCGTCAAACATCCTGACGACTCAGAATGAAACATTCACTCTGCAACGGCGTGTGCACTGATATGAAACTTCCTGGCAGATTAAAATTGAGTGTCAAAACTAACACTCGAACCTAAGACCTTTGCTTTCCGTGGGCAAGCGCTCTTCTAACTGAGCTATCCCGACACGCCTCACGATGCCGCCTCACAACTTCCGCCAGTACCTCGCCTCCTTCTTTCCAAACTTCACAGAAGCTCTCCTGTGAACCTTACAATACTAGCACTCCTGGAAGAAAGGATATGGAGGATACATGGCTTAGCCAAAGCCTAACGGATCTTTCCAAACTGAAACTCATTCTGCGTTGATATGAAGCTTCCTGGCACATTAAATTTGTGTGCCGGATCCGGGACTCGAACCTGGGACTTTTGCCATCTGCGGGCAAGTGCTCTACCAATTGAGCTATGCCGACACAACTCACGATGCCGCCTCACAACTTTACTTCCGCCAGTACCTCGCCTCCTGGAAGAGAGGACATTGTGGAGACATGTCTTTCCCACAGCCTAAGGGATGTTTCCAGAATTACACATTCACTCTGCAGTGGAGTATGCACTGATATGAAACTTCCCAGCAGATTAACCACTTAATGCCAGTTGTGGCAATTCGCCTCATACCGTTGTGATCCATATATATTGAAGAATAAGTGTTTTCAGACCCCAGCGCTGCTTGTATCAGATTCTACAGGGTCTGGCGCAGTGCGTTTGACATGTGCTATTATCTGCCTAGCACTGACTTTCTTTCTATGACAACATTTGTGTATTGTGTGCGCGTTGCTAACCAAGACCTGAGTTTGTGTTCATTGTTCCGTGAAATACAGTTACATACAGAGGTAAGTTTCATTTTGAAAATTATATTTCGTTTTTCTAATACCTTTTAAGTATTTTATATCATATTTAGATGTGATAAAGCACAAACGTAAATACGGTTTGTGTAAAATATGCATCATGAGGCACTTTGGCACCTCTTTGGGCAAATGCAAGCGATAAAATAAAACGAAGAAAGGACGATAATTTTCATTCGTCTTTAGTGCTAACTTCCTTCACTGACAATTTTTTTTGGTTTTTGCACCTTTATTTATAACAACTATCAATGGATTTATGAGGCAAAAGAAATCTTTCAATGCAATTTACTTTGTTTACACTTCACTACTGGCGTGCTGAGGAAGTTCTAATGAATTATTGTCGCTCTACAGCTTTTTTTAGCAATGGATTCGAAGTCCTTTTATGCCACAAAGAAAGTAAACACACGTTTGAAAACACGTGTGCCACCTGCAGCCGAAAGTGATGATAGTTGCCTAAGTGACTCTGAAGAAAGTGCCGATGATTATAATCCAACCTAAGTAGAAGACACGTCATCCACAGATGAGAATCCAGACTTTTCTGCTAAATTGTAAAGCTGTAAACCTTGAATTGCCTCTTACATAAGTATCCCCTATATTTCTTACTCTTTTGTTGTTTCAGATGCTGATACTGAAAATGAGACTGGTAACATTTTTCAAGATCCGAGAACTGTTCCCAGAACTGATAGTGCCAACAGTGCTGCAAAGAAACGTCTCCTATGGAAGACAGTACCAGCTGCTTGTAGCGAAAGAGTTACACCTGTTTGGAATAATTTCTTGCCAGAAGTAGATGGTGTAAAAGCTCCCATAGATTATTTTCGCAACTTTTTTGACGCCTCACTTTTAGAGCATATAGTTGAACAGAGTAATACATTTTCTGTCCAGAAGAACGTAAATAAGCCACTACGACTTACAAAAGACGAACTTGAGCAGTTCCTGGGCACAGTTTTATATATGTCAATTTATCGTCTCCCTCGCACCCATATGTACTGGGCAGTGGCGAGTCGACTGCCCCATGTTGCCAATGTTATGTCACGTGATTTGTGGAAAGACATCAAGAGAAATCTGCCATTCAACGATAATGACAAAATGCTGAACACTGATGATCCAAACAGGGATAGACTGTTCAAAATAGTTCAGTAACTGATTCACTGCTTCCAAAATTTCAAGCCATACTTCAAACGCAGATGATGTGTGTTGATGAGCAGATAGTTCCATTCACGGGGCAGTGTGCACTGAAGCAATATTTGCCCAAGAAGCCCAATAAATGGGGTTATAAAATATTTATTTTATGTTATATAAAAAGTCTAGTGTACAATTTTGAGATTTATACAGAGAAAATTATGCCAGTGACAGGTTGTCCAGATATAGGTGTATCTGGAAATATTGTGTTACACCTAGCACCAGCTATTAAAGATGGCCAGAATAATCTATCTTTTTGACAACTGGTTTTGTCTACCAATCTGCTTGTTGCATTGATGAAAAGGGGGATTTATTCATTGGGAACTTTCCGCTCAAACCGTCTTCCAGGTTGTACGTTTCAAACCGATAGCAACCTCAAGAAACAAGGCAGAGGGTGTTTTGAAGAAAAGTAAGCTACACTTGAAGGTGTAGAGATCAGACCAGTAAAATGGTTTGACAACAGAGGTGTAATTCTTGCCAGCACATTTGCATCTGCTCATCCAGTGAGCACAATAAAAAGATGGGACCGAAAAGAAAACGCACGCACTCAAGTACCATGCCCTAACATTGTTACAGTTTACAATACATTCATGGGAGGGTTGGATTTACTTGACGCTCTAATTTCTTATTATAGGATTTTCGTGAAGTCAAGGAAATATTACCATAGATTGTTTTCCCACCTAGTTGATCTTGTGATAGTGGATTCGTGGTTGCTATATCGAAGGGATTGTGATGCTTTGGAAATTTCCCGTCACAAATAAAACGATCTTCTGGAATTCAAATCCAGACTAGCAGATCCTCTCTGTAAGCAAGTAAAAGACACGAAAAAAGAGAGGTAGGCCCTCACTAAGTATGGAAACGGAAATTTAACATAAGAAGTGTCGGGGTCCAATGAAACCAGTCCATGATAAATCTACCTGTACCGATGGAGTAGGTCATTGACCTTGTGTAACAGAAAGGCATAGATGCAAAAGACCCAGCTGTAAAGATCAGGCAGTCATTATGTGTGTGAAATGCAAACTTCACTTTGCCTAAACAAAAATTCCAATTGTTTTAGGCAATTTCATGAGAAAAGAAATGTTGATCCTCTGCATTAGATTTATAAGTAACCATAATTGTAATTCAAAAGATTGTTCTTTTTTTCTTATGAGAAACATAAAAAAAATTCCCTCAATGAAAAATTGTAAGCGTTTTATTTCTCAAATGCCTGTTGTAGCAAAATTGACACTACCTAACTATACCAACTATATATAACATTTCTTATATTGGATGTTATAAATGGTCTAAGACACCAATATTGAGCACAATATAATATTTTTGATTTTTTTCTTGCAGTAGAAATTAATTCAGGCATTTCATGGTTAAAATTGTGTGCCAGAACTGAGGCCCGAACCTGCGACCTTTGCCTTCCGCTGGCAAGCGCTCTACCAACTGAGCTACACCGACATGACTCACGATGTCGCCTCACAACTTTACTTCCGCCAGTACCTCGCCTCCTACTTTCCAAAATTCAGAGAAGCTCTCGTGCGAACCTTCGAAGACTAGCACTCCTGGAAGGGAGGATACGGTGGAGACATGGCTTAGCCACAGCCTAAGGGATGTTTCCAGAATGAAACGTTCACTCTGCAGTGGAGTGTGCGCTGATATGAAACTTCCTGGCAGATTAAAATTTTGTGCCGGATCTGAGACTCAAACCTGGGACCTTTGCATTCTACAGGCAAGCGCTCTACCAACTGAGCTATGCCAACACGACTCATGATGCTGCCTCACAACTTTAGTTCCGCCAGTACCTCGCCCCCTAATTTTCAAACTTCACAGAAGTTCTTCTGCGAACCTACCAAGACTAGCACTCTTTGTCAAGAGTATTTCTTCGAATGTAACTTAATTCGACAAGAAAACGTCTGATATGATAGAGCGCATTCGGAATGTGGTGCACGTCTACTCATGGATCCATACTGGCCGGGCTATTTCATTTAAGAGATGAGCTGCGAGAGTATCAGGCGATCGTGGCCACTGCTCGTACAACTTGCTGACGAACAGCGCCTGTGATTTCTTGTAATTGTTTGTCAGATTTAAGCCTCAGTTATTTAAAGGTAGCGTTAATGTCTCATACTGCACCTTAACAATTAGCCCACTGGTGACAAAATGGCCGAGGACTGCTAGCATCTGTTGAGCTATGATCTTGGGTATTGGCAATACTTGAACAACATAGTTTACTTTGGATGTTATGTAAGAATTTGCTAATTGCACTTTTTGTATGGCATTTAGTTTACGTAAACCATTTTGTTGTATGGCCGCTCGTATTTTTGCCAACAATTTTCTTTAATTAAGGGCAGCCGTGCGGCGGATATCATTCATGTATTAAATTCCGAGCGTTTTGATAGTTTCTACACAATTTATTTGTACATCACCTTGAAGATCTAAACTTCGACCGATGTGCATTATACCCGAATTATTACAGTTTATTGTATTGGTGTGGTGTCTGTTCTTTCGGACGTCCGAAAGAACAGACACCACACCTGCTTCGCAGCCAAATAGCATTTTCAAATATTAAAGGAAGGGAATCAAGAAGGATAGGAAAGAAAGGATTAACAGTGGTCGCATTTGTGAATTGATATTAAGCAATGGCTTCAGTTATTTCACCGCAGATGCGGTCATACGTCCGACCTCACACGGGAATCCGTGTGGCGAGTGTTAGAGGAAATGGACAATAGGGGCACTACAAACATAGCGTGCGACTTATGGGAATTTGAGACGGACGCTAGGCGAGCACGGGTGCCCAAGTGGTTAAGGCAACCGCTGGCCCAAAGCGAGAGACCCGGGTTCGATTCCTGGTCCGGCAAACATTTTCACTTGTCGCCAATGCTTAATATCAATGCCCAAATGCGGCCACTGTCAATCCTTTCTTTCCTATCCTTCCCTCCCTTTAATATTTGCAAATATTACATTTTAATTTTGCTCCTGACGCCGCTTCATAGGTTCTTATAGTTTGGAACGCTTTTCCTAGTTCGTCACCTACCGTGATCACAAAACTGACGTCATCTGTGTACGATTGACATACTATTCAATGGCTGTGTACTTGTAGCCCTGCAAGGTCCTGCGTCAGGGAGCATAGCGGAGGTTCCATCGTCATCGCAAACAAACACAGGGATATTCAGCAACCTTGGCGCAATAAACATTTGATTCTGACAGGTCTCCTTGATTGTCCGTTGACACACATTCGTGAGATGGAACTTGTAAATAGGTTTTTGACCGTTGTAATAATTTTTTGTGGGAGATTCATGACTTCCATGGTTCGGAGAAGATACGTATGGTTAACTCTGTCAAAGGCTTTTTTGAAGTCAAGAGATACTATGGCACTTGTAATGTCCAAAGCTTCCGTTGTTGCTATAATATCCCTGTATTCGCATAACGTCTGGTGTATTGTTCTATTTTTCCCGATGCTCGTTTGGTAATTGCCAGTAATACTTGTTATAACAGAAGTTAGTCTTTGCATTATGATGTGTGTGTGAAGATTTTGTAGTCGACATTGAGTAGTGTTATGGGGGGGTAGGTTGTTAACAGTCTTCCCTCCTGGCGTTCTGGGAACTAACACCACTATACCATCACAAAAGTCCTGTAACATGTCACTTCTGGCGTTCAGGATTTCGTTAAGGGTATATTACACGGAGCGTATTTGGTCGCTAGTCGCTGACGCAATGACACGCAGCCACTTCAGACGCTAGCGTCTTCGAAAAAACAATTGCAACACGACGTAGCATATGATACATTGTTTTGAGGGTTAGGTGATACCAAACAGTTCTGTTTCCCAAGGTGCGACATGGTCGCGAATTTATATCAGTGATCCATTTTGTAATTACTTTTAATGTCTTTATTTACGTCGATCACAAAATTTCTCGTCGTTTTGACGACTGGTTTCGGTCAGTGATGACCATTTTCAAGTCTACAGTTTAATGTTCAGATCGTCTTGGTCACATTTTGCACATAGCCAGATTTTCCATTTTGTGCTTGCGTTTGCACAATTTAGATGAAATACTGTCTTGCATTTAACACACGTTATGCCTTTATACGCTCTCTTTTCACAGTAGCAATATCTGGAATCGCTAGGTTTGTTCATATCACTGTTGTAGGACGTGGCGCGTAAATTGAATGGTACTGCAGTTCTGCCAAACCCCCTCCAGACGGCAGAAGGAGGCGGAGTCTCTTGACCACCTGACTGGTCTTCAGCAGCGCTTCCAAGCGGCAGACAGCAAAAGCTTCGGACGGTCACTTTTGTTTACAGTTTACGTGCGTTATTGCGTGATTTTACTTGTAGGTTAGGTTGTGTGAATTCCATTCCCAGAGCAGACTCGGCAAAGTAACATGAAAATATTGTACAGCGGTCTGAACACAAGAGTGAATTGCTGCCTTCCTTAGCAGCCTCAAACGAAACGGGAAGCTTCAATGCTTTATTCTTCTATTCGAGATGTAACCGTGAAATAAAATTCATTAGTTTTGTAATGAATGTCAATTGAGTGTGGAAGCGCCTCTCACGTCTTTCCATCGAAGAAAATGTAAAGAATCATGCTGACAATATTCTTATACCGATATCCGAATATTAGAGCCGACATGTGTAATTTATGCCAAGTTTCTGAAATAAAAAAATATATATTTCTCACCATCTGATATACAATGTCTCATTTGCTGTAAGTGAATACATAATTTATGAAACATTTTTAATTATACGTATCAAAGACGTGGGCTACAGGCATCTCCCTATAATAATAATTTCGTGTGGCTCGTTTCTCTTTAAACTCGTTGCCAGTAGTGTAGGTGTGAATTTAAGTTTACTGTCTGCAGCAGTTGTTTCTTTTTAATCCTGATCAAGAATCCATATATTAAGTTTCGTAGTTATAGCTTGGAATTTGAGTTAACAGCGCCATATTTCTGAAAATCAATTTTTGCATCCAGTATTTCATCCCCTTATTAGTCTAATTTCATAAAATACCAAAACGCGTGTCTTTTCAATTCGAACCCCGAATACAAATCCGAAAATTTGTAGTTCTAACTTCAAAATTGCCAAAATAGCAACATATTTTCGAAAAACACCCCCTCTCTAATTTAACCTCGTTGTGGTTGAATTTCCAACAATACCGAAAAACGTATTTTTTAACGTCTAACCAACTATACAAATATCAATTTTTGCAGCTCTAGCTTCAAAACTATATCAATAGCAACGTGTTTTCAAAAATAATTTTTGTTCCTCTATTTAACCCTCTTACTTGTTGAATTTCCAAAAATACTAAAAATCATGGATTCTTAATCCTGAGCAAGATTCCATATCCGAAGTTTCGTATTTGTAGCTTAAAATTTAAGTTAACAGAAACATATTTTTGAAAATCAATTTTTTGCGTCACCTAGTTTCCCCCTTATTTGTCGAATTTCAAAAAATTCCGAAACACGTGTCTTTTAAATTCGAACCCTGAATTAGGTGGTTGCTATGCATCAATCTCTTCATAGTGTTTTACCTTGCCATTGGCTATTTTCTCAGTGATATGGCACACTAAACACATATTGTCACTATATACACCAATTTGTTCGCACTTCAAGCACTTTTTCACTTCGTTACTTTGTTTATTAATCGGAATAACACACTCGCGATTTATACCAGTCGCCATGTTATTTCATACTTTGTTCTGAAATCAGACAAGGACAAGGGTACATACAAGAACCTGTCAACCATAGAGCAGGTATAGCTTGTTTTATTTTATCGTCTGTCTGAAAGTGTAATCAAGGGATTTCGAAAATGAAATAATTGAAAATTCATGTCAAGAGGTTAATTTTCATACCTGTAACCATTGTGCGTTTTCCTATATAAAAACATTACCGCATATTTAATTTCAAACGTCAAAAATTCTTATTTGCATGTTGCGCGGGGGTGAGGTTTGGTTACCATTGGCCGACGACGATACTCTTCTTTGTGCTGTGATTCGTTAGCCACATAATCACGTGGTCTACAAAAAATGAACATCGCGTTGCACAGCCTCCAATTCAGGCGATCGGAAGCAAGTGTGCCATATTTGGTGGATTTTTTATTCATACTTCAATATTACAAAAGCTGGCAGCCTAAATGTAACGGCGCTTGAAAAACATTTGCAAAACGCGTATTTTAAGGTAAGGTATGTCGTAATTAAGTACTGAGAAATTATGCCTACGTATACGAAACCTTTTCCCTTATTCTTGTCCAATGTGAGGTTGCATTTCAGTACAATGTTTGGAGTAGAGAAGCAAAAAGGAAATAAATAAAAATACACCAGTAGCCTAAGTTTTTTGTAATTATCTCCAAGTAGGCCTGAAGTATTGCACTTCAACTAATCTTGGTGTGAAATTTCAACTGGAAGATCTGTGTTCACACTTTCTTACCATAGACCTTAAAAGTAAACCAATGGCTTTAAAACCCAACTAAGACCTCAGGCTATGCTACAAGTACATCTGCCATCAAATTCAAGATTTCAGGGGGAAGCAGAAAATTTATAGATATTGCACTAGGAGACAATGTGTATTGCACATTTATTTTTCAACCATTTAAGATCACATAATTATTTCAATGAAACACTGTTCAGTCACACACAGTTTCGACACACATTTTGCACACTTATGTTATCAGTTATGTCACATTTAAGCCGCAAGTTCAAGAGTTGTCTTGAATCTTCACGTTTCTCGGAATAAGCAAATATTCATAGTGGGAACTGCATCTGGAAAATCATGTGCATTATTAAACTTTTCTGTAAATATTGATTGGTATATAATGATCACAATAACACAATATCACATTTGATAACAAAACTTAATCACAAGTAACAAAAATTGTAAACTATACTTACTATTGACTGGTTTGCTGAGATTTACTTTTCTCGGTTCACTGCATAATTTTCATAACAACGAAGAGACGATAAATTAGTTACTGGCAGATGAAATATTATAACAAAACTAACTCAATTTTTGTCAGTTCCGTGGTAAATCATACTAGTCGACGGAATGGCAGCGATTCACACGGTTTAGAAATTAGAATCATGGTGATAACTTGGAAGCACGAAGCACACACGTGTAAATGTTTACCCTAGAACACTAGCGATTGTCGATTGGTGTTTTGGCAGTATCGTTGATACAGCGTCTGACCTCAAAATGACGTCACGATTGCTCGAAGTGTGAAGTGAAGTGAACGTTACCCTCTGGTAGCGACAAGACGTTAAACCTCCTAGGCGCATCTGCTCCAAACGGAAGCGTCGTCATCGCTTACTGATGACGTCAGCAGCGTAGGCGCGCCTGAAATAAAATGTACGGGAAACCGAATTGCTACAGCTGAAGTGCCGTATTTAATAAATACCATTTATAAGCACATACTCTAGTGATTTCTTTTTTTTTTTTTTTTTTTACGTTGGGTGTGTGAAATTAAGTATATCAGCTCTTCAAGTATCGGTTCTTTCCTAAATTCTGAAAAACAATAGCCTGTTAAACTTGCCGTGTAATGTGTCATTAACTGAGTTACACTAACAGTACTACGGTACGGTAGCGGGAAAAAAATTCTGTGAAAACGACAAAATATTTAAAATGAGAATTCGCTTGTAGTAGTGCAGTGTTACACACTGAGCATAAAGCGAGTGAAATTAGCCATGTTATTGCAACATAAAGTCAGGGAAAGATGTCAGCTGAATAAAATGTAGAAGAATATTTCGCTGTCTGTGTCTGAGCTTCCTGAGTCAAAAGCTGGAAGTGTAATTTGTGTGTCCAACATTCGAGATAATTAAGCAAAATCGTGTTTTGGTGCGTCTGATAATCTTTGGAAAGGCGAAGTTCAACAACACGAAATTAACATAAGAATATGGAAACGGTAGAAACTGATTAACTAATGAATTACAAAGACGCGAAAGGTATGTACAATGCACGGAACATAATGAGGTCAGGCAACAAACCCGTGTTGTAAACATTTGTTTCGGCCCGACAGCAATATAAACAACGCGCAAACGATGACAGTGTCAACTATAGACAGAAGCAATAAATGTTGGCAATGAACTCTGATTTCTCTTCGAAAATCTGTCACACGGAATTAGAGGGAATAATTTATAGTGTCGAACATGAGATACGTAATTAATGCTGTTGCTGCTGTATTGTTGTCAGACTCTCTGTGCTTGCCGTCATAAGGCGAAAATTTTGTTGCCAACATTAGAACACTACGCCGCCGATGCTAACTTAATTAAAATTTAACGCTATCGGTAGACATATGACTCTGTAACGATGAACATAAACTAATAAAAGATTCTGCTCTTATTTAAGCTGGTTCGAATAATGTTGCAAAAAGTTAAGTGAAAATTGTTCTCCAACACATTTCAAGGTGTCTGAAAAATACGAACATTTTTGTGGTAGGAATACCACATGACTTGGTGGAATGGTGTTAAACAAAGAAATTAAGACGTACCAACGAGAAACAAAGCAAAATGGTAAAGAACACAAAGGCCTTATGTTAACAGGAAAGATAAATAACTGATCTCCAAAATAATTCCGGAAAATATTATGAAATATGCTCAGCGCTACTGAAAATTCAAGACAATGAAACTGCAACATACCTACATGTAAGGCCTACACCAAGTGTATCTGTATATTCAAACTTACCAAATACATTGCTATCTAGAACTGAAGAAGTGTTCATATCTAATAGTTCTGTGCAAAGGAAAACTTCAAAGAAAAAACAAACTTCTGCTGAAAGAACACCATCAAAATCAGAAGAAATAGATTCAGGGTCAGCAAATACATCAGTAGTTACAAAAGGAAAGGTTGTGACCATGTGCACCATCCATAAATCAAGAGAGATGACAAAGGAATATAAGGCAGTAGCAAACCAGACACAAAGAAGTCCACTAAGGAGAAACATACTCAGTGAGCTGCAACAGAAAAAAAAGAACCCCAGCAACAAAGAAGAATAGCAGGCACACCTCACAAGACTGAACCCAGCAACAGCTGACCAACTAGAAGAGCAACCACCTGTGAGAAATCACAATTCTGGTGTGCGAAAAATGGCAGCAGCACAACCTAACAGCCATGCAGGGAATGTAAACATTGTTCCAAAACTAAATGACTTCCACAAAAACAGGAAGAAAGGGAAGGTCCTCACAACATTACAAACTAATATGTGTTGTATTAGAAGTAAGTTACTCAGACACTTCTGTGGTGATGTGATGATGATGTTGTGCAAAGGTTAATTGTGGATGTGTGGATGAATCTAAGATCACTTAAAGTATACTGTTCTGAACTTTATCCAACATGCAGAGCTACACAGGAGATGCATTTAACGGATGCAAGGCAGTACAGCAATTTATAGCTCAAGAGTCTGCACAAACAATACATGGCTTTGTCCCAGTGAATTGAATAACTTCTATATTAGTTAAGGAAACAAACTAAAATAGAAGCAACTGACACATTTGCTATGGAATTGCTTAATTCCTTTAATTGGTATATCATACACACTGAAATTAAAAGAACATTCCCAAAATGATCAAAGTCAAGTACGGACTGCTACTGACTCTCCAATTACAATGTATAAAACCACAAACTACTGACATTCATACTTAACAAATGCTTACTGTCTGGAGGACAAAGAGCTATCACCCAATTTCAATTGTACATTCTGACAGTTGTCAAATGTGGATTCTGTCTGGGTAAAAATACCACTATAGCTGTTTAGAAATTATTGACCAGACATCAACCATCTTTAAAAAGCGGAATGTGGTACCACTTGTCTTGCATGATTTAAGTAAGGCATTTAATTTCATTCTCTATGATGTCCTGTCAGCAAAACTAGAATGTAATGGTGTATGTAATCCAAGATTATCAGTAGAAGTTTCGTATTTTCACAACAGAAGGCAGTTTGTCACAGTTAAAAATAAACACTCCTCGGTAACAATAATTAATACTGGGGTACTAAAATGCTCGATTCTTGAGACCTCCTCCATCATCACAGTAATTGATGTGCCTTGTTACATAAACAGTACAGTTATATGCTATGCTGAAGACACGACTCTTCTTCACTCACACAAGAACGTCGAAGCCTTAAGTAATAGCACACCGGAATCATTTGTGGAGGTTTATAGGATCGGGTCGGATAAGACACGAGACACTCCAACTTTTATGAACTGACTTTATTATTACGCGTTTACACTGTAAAATAGTCAGGCGGGAACTGGTGTTTCCGCTTCCTTACAGCAAAGACCTTTCATAAAACACAAAGATACTACACTTGTCCAGTGTTGTTTAGTATCGATCCCCACATAGCCCCCCCCCCCCCACCCGGCAGTATGGAGTACAGAAAAAAAACTTAAAAGATTAAAATTACACAGCTGGTAGGGGATGCAGAAAGGTGACTGGCAGCTCTTGTGCGTCCTCAGGTAGGGGGCGGTTGGTGGGTGACCGTGGGGCAAAACCCGGCACGGTAGTCTCGAAGTCCTCGAGGGTGGATGGCGGGCGAAGCCGACGTCCGAATTTTGACGATTGTTGTGGGGGGCCTCGATGGTCAGCTGGGAACCGCACAATGACGGTTCCGTTCGGGCGGACGAACGCACGTAGATTGCCTGCGGAGGTGAGGTGGGAAACTGTGATGCGTCGAACCACACATTGCACTACACCACCTGCCTGATCACTTTTTTCGTCACACGCGAGCATGATGAACACTGAAACACCCTGCACTAACACGCTGAGGTTACAGATATGATCTGGTTCAACCCTAGTTCTGAATTCTACCTCAGTAGCAGTGAAGGGAGGCGTACGGCTGCGAGTGGGGGTGGCAAAACCCCGACATAAGGAGGGTGATGCATCTGAGGCGGGTGCGGTAGGAGTAGTTGTGGCAGGCAAACGGCCAGGGGAAACAGGTGTGGAGGACTGATGTGGACACGATTTCTTGCCGCGTGATGGGCGCAACGAAATTGTGCAGGAAGAAGGGGTTGAAGGGGTGAAGTTTCGTGAGGAGGGAGTCATGCGTGGTGAAAATCCTCGGAAAGGGTGGGGATCAGAGGGCTGACTCGAATGTTGTGGACCACCAGAAGGGTAATTGCTCGAAGAATGGGCGAGGGGTTGTGAAGAAGAATGACTCCGATTGCCTGAGTCGTTTGAAGAGGGTGGGGGTGAGGGTGTAGGAGAGTCATCGGAAGCGGACTCAACTAGAGCTGGTTTCACTCGGTTCAGTGAAACAGTAGTTTTGGAACCGTGCAGGAGAATGTCCATGGTGTTTGCTGCACGACGGAGCGCCTTGTGAGGACCAGTATAAGGTGGCTGAAGGGGGGCCTTAATGGTGTCGTCACGCAGGAAAACATGTGTGCACGAACTAAGTGCCACGGGTACATAAGTACGAGGTGGTGTGTGGTGTGCCGGAGGTTGTGGGTGAAGTTTGCTACAATGTAGTTTGACGCGTTCTACCAGGGATGGAAGATCTGAAGGCGAAGCCACGGGCGTGGGGGCAACTAGTTCACCTGGTAAAACAAGGGGTTGACCATAGACAAATTCAGCTACTGAACCTTTTAAATCTTCTTTAAAAGTGGTGCGTAACCCCAAAAGTATGAAGGGCAGGGCCTCGGTCCAAAGAGGGCCGTGGCAGCGTAAGGCAGTTTTAAGAGTCCTGCGCCATCTCTCGACGAGTCCGTTGCTCTGAGGATGGTAGGCAGTTGTATGGATCTTGGAAATGCCGCACAACCTACAAATGTCAGGAAACAGAGCGGATTCGAATTGGCGCCCCTGATCGGTTGTCAACACTGCTGGGCACCCAAAGCGTGCAATCCAAGTGTCTATTAAGGCACGAGCAACGGTCTCAGAAGTGATGTTCGGGAGTGGGGTGGCTTCGAACCAACGTGTAGTCCTATCTATGATGGAGAGTACGTATCTGAACCCCTCAGAAGGAGTGAGTGGGCCTACCAAGTCTATGTGTAGGTGTTGGAAACGTTTGTGTGGTTGGGAGAAAGTACCCAGCGGGGGGGGCAGTGTGCCTGGAAACTTTGTTTTGCTGACATGGAATGCAAGATCGGGCCCAGGCCTGGCAATCGCGTCGCATGTCACGCCACACAAAACGCTCAGTAACTAGTCTGGTGGAGGCTCGCACTCCAGGATGGGCTAGGCTATGCAGTTTGTCAAAAACTTGTCTCTGCAGGTCCTTGGGAATGAAAGGTCGCAGAGAACCGGTAGATTCGTCACACCACACTTCTCCGGTCACACCTGGGAAAGTAGTTTTGACAGGTTTTAGGGAAGAGTCGTGGTCATCGATGAGCTGCATTATGTTTGGGTCAGCTGACTGCCGCTGCGGGAGGTCTGTTAGGTCAAGAACCGAAGTGACAGCTCCGACACGGGACAGGAAATCTGCTACAATATTGTCTGCACCTTTAATGTATCTGACATCACTTGTAAATTGTAGGATGTAATCAAGATGACGGAAACGTCGCGGTGGAGGATCAGACGGAGGTTTCTGGATGGCGGCCACAAGGGGTTTATGATCCGTGAGGATATAAAAGCCACGTCCCTCAACTTCCGTACGAAAATGTTTCACAGCCTCATAGACGGCCAGCAATTCTCTGTCAAAAGCAGAATATTTCTTTTGCGCATTATTTAGCTTCTTTGAGAAGAACTGGAGGGGGGATGTAACGTCTCCGACAGATTGACTCAAAACAGCACCTATAGCACAGTCACTTGCATCTGTCGTAATGAAGAGGGTGGCATCCGGATGCGGGTGAGCCACAGTTACAGCATTTGCTAATAGATGCTTCAGTTTCTCGAAGGCTGTTTCCATTACAGGGGTCCACGGAACCTGCCGGATGCCGGTAGTGTTTTGGCCTGCCAAGGCATCTGTGAGTGGTGCCTGAACCTCAGCAGCAGCTGGCAAATGTTTCCTATAATAGTTAACTGTTCCTAGGAAACGACGTAATTCTTTATAAGTGTCAGGTCGTGGTAAGTCTAAAACAGGTTTGACCTTGTCAACAGGGGGTGTGAGGCCCTCAGCTGAAACAACATATCCTAAAAACAAAACTGAAGATTTGTGAAGTTGCAGCTTCTTATTATTAAGCTCTACACCAGCTGCAACGAGAGTGTCCTTAACTATCTGCAAATGTTCCTTATTCTTTTCCACAGTAGGGCTGAATAGCAAAATATCATCGAGCTAGGCGAAACAAAAGTCTAAGTTGAAGAGTACCTCGTTGATAAACCTTTGCCAGGTTTGAGCAGCATTCCTCAACCCGAAAGGCATGAATCTGTATTGGAACAGTCCGAAAGGTGTGGTGATTGCTGTTTTTTCTATGTCCTCCGGGGCCATAGGAATCTGGTGATAGGCACGTTTACAGTCTATCACCGAGAAACACCGGGCGCCGGCCAAAGCGTGGTTAAAGTCTGACACGTTGGGGACGGGATATTTATCGATGATGGTACGAGAATTAAGCTTCGTATAGTCTCCTACCATGCGCCAAATGCCGTCTTTCTTTGCGACGAAATGAATCGGACTCGACCAACATCCCGAAGAGGGTTCAATAATTCCACCTTTTATTAGTTCGTTGATGTGTTCGCGAGCAACGGGCATAAGTTCAGGTTTGAGACGACGAGGGCGGCATGAAATAGGTGGTCCGTCAATCAAGCGTAGCCTATGAACAGTTCCGTTAGTCACTAAGGCGACGCGGGGCACCGTGTGCGAGGAAACAGTTTGTATAGGCGCGACTGGCGTGAGCGTATCGGCCTCCGAGCGAAGCTGCGGCGCTGGCGTCGCGAGTTTACATGATTGCAACTGCCCGTAGGTAGAGAGTTGCAAACAGGCGAGCCGCGTTGGGTTGAGTTGGTACACTGAGTAATAGTTGCGGAAGGCGCCGCTGGCGAGGCTGAGGGCAGCAGCAGGCGCTTAGAAACAGCTGATGGCTGTGAGTTATTGACACTAGCCTGCGCGCGGAAATTTGACTGTCCGGATAGGCGGGGAGGCGGGGTAGCACTCGTAATAACAGTGTCAGCATGATGGCGAGCGCGAACGCAGTTACAGAGAGAGGAATCCCTGTCAAAGTTGCGCGCGGGTGCAGAATCACTAGAACACTGACTAACCTGTAGTACTGAAGGCGGGCAGGATGCTTGGAGACTGTTGAGCTGTTCGCGGACAAATGACAGCTCAGAGTTCAAATCCTGCAGCCGACGATGAAGTTCGTGATTCGTAGATTCGATTCGCTCTGTGAGCCACTTATTCGACCACTCCAGAGACTCGCTGGGGAGGTTAGCGCTTTTGGTAGCTAGGCGAACGTTATCTTTGTCTTTAGTTAGGACACTGGCAGGCGCACAAGAAATATACAAGTTGCACGCCGGATAGAACACACGATCGCTTGCTAAATCAATTGTTATTTTGTAGTGCCTAAGAAAATCTATACCTATTATAGGTTCTTCGACTTGCGGAACTAAAAATCTCCACTCTAACTCGCACTTGGGGGCGAGGGCGACATTAAAAGAGGTTAAGCCGGTGCACTGGAGATGCGATGCGTTGACTGCTCGAAGTGTAGTCTTCTGCCGGTGAATCTTCCTGTTAGTGAGGCGAGCAGGGAGCAGTGACACGTAGGCTCCGGTGTCTACTAGAAAATTTGTTCCAGAGGAGAGATCTTTCACGTACACCCGGCTATGGTTTCTAGTGGCGTCTGACACAGAATGTAAAGTTGGGTGGCGCTCGTTTAGTTTGCAGGAGGTGGCGCCGCTGCCTACCTGCGATTGTAGTTTGGGTACGAGCACGGTGGTTTGCAATTGCGTGCTTGCTCTCCAAATCTATTATGGAAGAAACAGTATGTCTTTGCTGGGGCGGAGGAAGCTGCGACCCATGATCTTCCGTGGCGTCAGAAGCGCCGTCGAGATGAAGGTGCCGGTAGAGCAATTGACTTGACAGGTCTTGTATTAGACGGTCTAGAAGTGCTGGCGCGGAGTTCGCGTAGCCGGGCGGAATGAACTCTATCGGCGGCGCGTAAGAGTTCGTTAACTGACCTGTCCTCGTACGCGGAGATTGCCGTCTGTACAGGCAGAGGCAGTTTTTCTGTCCAAATCTCGGTGAGTGTGTCATTTGGCAAGTCGTGTTCGCTGACAAGTAAATGGAGGCATCGCCACAACTGTGATGGAGACCTGTCGCCGAGACGCTCTTCATATATTAGTTGTCTGACATTCTCTCTCCTTGTTTTGGACACACGTTGCAGAATCGTCTGCTTGGCTGCCGTGTACTTCCCTGTCGAGGGAGGGTTCTGGACAAGGTCGTAGATTAATTCGACGCGCTCGTGGAGATGGTTCACAAGGCAGTAAAAACGCGCGTTGTCATCAAGCCTGTAAACGTTGAAAATTTGTTCTACCAAGTTAAACCAAAACTCTGGGTGAGCAGGTTTGAAAGGAGGTAGCGTGGGCATGTTCTCCAACCGTTGAACAACAGTCTGTGCGAGCGAATTGTCCCTGTTAGCAGGCGCGTGCAGAGCCTCAGAGGCAACATCGTGTGTCGGAAGTCGGGTAGATGGGTCCCACTGGCGTGGCGGATGAATATTGCACTGCTGACGGTTAGGAGTTTGAACACCGGCTGCAGCATTGTTCGTGTTCAAAACATTTCCGACAGATGCAGGAACACTGAAGTTATGGTCGTAAACGTTCGAGGCACCCTCATGAACTCTATTACACACGTTGTTTACACCCGGTGTGGCGAAAAAGGTGTCCTGCACACGAGGTTCGACAGGCGCGGAGTGACATGTAACGGGCGGCCTTTCAAATGCCGTAGCGTTCTGCTGACTAGAGTTCAGCCTTAAAAATTCCGCTGCATTAGCGGGAGCGGAAGGAAACCTCGGCGTAGAGGAGAGAACCTCTCCAGCACTGCTGTTCCTTGTAAAATTGCATTTTTGCGGGCTAACAAAGCCGGAGTCCATAGTAGGCACAGGTATACTGACGAAGCTTGCACACGGAGTAGCGATCCCGGAGCTGTAAGAAATTTGCTGCCCTCGACGGGATTCGGCAGGTGGAGGCACACTCACGGGACGGCAGAATCCGGGCGGCGGAGGTCCGTTAGGTGAAGCCATTGTGCACAGTACGGACAATAGGCGGCATGCGAACGCGGGAGCGCGAATATCGCGGTAGACGCGGATGGAAAGCACTTCGGGCGGTAACTCGAAAGCGACACTTGATCGGGGTCACCAATGTGGAGGTTTATAGGATCGGGTCGGATAAGACACGAGACACTCCAACTTTTATGCACTGACATTATTATTACGCGTTTACACTGTACAATAGTCAGGCGGGAACTGGTGTTTCCGCTTCCTTACAGCAAAGACCTTTTATAAAACACAAAGATACTACACTTGTCCAGTGTTGTTTAGTATCGATCCCCACACATTCAATTTGATCCTTCACTGGTTATCATGAATTAAGTTACTGTATAATCCCCAAAAATAAAACAGCTTCTCTTAGGGTTGCCCAGTGCCATCAAAAATACACATTGAAACTTTTAGGACTCTATATTAATTCACAACTCAACTAGGAAGAACATATAGACCAGGTGTGTGAAAAGATGTTGAGTCTCCTTTGGAAACTTTTTTAGACTAATGTACTTTGGACTTTTCAGACACATGTAACTTTTGGCCTTCCTGTTTGTAGACTTACTCCTTACATTTTGAGAATTCTGAAAATTCAGAACATTACACACAAGGTGTAAAGGAGGCTGCAAGCATAACTGCTGTCGACTGTTTTCCAGGTACAGGCTGTTGACTGCTGTGATCGTATATATTTGTGTAAAATATGGGAAAAACCAGTGGCATGAAAGGTCTTGTCAGGGTCCTTTTTAATGCTTAAATCATCAGAAAGAGGGTATATTTTCACATACCAAAACAGAGAAGCAAAAACTGGTAATTCACACAAAGTAAATGCTCCAAAGATTTCAACAAACTGTCACTAACACTTCAGGCCATACCAATTTAAATTCTTAAGGAAAGACAGCACATCTGTCTATCTGACAACCAATTCTACTGTTAAGACTTATATTGCCTCAGTATTGTTGAAACCAGAGGTGCCTCCTTCTCTATTGCCCCCCCCCCCCCCCCCACCCGAGATATTAGGTCCTGAATTCCTAGTTTATTATGTAATAGATATAGTTTTACCATTTAATATTGAAATGAAATTACTTATATTTCAAATTTTGTAAATTCTTTTATAAAGACCCCCCCCCCCAAGGCTGTCCAAAATACTCATTTTTCAGCCACCCCCCAGAAATTTCAATGACACAGTTTACATTATGACACCTCCACCCCCCTTGGGCACCTCTGGTTGAAATTTGTCAGCAACTGTACTAGCTGTGCCTTTTTTTGCACTTACATGGATCTACCATTTAACAAATGTATAATTTTTGTAAGTATAAGGAACAGCAGCTGAATCCACTAATGGCTCACGTTTCCTTCTTGTGTTTGGCATAGTTTGGCAATTTAGGGAATGGCTACTGCATGTGACGCTAGCCAGTCAGGTGATAGTACATGACATGGTTGCGTTTACAGGTCAATAATCGAGTGGACGAAGAAACACACAAGAACCTGTTAACCTAGAGCAGGCAGAGCATTAGTTATTTACTTCATGATCAGTGAAAAAAGTTAACCCCTCTTTCACATGCATCTTCATGGTAACGAAGTAAGATTGTAGACATGTATGTACCTCAGGAGACTGTTTTTAGCTGTATGAAAATAATAATGTTTATTGTGAAGACAAAACATCTGTTATCGGCTAATATTTGATTGGTTGCCCCATCTGCACTACAATTGGTCAGCCCTGGGCATTGCTACGCTACACGACAAGTAAACTTTTATCCGTCTAACTAATGAATGTTGGTATGCATAATTCATATAAATTTATAAATTCTATTTATTAGTTGTACTTGCTTTTTCAGTATACTTTGTACATACATAATAGTATTAAAAATTAACTATCTTTTAGACAATGTGGCTTCTTCTTATAATTTTGTCATACATACAAATTGCTTCCATAAGAACTATTCATTGCAAATTATGTGAGAAAGTTTTATTCTAATGTGTACTATATTAATGACAAAGCCTATTTCACCTTGACTGATCAATGGTCAATAAGATTACTTGAAACTGCTGCTTGACAATATGCATTTCATTGATGACTATGGCCTCTATTGATTACCATTAAATTGTGAGATAGTTTTCATCTTACAAAATTACCACAAACATGTATGGTACTACAGTATCTGTATCCTACCCAGAAAAATCTGTCGGCAACTTCGATGCAGGAAACCTGCAGAATACAAGTGCTACAGCTCTGGCATATATTACACAACTGCTTACGATATAAAACAACATAACAATTTGAAACTAATGGCCACCAATCACCTCAACACCAATTCTGTGACTATAGAGAAGAGCCCATACAGATGCTTGAATATGTAGTTTGGATTCCATAAAAGGTCCATTCTGAGAAACAAACATGGTTTATATAAGCAAGTTGCTTTCACTGTTTTAACTTAATGCAATTGATCTGGACTGATGTCACATGATTGGCTAAGTGTGAGCAGTTACAGTGGGTGTAATTTGACAGTTGTTACAAGTGAATAAGTAATAGGCTTCAGATGAGACTACAATATGAACAAAAATTTGTTGTAATGATTGACATGGAAATGTGTATTCACAATTGAACTGGATTACAAATATAAAAATGAAGGAGATAAATAGAGTATGCAAAGAAGAGGAGCCTATATGATGTCTGATAGGAGGGCAATGAATGGGTAATATTGTGTACAACTTTGTTTTGGCCTATGAAATTGTAAGTGTTGTAGCTCACATCCTTCAAGTGTTGAGAAAATGCTCCTCATTATTTCACTGAATACCTAATAAGGAAAATTAAAAAGCATTAATATTATCAAATGTTAATTTAGGTTCTGGATTCAATTATGCAAATTTTTTAGAGAAGTGGAGGGGTGGAGTAGATTCCAATTCTGTCAGTTTATTTTCTATTTATTTATTTGTTTAGGAGCCCTTAATGCACACAAGCAGGAGACCACCACATAGGTTCTACTGTCACTTCTACATACATTAGTAGTCAGTCAGGTAGTTCACAAGATGTGGATCTGATGTTATTTGGAGTACATGTGGGTAAGATTTCACATTCATATAGACCCACTGCAGTATATTGGAGGAAAGGTGATTGAAGGATACGGACTTTAAGAACAGAAGGAAAAAGTGCAAGGGAAACGAACCTCTTCAAAAGTGGATATGTAGTAAGGGCAGTAGCAATCTTCCTGTTGAGACAGAACTTAATATGATAAAGTATTGTTAGTTTCAGGTATTGTGTGACACAGAAACACAATGGCAGGATCTTAATTTCTCAACCACTGCTTCTGCAACTGATATCCTTTGTGCATCATTAACTGATGATTAATAGTAATATTCTGAGTGTAACTTCTGTAATTTTAGCTTATTATGCTAGCTGTTTTTTGTGCTAAGTTTGGAAATAATTTGCTAGAGTACACTGCAAAATGGTCAAATAGATGGAGTTTGAAATTTTATGCCCAGTCTGACTTTTGGTACTTGCAAGAGTTGAACATGCTATCCAAGAGGTTTCTGACCTGCACCGAAATACAGAGCATAAGAACCACAGAACAAGTATAAAGAAATTTTTCTTGCTGAAGAGTGACAAACCAAGCCCAAATTATGAAAATACAGCACCATTGGTTTCTGCATTTACATATTACCAGGAATTTGCCATGCCATATTTTCAGAATCATGCTATCATTACAAAGGTAAGTTAATTTAGTGAAACAAAAGAACCAAAACTTGGATGGGTGGACTGATGTTTGAGTCTTGGTACACCTAGTTATAAGTCTTGACCCTCTGTTACGTCTACATTTGATGTAAGTGCACAATATTTGTAATAACTGCAACTCTGTGCTAAGAACGAAATGCAACAGAACGATTAAAGAATAGCAAATAAAATATAGTTATGGGACAGGGCTTCACTAGTCTTTATATATACGGTATATAAAACGTTGCTTTCGCTGAAAGAAATAAAGAAAATTTTTCTATATTCGTTTGTGGGGTCATCTTCTGCAGCACCCGTTACAATTAATTACAATCGGCTCTTCTGTTTTAAGCCGACAGCAACTCAGAACAATTTTTTACATCATAGGCGTTTCAATTATTTATAAGCATTAACACAAGCTACAGATGATGCTTTGTGTATAAAATATGAAATGCAGATGGTGTAAAGCTGCCCTTAATTTCAGTCTGCTTAAGACAGGAAATACGATTATAATTCAGATATTATTTGCCTGTGTACAAAACTTATAAAATCGAACTATGACTCAAAATCACGGCTGCTGTGAGCATATACTCAAATATATGGATTTTTTTGGAGATTCTCGTTAGTCATAAGCTCACTCACGAAAACATATACCGGTAATGTTACACTTCACTACTCACTATCTAGGTTTATATTGTGTACTGCCGACGTTAAAATTTAATAATGTGCTGCAACTGCTTCACGTATTATCACTTTATTTGCTAATCATTACGGGTATCTTTCCTTTTCTTTAATGCAAACAAAACAAAGCACATTAGGTCTACTGCGTTTTGAACAATCCTCTACATCCCCATAAGCAAAAGACATGTCACCAGAAATATCCACGTTACGAATAATCATTAATAACATTCCACAAGACTGTGTTCATCCGAAAGTAGCTGCAATTTCATTCTTTCGAACTTTTTCCCCCCCTAACTTTTGACAACCACGGTTCGGATGACAGCACATGCTAATATCAACAAATCGTTGCAATCCTATTGGCTCTCGCTGAAACCAATGAAGTCGTACTTCTGACATCACTTCCGTTTGGAGCAGATGCGCCTAGGAGGTTTAACGTCTTGTCTGGTAGCGTAACCGTAGAGACATCTATCGGGCGGTCGGGAAGTCTTGGGTGCCCTCCTGCGCTGTCTCTAGTCGCGAGTAACAAGTGTACTTGGCCACGTGCTGCCATCTGTAGACTGTGAGCGAGAACAGATTAAATGTATACAGTATTTTCTTTATTCGTGTATGTAATTATAAAACAGGATCATAACAATAATAGACTCTCCCACAGTTAAAGCAGTTTTCCGTATAAAATTCTACGTATGGCAGGAAAAAATTGTCATTTTTATCGTACAAATTGGGTAGAGATGTGCATATACTCATTATGTGTAGTTACAAGTATTCCCATTATTTTCTGTGAAATTATAATCATGCGCCGTCAACTGCGACACTGCTTGAAGTAGTTTAACCTGGTGCGAATTGCATTAGGCTTGAGTGATTTGAAATTTTTGTAAGGGAGAATTCATACTCCCTATGAATCTATGACAAACATTTGCAAGACAATCTACCAAAATACTACAGTTGAAGTGATAACAATGGAAAGGCAAGGTACACACTAAGAAGTTGCCGCTGTTAATGCTGTTACTTTTAGATTTCCTCTTGAACTCTCTAATTCAAATATTAAAATATCATTAAATAGTATCACTGTTCTGTTAATGTCAGTCTATAATGACAAATTGTCAGTGCTGTGTAATTCGTACAGCTCACAATACTCAAGTCATGCCGGCTGCGATGTGTGGCACTCCAGTCATGGTCTGCACGGCCACTACGGTCGGAGGTTCAAACCCCCCCCCCCCCTCGGGCATGGATATTTGTGCCGTCCTTACTATTAGCTAGTTTGTAAGTTTAGGGACTGATGATCCCGTACTTAAGTCCCACAAGCTCTACAAACATTTGAACTCAAGTCATGTTCACATCGGCCATAAGATTTTTAAAGCAGAAATGAATTGCAGCCTGACGTGCTGAGGTATTTAAAAGGAACTGATTGTGATTATGTTCGCTTGCTCGATGCGTACTGATGTGTTGCACGAGTTTTGTTTTAGCGGATTTCGGACATTATCTATTTTCAAAAAGTGCACAAGATTTTTTATATTGTAGGGGACTAGATTCTACATTGATGTACAAACCATCTTTTAATCTTGCCTTTGCTTCTATGATTTTCTTGTACCATATATATATATATATATATATATATATATATATATATATATATATATATATATTGGGTGGGGGGCATGTATCAAACTGAATATCTTCAAGAATGTGACGTGCTAATATTAACGGTTTATATGTGGACATGTTATTTATTAGCAACTATGTATTCAATTTATCTAACTGATAGGTAACTTTCCACTTCTTTCACCTCTGGCAGTATTGCTCATGTGAAAAGTACCGAGTAGCACCGTAGTTCGGAACCCACGTTAAACTGTAGGTCCCCCTATAACTGGCTGGGTAAGTCAGTTCCAAGGTCGGAGGAAGGCAAAGGCATACCACCTCCAAACAGGGCTATGCCTAGTAAAGCACTGTGGTGTTCAAACCAATCTTCGGATTGTTGACTGCCTTACCTTTTAGGTAACCGCGAAAGAGGTTTATCATTTTTGTGAAACTGAGGCACGAATGTACAAATGTTTTTAGAGCTTATGGGACTTAACTACTGGGTCCCTACACTTACAAAATACTTATGAACTAGCTTATACTAAAGGCGGCACAAACATCCGTGCCCGAGGGGGGATTCGAACCCCCGACCACAGCGGCCGTGCAGACCGTGACCGGCACGCCGCAGACCACTCGGCCAACGCGGCTGGCCTGAGGTTCGAAACTAAACAGGCTCTACAGAAATAGTTGATTAACTGCTACTGGAAGCATTCATATATTACTTTTATACAGCAGTAATATTATGAAATAGTGGTCACGTATTTGTGATTCTGATTAAGGGCAGAAGTTTGGACTTAATGAATTGTTAAATATTCATTTCTATGCCTAAAAGTATAACTAACAACTGTAAACGAGCACTTGTTATTCATAATGATTGAGAGATTTCATAATTAAATTTTTGAAAGAATTTTGAACGTGCTGCTTCATTCCAAATACACAATCATTACTCGATCGTTTCGCGGTATGTTTATATGACCCAGCCGCTCGGCAGCGCTGTAGTCGCGAAGTTGCAGAAATTCACTGGGAGTTTCTTGATTATTATGATCGCTCTGCCCACACTATAATACACCGTACACACAATCATGACAGTCGCACTGGTCCTTTTGTATTACGCTTCGGATCAGGAAGAAACGACGAGTATGCTGAACTTAACTAGAGCTTATTGTGACAGGCTGTTGCATAGTACATACAAATTTCCATAAGGGAGCGTACATACTCCTATTCCATAATACACCATAAACACAGTCTAATATACACATTCGCGAGAATCTCACCGATATCCTATTATGTTTCGGAACAGGAACTTGATTTCGCTCCAGCTGACTCTATAATTATTCCAGAAGGACACCATTTTTTTTTATTATTTTTTTTTATTTTTTTATTTATTTTTTTTTTTTTTTCTAAGAGGTCGGCACCACCGGGAATCTGAAATAGTACACATGTAATGAATCACAACGTAACTGTAATTTGCCAAGAACGAGTGAACTTCACAATGTGTCACCCACATGATGGCGTCACTGGGAATGTGTGCTACACACTTTCTCATTTGTTGGGACCGTACCAGAAGAGGTATGATTTCCAGTAAGTATCTGTCCCACATGTTGGAAACACTACATAGTCATTTTTACTCAACATTTTGTCATGTAGGTTGACACCAATAATGTTTGTCGTTCTTGCTCCTGGCTCCACAATACTTGATGCATTGCATTTTCTCTTGTCTCTGAATAATCTAGCTAAATTTTTGCCGTGACTGTCTGTTGAAAATAAACACTGCTTTCGTGTTTCGACTGTTGCATGTTTTTGCTGACAGTGTCTTTCTCGTGTTAAATTCCTCACCTTTCTTGTTTTACTTAAAGCTGAACGTAGAGCCTGCATCACCTTTCTGTTGACAAAGTTTGTTCAAAGGTTCATGTTCACTTACCGCCTCTTCATTCACAGATAGTAAGTGAAATTTGTTTTTCTCTGCCAAGTGTTTGGTGTTTTCACTCCTTAGCGATTTCCGTGTATTCACGCCACTGTTTTTATACTGAAAGTTCGTCCGCTCGTTAAGTTTTTTTGCGACAGAAAACTGGGCTTTTGTTTGATTGACGACTTACTCAGTTAGTGTCGAAGTTTTAATGTAATATGTACACAAATGATCACTTGGCCAAGATCTATCCAGAACACTTTACCCCTTCACTCTGAGATGAATAGAACCCGAGATATGGGCCCCTAAATGATCGCAAATTCGCGCGCGTCGTTTACGAACATATTAATAACGTGTACTGCCGTGCGCGGTGTATTTAATGAATGACGCATGTCAGTCGTTCAAAAGAACTAAAAACTAACGCCTTTTTAATAATATTTGAGAGAAATATGGTGACAAATTTATGTGCCGGTAAAATTTTAGTTCGTATTCCGGCGGCCTCGCGTGGTTATGTTGGCAACAACAACGACAAAGAAAATTTGTATCGCTGCTCCAGGTTGAGAGGTACTTGTATGTACTCTTGTCCACTCTGCAAAAGTAACTGTCCTCGAAAACCGAAGATTTCATGATAAAGTATTAGCGCGATTGCTAATGCCAATGCCTCACACACATGACTGTCGGCATTAATAGCCAACATTATCTCGCGACTTTGTCTTGGTTTTGGACACAAGTGGAGCAACAAGAGATAACAAACTGCGAAAATCCTCCAAGTCATCCTAACATATTTCTAAAATACACGCCCTCCTATAGTGTTAATTCCTGAACGGGCATTCTGTAAGCTCCGTGAGTAGCGCGCTTGCGAAGAAACTCTCTTTGTCACCATCTACGCTTCCTCCTCCTTTTTTTCCAATCATCTTCGAAAAAAGCGAGCGTACCACCAAATAAAAATGTGAAATCCTCCAAGTCGTCGTCAGAATCCATCGCACAGTGATACAAATCAATAAGTGTAAACGCACGCTCCTACATATATGCGGTTGATACTTGTCAGTTCATATACAAGTCACGATATATGTCGCAAAGTCGCATATACATATATCTCATACATATGCCGATACAATTCGCAGTGTAAACGTACCTTACTGCAGTGCAAACATACATTAACAGTGCAAAATCCATCATCCAAAAAACGAGCGTCAAGTATACGCAAACAAGGTAAATGCAGCAGGGTTTTGGTCGGATCAAGATGGCTACCCTTGGCTTCAAAGCTGTGGCGTTAGAGCGCCTACGTTTATTCTTACCTCTGCGAATTAGGAGATGGGACCTAGATAAACTGAAGGAACCTGAAGTTTTTGAGAATTTCAGAAGGTGCTTTAGGCAACAATTGACTGAAACGGGGGGAAATAAAACAGTGGAGGGGGGATTGGTAGCATTGAGAGATGAAATAGTGAAGGCAGCGGAGGACAAAATAGGTAGGAAGGCAAGACATACAAAAAATCCTTGGACATCACAGGACATACAAATTTAATCGATGAAAGGAGGAAATATAAAAATGCAATAAATTAAACAGGCAAAATGGAGTACAGACAACTAAAACTGAGATTGACAGGAAGTGCAAAATGGCTAAGCAAGCAAAATGGCAAATGCAAGGATGTAGAAGAATGTATAAATAGGGGAAATAAGAGAGATACTTGGAGATAAGAAAAACAGCTCTATGAATATCAAAAACACAGATGGAAAACAAGTTCTCAGCAAAGAAGGGAAAGCTGAAAGGTGGAAATAGTATATAGAGAGGCTCTACAACGGAAATGAACTTAGAGGCAATGTTGTAGGAAGGGGAGAAGATGTAGATGAGGATGAAATAGGAGATGCTACACTGAGAGATGAATTTGACAGAGCACTGAAAGACCTAAATCGAAACAAGGCCCCTGGAGTAGATGATGTTCTACTACATGATATTGTAGAACCGGCCATAACAAAACTATTTCACCTGGTGTTGTAAGATGTACGAGACAGGTGAAGTACCCTCAGACTTTAAGAAAAATGTAATAATCCCCATTCCAAAGAAATCAGGCGCAGCCAAGTGTGAAAACTACAGAACCATCTGTTTAATAAGTGATGTTTGCAAAATATTAACACAAATTATTTACAGAAGGATGGAAAAGGTGGTAGAAGCTGAGCTCGGGGAAGATCAGTTTGGGTTCAGGAGAAATGTAGGAACACGGAAGGCAATACTCACTTTACAGCTTATCCATACATATCTAGCTTTTGTAGATTTGGAGAAGGCTTTTGACAATGTTTATTAGAATAAACTCTTTCAAGTTCTGAAGCAAGCAGGAGTAAAATATAGGGAGCGTAATGTTATTTACAACTTGTATAAAATCCAGACAGTGGTTGTCAGAGTTGAAGGGCATGAAAGGGATGCAGTGGTTGGGAAGGTAGTAAGTCAGGGTTGTAGCCTTTCTCCAATGTTATTCAATTTGTACATTGAGCAAGCTATAAAGGAAAGCAAGGAGAAATTTCGAGAAGGAATTAAAGTTCAGGGTGAAGTATTAAAAATCTTGCGTTTTGCCGACGATATAGTAATTCTGTCAGAGAAAGCAAAGGACCTGGAAGAGCAATTGAACGGAATGGACAGTGTGCATATGTAAGATGAACATTAACAAGAGCAAAACTAGGGTAATGGAGTGCAGTCTAAGAAAATCAGGTGATGCTGAAGGAATTAGATTAGGTAACGAAACAATAAAGGAGGTAGATGAGTTCTGTTACTTGGGCAGTAAAATAACAAATGATTTTCACAGTACAGAGGATATAAAATGCAGAATGGCAATGGGTAGAAAAGCGTTGTTCAAGAAAAGAAATTTGCTTACATCGAATATTAATTTAAGTGTAAGGAAGTCTTTTGTGAAGGCACTTGTGTGGATTGTTTCCTTGTATGGCAGTGAAACATGGACGATAAATAGTATGGACAGGAAGAGGATAGAGGCATTTGAAATGTGGTGCTACAGAAGAATGTTGAAGAGTATGTGGGTGGATCGCGTAACTAATCAGGAGATACTGAACAGAACTGAATTTGCAAAAATCTCCATTCAGTCATCAAGATTAAAATTTAAGTACCTGCACATATCCTAACTTCTTGAGATAATACCAGTGCATAGTTTTTGAAATCTTTTACTTTATTTCAGATAATGTGCAGGCTGCTCATAATGCTTTTAAGGGCATATATGCAGCTCAGAGAGAAATATTGCAGACATCTGCATTACTATTAATCACCCCAGCAGTGTATAGAATAGTACTTCTCATGCCTGAACCAGTGGAATATAGTCGAGTAAATTAAAAATATTAGCCGCTATCTGACCCTGATAATGTAATGTTTTCTTTATTACATTTTAGGTTATTTTTCAAACAAAATAGTGACTTTAGTTCTACAGATGTCAGTTCTATGTACAGTGTTTAACATATAGCTTCACATTATAATACCTACAAAGTAATCAGCAAGACTTCAAGTGAATTTAGTTCACACAACTCCTAGAAAGTGTAGATAATTGTGTATACTTTTGTTCCTAATTAGTAAGAATGTTGCTAAAAACGAAGCAAATAACTGCCTAACAGAACTACAGAAATAACAGGAACGTAATAAACAAAGAAATACAATAGTAGCAACGTTACCACATCGATATGATTTAGTGTATCACTCATGTGTTAACAAAGAGACACGAAAAACTAACATGAAAATAAAACAAATGTGTTCTTGGTTCGAAAAATGCAGCGTTCTTGACATAGGTAAATTGGACAGATGCCAGCATACCAGGCATGGAATGCACTTGAATTACGAAGGAAAAAGCTTCATATGTAAAATGATTGATGAAATCATTGCAAACAGGGAGAGCTCGAACAAGAAAATTCCATGTATGGGAAGAATCTCGACACGAGAAGAAGCAGCGACCACAAAGGCAACAGGAGCAGAAGAAAAAGTCACTTCCAGCAATCGTGCAATAGCTAAGGTGAGCAAAAATCAAACTTTGTCTATATTCCACCGAGCCGCGGTGGAGTAGCCGAGCGGTCTAAAGCGTCTCGCTGCGGAGCGCGTGGTTGCTCGCCGTGGAGGTTCGAGTCCTCCCTGGGGCATGGGTGAGTGTGCTTGTCCGTAGGTTAGTTTACCTAGATTTAAGTAGTTTGTAAGCTACGGACTGATGACCACGCAGTTTGGTCCGATAGATTTACAAACATTTGAACGTTTATATTCCACAAAAATATATGTAGTCTGAAGAATAAAATAGGTCAGTTGCTAATAAGTTTAAAAGATGAGTGTGAAAGTGAACTTGATATACTGTGTTTCTCAGAACATCATGTTATAAATGGAATACAAATGCTACAGATTGAAAACTTTAGCTTAGCGACCCATTACAGTAGATCTGTTATGGAAAAGGGTGGGGTTGCAATTTTTGTTAAGAATAATATAGTGTACAATTCTCTAGATTTAGGTAAATACTGTATTGATCAACATTTTGAGGTGTGTGGCATTCAGTTAACAGCAGAGAGTGCAACAATTATTGTACTGACTGTTTACAGGGCACTGGAAATCTGAATGTATTTCTGAGACAAATTGAATCACTTCTATCCCATCTATGTAGGAAAACTAAATCAATTATTGTAATGGGTGACTTCAATGTGAACTTTTTAACAGAAAACAATAAGAAAACAGACTTTGAACACTTGATGTACTGTTACAACTTAGTATCAGTTGTGAACACACCAACAAGAGTAACATCCAGTTTCAGTACCTTAATAGATAATGTATTTTTAGATCAGGATATTTACAATAATATAACTGTCAAAATTATTGTTAATGGCCTCTCTGACTATGATAGACAGTTCCTCACTCTAAAGGAAATAAATGTACACAGAAAATCAAATTTCATATGGAAAAACTTTAGAATTATAGACAGACACACGATAGAAAGCTTTAAGCTTAAATTACAACTTGTGGATTGGTCTCCTGAATATACCACAGCTGATGTTAACTCAAAATTTAATATATTTAGCAATGAAGTTACAAGCCTGTTTGAGGAAACATTTGCTAAAAATTTTCTGAGAGAAAACCTTTTAAAGCCAGGAAACAAGCCTTGGCTTACTAAAGGCATGAAAACTTCCTGCAAAACAAGGAAAGAACTATATGCTGAAGCCAAGAGTTCAAATGATCCCAGTAGAATTAGGCATTATAAACTCTATAATAAAATTCTGAATAAGACCATACAAGCAGCAAAGAACATGTGCTTGAAGGTAGACATTGATAACGCAAGCAATAAAGTTAAAACTATTTGGAACTTTGTAAAGAAAGAAACAGGGAAAAATGCAGGTTGCAGTGAAGCTATCCACATAAAAAGTGAGTCCATCTTGTTAGTGATCCAAAGAAAGTTGCACACACATTCGACAGACATTTTCGAACAATAACAGAAAAAAATAGGTTTACTAGGTTCCATTAACCAAGCCTTGAATTTTTTGAAAGCCAAAGTACCTATCACAATACAACAGACGGAAGTAAAAACAGTCACTGTTAAAGAAATGGAAAAAAAATTATTAATTCACTAAAAAGTAAAAACTCTACTGGAGTTGATAATACCTCTAACAAATTATTAAAATACTGCTGCAGCCAAGTAAGTGAAGTCCTTTGCCACATTTTTTATGCATCACTTAAGCAAGGAACAGTTCCCGAATGGCTTAAGTATGCAGCTGTGAAACCGCTATACAAAAAAGGTGACAAGACAGATACAGCTAACTATCGGCCAATATCACCATTAACAAGTTTTTCAAAGGTGAGGATAGTTAAGCATCTCAGTAAAAACAATATCATCAGCAAAAGTCAGTTTGCATTTCAGGAAGGTGTGTCAACAGAAAATGCAATATTTGCCTTTGCTGCCAAAGTCTTGGACTCTGTCAATAAGAAACTAAAGGTGGCTGGCATATTTTGTGACCTAACAATAGCTTTTGACTGTGTCAGTCACCAAATTCTTTAACAAAAAGCTGCACATCTTGGCATAAGTGGTTCAGCAGGGAAATGGCTTGACTCATACCTATCAAACAGGAAACAGAAAGTTGTGCTGGATAGTGTAGCTGGTTTCCCAATATCATCAGAATGGGGTACTATCACATGTGGAGTACCTCAGGGCTCCATTCTAGGCCCCCTACTTTTTATTATCTTTATAAATGACCTGCCTCTCTGTGCAGAATACTGTAGATTCACCATTTTTGCTGACGACACCACTCTTCTCATTGATAATTCAGTTGATAAACTAGAGGCAACAGCAAATACGGTTTTGACTGAAATAACTAAATGGTTTTGTGTAAATGGTCTTTCTTTAAATCTCACTAAAACAAACTTCATTCAGTTCCATACAACATCTAGGCCTAACGATGAAGAAATTGTAGTAAAGATATGTGACCAAGTTATTACCAGGGTGGGTGCATCAAAGTACCTAGGCTTGCATATTGATAGCAGACTGAACTGCTCTAACCACATCCTAGATCTATGCAGAAGATTGAGTTCAGCAACATACGCATTACGCATTGTTTCTTCTTACACGAATATGGAAACGATGAAAGCTGCCTATTATGATTACTTTCACGCCATTATGGCGTATGGAATTATTTATTTGGGAAACCAGCCATTAGCTAAAAAAAGTACTGTGTATGCAGAAAAGGGCCATAAGAATTATGTGTAGAGTCCAGCCTAGAGCCACATGCAGGAATCTTTTTAGAGAACTCGAAATCCTCACATACACTGCACAATATATTTTCTCATTGATGTGCTTTATAAGAAAAGATAATACAGTTTTTTAACCTAATAGTGCATCTCATAGTTATGATATCACAAGGAAACATGATATCCACTATGAACAGACAAACCTAACAATGATACAGAAAGGAGTCCATTTCAGTGGCTGTAAAATTTTTAATGCACTCCCTTCAAGATTTAAATGTTTGGTAGAAGATGAGCCCATGTTTAAAAAAAAACTTGAGGAAGTACCTATTGCAAGGAACATTTTACTCAAAAGATGAGTTTCTTAACTACAATACTTAGTATTTTCATGTAGGTCTAATGTAAACTCTAAATACATGCACTAATCAATAGTTGTAATCCTTATTATTTTTATTATAAACCCATATTCTATTATACTTCCTTACTGTAACTATTGTTGGCTTATAATTTTGTTTATCGATGATTTTTTTTTCTTGTGATAGAATCTAGTAATTGTATAATGTAATAAGAAAAGATTTTGTTTGAATTATGTGTTATTATAAACTGTATCCAAACAACATGTAAAATTGACACGTTCCATATCCTGTGATTTAGTCACAACGTGGATCACCGGAACAAGAAATAAATAAAATAAAATAGCTATCATACAGTTCATCGTCAAAATTTTCAAAGTTACACATTTCCTGGAGCCCAACCAAATTGAGCAAATCAGTTGTCTTCTGTTCACGACGTGTAGTCTACGGTGGGCTTTAAACGGCTTACAAAAGCACCATTCATTTTCCTGAGAAAATTTCAACAAACCATGATTTTTGGGTACCAAAAAAACAAATTGTAGGGATGGTCACTTCGATGCTTTCTATTCACTTCAAATCTTCGAAATTTCTACCATATGTTCTTATGATGATATTCTCAAGGCCGTTTTTAATTTTTTTTCGATATCGTTATCCGTTACTGAGATATTGAAACTTATCATAGTTTTGCACAAAATCCGATTTTTAGCCGTTTTAGCTCCATGAATCGCAAATATCTAAATAACTAACCATAGAAAAATGTTCAAATATTTACAATACATCCTGTAGACATTTATCTATCAACGGCATTTTTCAGTTTTCATACATCTTAGTCCGTTAGCAAGATACGGCCGAAAAACCGCGATATTTAATTAGAAAAAGTTCGTATTGTGCTGAAAGACGGCGTTCGGACGGCTCTGAAACTTACCATGCAATTTGAAGAAAGATACCCGGCGAAGAAGTATTATTTTTGTACATCTTGAAGATTGAAATCTTCGGTACATGAAGAGGTGATTTTTGCTTTCGTTTACTTTACAGTTAATATGCAGTTTCCGGTTTAGTGAACTGTTGCAACATATTTTAAAGAGTTTGCAGAGGTAAAAACACATTGCGTAAACTTCTCGTGTGGTTTGATGTTAGGTTACACATAGCTTTGTATGAAATGTAGATAAGGTATCGAAATTTAATCTAAAGTTTAGAGCAGAATGATAGCTTATGTGGTTCTTGAGATATCGGTCTGTGAATGATAGCACACGACAGTAATAGGTTAGAAAACGCAATTTCTGATTGTATCTTGAGGAATATGAAATGACCAAAATATTATGTGTATGTTGTTTAGGTGTTTATCTGGAAAATCCGTTTTCCGTTTTTGGAAATGTGTATTCGTTATCGCGATGCACTACAAAAATCATAATTTTTGGTATCAAAAGATCCAACTGCGTGCATTAGCTAATCTACACTTCTATTCAGGGCGAATCGTCGAAATTTTTACGATTCGTTCTAATATTATACTATCCAAATTTTACTCACCATTAATTTCATGTTATATAAGCAGTACACTCTGATGTTACAGGAAAAAGACGGGAACCAGCTGAAAAATGCTCCTTCCAGAGCACAGAAAAGGCGAATGTCTTACCTGACACAAAAGTGTGGAACCAGCTGCCTCAATCCTCATTCCGACCTCCTCACCAAAAATTTTGGCGTGCGAACATATTTGCGCAGTTTTTGACTGAATGTGAGAAGGACAGAGACGGTGCAACAGGCAGAGAGAGCCATATATTATGGAACAGAGGAAGTGTCGGTTCAGGGGAAAGGCATATGCACGAAAACAGTAGGGGGAAGCGAAACGAGATGTCGAAAGTCAGGAACAGTGGCAACAACAAACTAAGACAGATGCAGATGGTAGCAATTGGAGCAGAGGAGAAAACAGTGGGAAACTGAGACAAATGGAGATCATACATAAAGCATGAGCGTGCAGCTCTCCAATACCATAGCACGAAACAATTTGTCAAATTTTTCCCATCCCCAGTACCCACGTCCTAGAGTTTTCCGGTCTACAGGTCAAACCCCAAGCAAACCATCACCATGGACATATGTGTAAAGGAGACAATCGTGATTGAAGACAATGAAAGCCGACTCTAAGTGAGAAAGAAAGGATACTGGCAACAGGACAGGAAGTGAATGGGACAACGTCAGTGGGGCAGAGAGACGATGAAAGTGGCAGAAACAGACAGCGGTGAGGAATCGCGAGGGAAAGGGATGAAGACATTAAAAGTTTGACACAGAAAGCGGCAGTGGGAGAGACAGCAAACGGACCGATACACATATAGATACTGACAGTGAGTCGAAATTGCTGACTATGACGGTTTAACTGGGCAAAAGTATTTACAAAGTTATACACTAAAAGTGCGTGAATATGTTCGCATGCCAAAATTTTTGGTGAGGAAGTCGGAATGAGGATTGAGGCAGCTAATTCCATAATTTTGTGTCAATGAACGTATTCGCCTTTTCTGTGCACGAGCATTTATCAGCAGGTAGGATATTACAATTTCTGAGGACACTTTGTGCACAGTAATGATATCCAACAACATTAATTTGTATTTACTTTTATTAGGTGTTACTTCAAAGTAGATATGAAAGGAATGGTTCATCATTTAACATTTATTTTTAAACGAAGCATATGCTATGGTCAATCTGGGACTGCATTAATCCGTTCCTTGTTTACCTCTTGCAAATATTTGTATATCCTGTTCTTTACGCAAGTGGGTAAATTTGTCTCTTTTTCTGCCAGGCAAATTGGTACTACGTATGTGCTACTTCCGCTACTTGTCAAAATAAGTGGCAGACAACTAGGCGACAATAAATAATGGTACTGTGCATGTGCGAGTTCTGCGAAACATCGCTCATACGTGTCGCGAATATGGCCAAAAAGCGATATACAAAATCTATACACGACATGTATGCGCTGGAGGGTCTGCATACACGTTTTGTGGATTTTTCTTTGAGGTGATGTATTGCGATATTTCAAACAGACATGTATCCCAGAGTAAACGTACCTATTAAGGTGACTTGTGTGATGTTTATGTGAACGAATCGTTCTGATTGTGACGAGAAATTGAAGGAAATACCATTTCATGTGTAAATTGCCGCGCTAACGTGTGATCTTACCACTTTTATTATGAACGAACCTATACAACATCTTTACATGTAATGTAGCGTTTTTTCTCCTTTGGATTTTTTAAGATGAAAGTATTTCCCCCACTTAACAGACTATTTACTAATGTATAAGGAATAAAATATAAATTTGAGTTTTATTAAGTCAATTATTTCGAAAGCAAAATCTAGCGTTGGTTCACTCAATCGAATTATTTTATCTAACAATCGTCAGATTAGCTAAAGATGGAAACCACGTTTGTGATTCGTAATATTGCAATAACAACAATTTTTAAACAACATAAACGCGATTTTTTTTCGTTTTTTCGAGATTTTATTTCAAACAAAAACTTGAAACACGCAGTTTGAGGACGTTAAATGCATATATGATGAAATTAACGACTGTCAGTGTTTTGATCGGAGTGTCATGGCGGCCATGGCTTCAAAGCATAGAATGGACGCTAAAGGGAGAGTTTATTAGCATCTGAATGAGCTAAGGAAGTGACATAGTCGGCCACTGCGTCAAACATCTTGACGACTCAGAATGAAACATTCACTCTGCAGCGGCGTGTGCACTGATATGAAACTTCCTGGCAGATTAAAATTGAGTGTCAAAACTAACACTCGAACCTAGGACCTTTGCTTTCCGCTGGCAAGCGCTCTACTAACTGAGCTATCCCAACATGCCTCACGATGCCGCCTCACAACTTCCGCCAGTACCTCGCCTTCTTCTTTCCAAACTTCACAGAAGCTCTCCTGTAAACATCACAAGAAGGATACGGTAGAGACATGCCTTAGCCACAACCAAAGGGATGTGTCTGGAAAGAAACTTTCACTCCTCAGCAGAGTGGTCACTGAAGTGCTTTACCAACTGAACAATCCTGCAACAACTCGCGATGTTGCGTTACAACTTTACTTCCGGCAGTACCTCGTCCCCTACTTTCCAAACTTCACAGAAGCTGTCCTGCGAACTTTGGAAGACTAGCACTCCTGGAAGAGAGGATATTGTGGAGACATGGCTTTCCCACAGCCTAAGGGATATTTCCAGAATGAA